>BLKR01000124.1:237500-831698 GCA_011170035.1 Teleogryllus occipitalis | reverse complement strand
GCACGAACAGAAGAAATCAGATAAATATGCACCAACAAATTAATCTACATAGCATTAAATTCTAACTAAATGTCAAAAAGTTTCACTTAGCTACGCCCTAAAGCAACAATCCAATGTAAGCAAAATCATAGAAATCCGCTCCCTATTAATATCGATGAGAGGAAACCCAACGGAGCACCTCCTTGTGAGGCGAATGACGTGCCGGTTGAACAAACTTGGCAGCCAGTGAATCACCGCCGTCGCAGCGCACAATGGGCGAGCGCAGCGCAGCGGAACCGGCGAGCGAAATCGCCGCGCTTCATCTGCCTCCGTGCGCGTGGAGAGCGTGAAACGCGCCTGGCGCGCCCGCGGAGCCCCGTTCCGTCCGGACGCCTCTTCGCAACGGAGCTGCGAAGCTTTCCCCCCGCCCACCGCCCCTCCCTCTAACGGCTATCGCTCCCCTTGTTCCCACCCAGCCGCTCCTCGCACTGCTGCACTACTCTGAAGCAGCGGTTTCTGCTCAATGGAGTTCAGTCGTGTTGTATGCGGTTACGTTTATTATTGTTTTATTACATAACGGTGAAACCGGGAGCGGTAGCTCAGTGCATCAACTGTTGTCACTGTAGTGCCTGTGAACGGGAGGTCCTGGGTTCGAGTCCTGACGGCGGTAGAATTTTCGACACTATCTTTTCAACCAGGTCGAATTCAGTCGCTGGCGGAGAATTGTAGCGGTCGGTAATTTTCTGTGGTTTCTCCGATCAACACCAGGCGAATGCCGGAGCAGTAACCTAACAAACGGACTAAGGATTACGCGCGACCTTTCTTTCCTCATTCTTGTCCTATCATCACCCCTTGCATACACACACTTACACTTACATGTGCTACACTACCACACATGCCGGGAGACCGGTGAGAGACTTAAAACTTGTCACGATTGGGCGGGTGCCCCGCTGGTGGAAGATTCCTGGTTGGGGAAAATCCCGCTTGCCGATGGTACGTCGGCGCCGGATCTCGCCATCCACTGGGGGAAGATCACTGGTGAAAAGGCATGCACTACACTTACGGGACTAATGATCTCTGGAGTTGAACCCGGAATCACAATAAATCAATCGTGACAATAGTGTCCTCAAATATTTGAAAACAGTCAAACTCGATTGTCTTTTAAAACGAAGTATTTTTATTGACCAAAATTTATTTTTAAAAAACAATTTGCAATGCAATATGTCCGCATTATCAGATAGTCTGAAGTTAGCGAAATTGAACACTGAATATTGAAAATTGAATATTTCTGCGGACTGCCTTATTCCTCTGAAACGCTCAAAAGAGCACAAAATATCACTTCGCGACGATTACTACTGCACAATTAGTGTAAAACCTCTCACAAACTATGAGAGACGTTCAGTATGTAAGGTTCATGGTACATGAAAATACGTGACTTTTGCTTTTTGTTTTCATTATTTTTAAACTAGTGTCCATTCACCCTCGTCAGTATTCACAAGATCGTTCCACGGTTCAGTTCCATAACTGTTACAGATTTAGTTGACTGTTTCAGATTGATACTTGAATGCTTGCAAACTCCTCCTAGATTATTTTACAACGTAATTGAACGTAGTTTCTTCGTTTTGTTACTTCATTTGCCTGTGTGGTACGTACTTCCTAATTTCTTCACAATGGACGAACCCAACCGCATGTAGTACTAAATTTGCTACGTCAGTCTCCGAATAAGCCTTTGTCCCTTCCGGTGTATAACAAATACTGTTGTTTTGTTATTCTCCTATAATTATATAGTACTTGTCGAAAACATTCCTGCTTTTCCTGCATATGTCAACTTTCATTTGCTTCTTACTTTTGTACGTCAACGTCGCCTTGTCCGTATTCCTGCACAATGCCTCGCTCATGCTTCGTGTGGAAACCAATAGACTCCACCAGAAATTCTTACTTCAGACTCAAAGGTACAAAACGAAAAATTAACAAACCAGACCAGCATTTCTAAACCTGTCTGCTCCAATTGGACTCCATTTGGATTATTGTATGAATTATGCGCACCTTTCTATTCCATAACCAACTATTACAGATGACAATAATTTGATATGAACAAGTAATGATACTTGATATTCTGCATCTAGGACATAAAGTTACGTTTGAATAGTTTGAGTAAATATAGTAGTTTTGAATTAATTTAAAGATTAATTCTCGCATATTAAAGGCTTACTCCACTAATGAGTTTGCCGCGAACAATTGCTGAAAAGGTCAGAAAATTATTCAAAGTACTTCAGCGGAGAACTTACCTAATAACAGCTTGCAGTAATTATATTACTCTTCATACATTATCATATATATCTTATATTACTCTTCATACATTATCTTTCATGATTCACGAAGTGTGTGAACTGTGAGAGGCATATGTCAAAAAGTATAGTAAACATAATTTATTATAATATATTTTGAAACACGTCAGTACATTAATTTCGTAGCAGCCAAAATTGGTTAGGTCCAAGCTCGGAGGAAGTTGTCTGTAGCGTCAAGTAAAATTGAGCAACTAAATATCATTTATTTCAGTAATAACATCCATTTTTCGCTGATAGTTTAATTTAAGTACTGTATATTGAGAAAATGTATTCTACGATGCTCTGCAATTTTAGGGGGTGTTAAATTAACGAGATTATTTATCAGCCAAGGTTTCGGCTGTGAATTAAGACTTCCTCGGGTCTATAAGAGACATTAAAATATCTAGGAACTCTAGTATATGTTAAGGTTTTTTCGTAATTTTGGGGTAAATTACTGTAGTATATTTGTAATTTATTTAAGTTAACTAAATATATATATATGTAATATATATTTAATATTATTATTAATATTATTAATAATATTAATATATATATTATATATATATATATATATATATATATATATATATATATATATATATATATATACTGAACTCTTCCATGACGTAATAACACGCTACATAATTATGATTGTGTCATGCTTAACGCAATGAGTTACAAAATGTGGGCTCAAGTTAAAATAGTGAAATGGGATTTTTGAGAGATTGTTATATCACCTGGTAAATCTTATACATAATGAGTTACTGTGAAATACAGCTAGATTATTAAATTGGATTTGTACTATAGTAATTCATAAAAAAATAAAATAAAAAAGAGAAAAAATCCTAAACGTAATTTATTGTTTGATAAAGTTGTAAAATATAATCGAAACTTTGGCCAGTCGAATGCCTAGTTATTTGAACCGACCTAAACCGAAGAGATGTATTCCGTGTGTATCGCTCTGTATTCTTTGCTTATAAAATCAGAGAGTAAATGTGGCTGCCCTGTCGGGTTTTGCCATGGACCGTGCAAAAGAGCGGCTTGATGCGCCGCCGGCGGCAGCGAGGCGCTTTCGCCTCGGGGCGGGGGGGGGGGCAGTTAGCCGCGTGGCCGAGCGATTTCACGTACGCCCGACCGTGGCCGATGGCTCTGCCCCCCCCCCCCCCCCCTCCCAGCCGCTCCCAGGAGGCGCGCACCGCGCCGTCTCGCTAGTGGAAGTGCCTTGAAGTTATACTGCGATTTATTCAGAGCTGCCTCTGACAGGTAATCAGCGGTTACGGTACCATCTAATCGGGAGCTCACTCATCACCACGGTGGCATTTTTCCCTTCCGATTGGAGGTCACCGTAACAGCTGATTATGTCAGACGCAGCTGTGAATAAATCGAAGTATATACTGACCGTCATAACTCTCCCCTTTAGGTTTGGCAGCAATTTTTAAGTGCAAGGGAGATCACTCGACAAGCAAAAGAAAAGAAAAAGATCCAACATATTTCTTTTTAGAAATATTTGGTTTATACTAACCACAGCTGTATTTCTTTCTTCTCCCCATTTGCGATTCTAGTTAAAAGATTCGTTCACAAAATTCAGATGAAGATAGTGTGAGCGCATGTTTTATCTTGGTCGCTAAACTCTTATCATGCACGCGTCTGTTAGCGTTCAGAAAAAGGATATTCACTTTTTCTATTCTAAATTAAATAATAAACGATACAACGTAGTAGATGTTAGTCTTGTGAGAAAATAAATAAGTGTTAAAAATTCTAAAAGAGGACATTTAAAATTCAAAATAGGATGAGAGGACAATTACGTCAATGACTGACTGTCCTCCCAAATGAAGGACGGTTGGCAACCCTACTCCCCTTACTTTTTTTAATTAAATTGTCAGAGAAGTTGCTTCAATTCACAAGGATTTGGTTTTTCAGTATGGATGCTGCAGGCTCCGTCACAGTTACGACGGTGTTTGGTGTTCAATTCGTTAGTGATATTTTATCGCGTGACGAGTTTCTTTCTCATTTTTCTACACTAATCAAATCTTGACAGGGTGCATTTATGGTGTAAAAAGTTTAAAGTGCATTTGTGTTATGAAAACGATTCTCATAAAAGCGTTTGGTCTGATTTTCTCACATTACTTTCCACTTGCATTGATTTATTTAATAATTTTACGTCAAATACGTTTATAAACTGTGTGACATGCTATGGAAAGAAGTGAATCCGTGAACGTTTTCAAAATTCTGTGATCCCATTCCTAAGCCATATACTAATTGAATTTGGAATACAAAAAAAGTAGCGTTTTTTGCAAAGATTGTTAACGAAAGTATTCGCTCCGATGTAATAAAATATATTTTCAAGGGTAAATCAATAAATTTGGGTTCTTATCCCTCATCATGTCCTTCGTGAAGGAATAATACTTCCTGCCACGAGAACATGGAGAACATAAATATAATTAGAATAACTATATTCCCCACTGAATACCAGAAGACGTGCACAGATAATGAAGTCACATTTATGTCCAGAAGCAAAACAAGGGGCCATCTCAGAATTTGCTCAATGGATCAGCAAAACTGGACGAAAAACATGATCGAGATGGGGGTCATTGACCCAGAAGCTGCGGTACAAGACTTGTTACAGGTTGTTTAGAATTGTACACTCCAAATGGTAAATAATACGTTAAATATCACTGTTAATATATACTTTTATATACTTTCTTTTTGATGCTCAGTATAGCGGAGGAAGTCCCGTCGCGAGTGAATCACAGCAATAGACCTTTTAATACACACTATGGGGGAAGCATAGCATAGCGGCCTGAGCCAGTGGTTTGCGCTTTCAGTTGAGCCACTGGTTGCGAGTTGCCGTTATATTTAGTTTTAATTCTACTTTGTACGGAGTGAATTCGTAAATCCTGACAAAGATAATGCTCAACAAAGGTATCATTACCAAACGGTGGTTATTCTTTCTATATACAGTAATAAGAAACAAAATGCAAAGGCATCTAGAGAAAAGTGAAAAACGGCCCCTAAAATGGAAACTTAGGATTAATACTTCAAAATCATATGCAAAAATCTTAGCCTTAGAGCGTTTTTGCCCCTCCCTCTCCAAGTCATTTACGAATTAATTCTTTGGATCTAATCCCATTAAATACTTTGTACGGAGATTCAATGGAAAACCCATATAAATATAAAAACACACCAAGTTGATGTAAATGTTAAACTACAACCACTAATTAACATAAAAAGTAAAGTTTCTTTGAACTACGTCACAGTACTTTACAAACATTATCCAATCAATTATGATTGATGCGTACTTTCTCTAGTGAAATGCGTGGATACTAACGCGAAAAAATCTAAATCGTCCAAAAAATCACAGAATAAGAAAGACAGGTTTCGTACATATTTCGACCCCATTATTAATTCAATTTTAAACCAATAAATTATGTAAGAAAATTTAATTAGTGTTATAATTGTAAAGATTTCAATTTGAATGACATATTTCGGGAGAGAGAAAATTCATTTAGAAGTGACAGAAGGATGACTACTGCGTACGCAGTAACTTCCATGTGCGCTTCGTCGTGTTCCTCCAATTCAAGCCGATATTACAGCGTTGTGTGGAATAAACCATGGCAACAGACTGTCAACTTCTGTGTCAGAAAGATTCAATGATTGTGAATTAAATTTGTAATCAGTGTGCTATAGATACATTTCTGTTTTTCTAGTACATTGACCCTGAGAGGACATTGCTTCCCGTTTCTACCTTGAACGTATTATATTACTAATGAATGAGAACCTTTCGATTCACGTGGTGCGACGCGAGTTCGAAGCGTTCGTCTCGGCTAATGATAGAGCAGTCAACTCGTGCCGCACTGTCATCAGCATGGGGTGAAATCAATTATTTGATGGGGAAGAAGGCTTTTGTTTCCAAGAGAATATTAATTAATTATATATGACCGTACCAATACCTACTTACAAAAACTACGTTTCAGCGATACATTCCGATTGCCCTTAACAAAAGCATTTCTTTAAAACATGCAAAATAACACTCCAGTCATGCAGATTGTTCTGTCTTCTTGAACACTTCTAATAACTTCCCACACTTTAAATGTTGTCTAATTGTAATATCTAACCAGATAATTATTGAATTAAGCATACTGATTTCGCCGTACATGCAATTTCGTAATGTTTTGGAGTAAGGTTGTTTATACATATTCTATTACAGAATATTTTCTTCGGAAAATAGTGGTAGGCAATTACAATTTACAATTACAAATTAATAGTTTCATGTAATACCTACGATCAACAAAGGCGCACATATAGAAAACGAGAGGATTGGGGGCAGTAGAAGCATGGAGGCACCTTATTTGAAACAAAAGTTCTACTATTCATAAACAGAAATTATTTCTCCATGCAGCACAAACATACAGCGGTTAATTTAAATTAGAAGTAAAAGCCAAATTTTTAATAAAATAAATCAGTCCTAATTACATCGGGTTCTTGTTTTAGTTGCGCTACCTGCATCTCTTCTGGACGCCCCTGAGTATGTGTAACGTTCTCTCCAATTTGGAGAACACGCTGCCACTTGAAATGACCTTCCCTTCCAGTTGTTCTTCCGAGACCTACAGCATTCAAAGAAACTGGGCTTGCGTAAATGTGAGAGCAGATGAAACACTTGTCGGTCTTGGAAGCGTCCTCAACAAAGGTTGTTTCAAACCATTATATAGCTTAGATATAACTTCAGCTTGAAGTACGTCCCTAGCACGTCTTTCTTTTCTTTGTAGTTTTATAATTTTTTCAACATTGATAATTTTTGCATGGATAGAATACGAGATGAGGTGGAAATCGTTTACAAATTAGCTGAAAACTCTCCATACAAAATGTCTAAATTGCTGGCCTGGATAACGCTGAGGAAAAGAGCCGTAGTTTCCTCAAGTCGAAGGGTCGCGGGTTTGAATCATGCCTCGTGCGTGTGCGTGTTTTGTCCTTTCGTGTTCCCTCTAGAGTTACCAATCACAGTGGTCGGTATATGACCTGCAAGTTAGAAAGCTACCTTAAAAATGTTTAAACTATAAAAAAAGTAATAGTATTCATAAGATTTATCAAGATAGTTAAAGAAATTATGTTTTAACTATGCTTGAAAAAATCCAGCTAATAGTTGAAATATTATCTACGTTCACAAACAAAGCCGACAATAAATCGTATGGTGGCGTATGGCGGTAAATGATTAATTCTTATTTAAAGAGAGCAAATCTGTCATTTGAAAGACCTCGTCCAGCGTGTCTGTAAATAGTAGTAGTCGTGGTTTGAAGTGAACTTCTGATAGCTCCTAGGTTCTAGAAAGCGAATCAATGGATAGAGAAAGCACGCGGCAACTCTCGTGCAAGGTCGCGTCGGGCGATGTCCGGGCACGTACATTCCATTCAGCACGAGGCAATTAGCGCAGAGCGCCATTGAGGGCCTGCGGGCGCGTGGACGATGCACCCGCCCCCCCCCTCTCCTCGCCCCCCCCCCCCGCTCCCCCCACCCGAACCGACCTGCCCTCGACGCCCCGCTCCGCCCCGCTCGCCACGCCTCGTCTCGCCCCTCCCTGCTCTGCCCTGCACGCCACGCCTCACCCGTCCCGCCTCGCCACGCCCCACCTCCGCTCCGCCTTGCCCCGCCCGGTCCCCGCTCCGCCCAGCCCGTCTCACCCCGCCCGGTCCCCCCCCCCCTCCGCTCGTCCCACTCCATCCCCTCCGCCCGCATCCACCCACCACCCGCTCCCCACCCCCCTAAACACACACCCGCCGCGGCGACAGCTCGTGGAAGTTTTAGGTCGCGTGTGGCGGCGGCGGCGGTGGCGGCAGCGGGCGCTCGTAGCCGCGATGCGGTGCCTCATCAAATACGCACGCGGTGTCAAGCGGGCGCTCATGAATACCAGAGCCCGCGGCGGCGGCCGTGGCGGTGGCGGCTGGCGGCGGGGGGCGGCGGAGGTCGATCGTGGCCCGCCGCGGATCGATGCGGCCCGCCCGCCGCCTCCGATCGCTGGAACTGCTGGCCCAGACGGACGCAGGCAATCGGCGAAATGACCGTTTGGCTGCCGTCAAAAACCCCCTACCTGCCGATGGCGACACGACCGCCGCTTTGACAGGCACGACATTGCAGCGCTGCTGAAAGTGGGCCAAAGCTGAGCTGTGAATTCTTTCTTTCTCGTTGCTCTTAAATCCCTGTCAACCAATATACTATTTGTTATATCCCAGCCGGTGGTTTTACTGTGCTAGTAATTTTCGTTGTCGAAGGCCTCATTTAAAGCATATTGTGGAAAACATCAGGATCTTAACAAAGTATTTAATCTCAGAACCTAAACCTTTTACAAAGTTCAGAGATGGTAACCAAAAAATATGGGTAGTAAAATATTTTGTTCTACTTGTCTTGTATGAATATAAACATCAGAGGACGAATTGTTTTCAATTCTGGCTTCATCACTTCATCGTTGTCGGAAAGATAAATGTTGGAGATAAATAACGAACACGCACAAGGACCATATCAAATATGCAATCAACGTTGTTGCTTTCAACTATACTTAATAGAAGATTTCATTCCCGTAAACCATAATTATTAAATAGAAATTCAAAATAAGATGTCTTTGAATGACGATTTACTTAGTGTTGAAGTATTAAGAATTATGAGTAAATACTTTATTAGACTCTTACAAAACAAAGATTCGAAGCAAAAGCTTGATCATTTCGTAACGGCGAGTCTTTCGTCCGTCTTGCCAGGTCAATATATCGCGGGAATGCTCGTGAAGCAAACCTGCCTCAATATGCACTCTAATTATTCAGTTCACCAATTTTCGTTTTTCGTAGTGGGTATCCAAGAAAGTATACTTTTTCTTCGTCCCCCACCCCTCATGCAATGACTCACATGCCAAACCAGCATGTGGATTATCGTAAATCCTAATCGAAGTGACACGAAGGGGTCTTATCTAGGCATTCAGGCGCCCACAGCAAGCATATAATTTGCGTCCCTGCTAGTTTACTTCAAATTAGGGTGGTTGTTGTTTTAGAAGGTACTCTAAATAGCACCCTTGTGAGTCGCGTCCAGGCTAGTGCCATGTCTCCCAAACCGTAGACACGCCCTGTGAAGAGAGAAAACTGTTGTTTGTTAGAGGAAAAATAAAGAAAGTTATTTTTATTAGAAATCTTCCTTTCTAAGAGGTAGAGGATATTTCGGCCTACTCTAGAGAGGAGAGTGAGATGCACAGTTGCTAAGTAAAATGTAGTGCACTGCTCGCAGAATATTCTTTTTCCGATGAAGTTCGTTCAATTTCAAAATCCAATCAGATTTATGGTTACTATCTACAAAACGTGTATAATGTACTATAGCTCACATTATTTTTTGGATATTGCGCATCCCTTTTGCTCCATTATACTCTCCGTCATCAGCACAAAGTAGATTTGGGTAAAAACAATCATTTATTTCAGATTGTTTACCTGTGGTTTATAGTATACAAAGGAACAAACTAAAGGCCCTCAAGATTACCGCAATGTCATCACTCTATGTGAACTCCCTTCAATATCCATTTATAGAGTAAATAATTTACATAGTAAATATGCAGAGTGAATATGTTAATATACAATTTATTGAAGTGTTATATCTTTAGAATTCATGATGAAATTTACCGAACACTTTTATTACGTTAATACGATGATCATTAGCACTACAGCAATTATTTGATCATATTTTGTAAGACTTGAACTCGGGACTTTCATAAGTATTTAGATGACTAAAACTTGTCGGCTTTTCGGGTAATTGTTTGGCCTATCAGGGCTGCAAGATGCAAATTTTATATAGTAAATATGAACTTTCCAACAATAAAATTATGCACCTAGCATACGTTGAGTACGAAATATATTTAATAAATTATTGAACTGTAAACTTTGCGACATTTATATAATTAAGATATCCTTTCATGAATACATAGATTTTCATAAATGATTTAATAATGGAGTTAACCTAGAAATAGCAGTCTGCACTAAAGATAAATATTTTTACATTAATATCATGTAAAGCCTGTGCATTTGTTATGCGTTTCATTCATTCTGACCGAAGTACTAGCGAGCGAATGATAGAACGTCTTTGAGGTAAGTTAGGCTTTAAATTTGTCTTTCGCTAGTACTTAGCATGTTAGTAAGCTCGAAAATACATTTATTCAATGTTACAATTCCATCCAAACAGAAAAACGGAAGCGGAAATGGGCAACCTCTGTCACTTCTTTTCTCTCCCATCCGCTCCTGGAAACCAGCATTTTCCACCGTAACTGGCGCATTTCACTTACGCACGGTTTACTTTTTGATGTTTGGAGAGGTTTTCAAAGTTAATTTCCAGAAAGAAAGGCGGTTGGTGTGGTGCAGACAACAGTTCTTTTTCATGCATGTTGTATTTATTGTACAATTCGAACAATTCACACTTTCATGTAAATTGTATGTTTCACGTCCAATGTATTAGTCATTATATGTTCGAGTTTATTAACCTCCGCAGACTTATTGCTCGCAATAGTAATGTGATAACGCTTGTGTACACACACAAATGGCCTGCTGATGTATTTACGAGCGTAAATACTGGCCATTCGGAATGTTCCACAGCAGCTTGGAATTCTCCTGTATGGTAGTGTTCGCTGCAAGTTTTTTTGTGCATCTGCATTTCCTCAAGTGACTAAGCTCACACATGTTTGCTTCCATGTTCCCGGTCTTTGATCTGAACTGTGATTACATCCAAACAATAAATATAATATTATGAGATATTTAATCTCTCATCTATATTTCTATATCTATATTTTATCTATATCTATCTTTCTTATCTATATTTCTAAAATCTTGGTACAAAAAGAACTATGTACAGGTGAAACCTATACCATGTTTGTGAAAATTTGTGAAACCTACTTTTCTTAAAATATTTTCTTTAATGCAATTCTATGTTAGTATTCTATTTATTGTTCTCGAGCTTGAACAAATATTTCGTGTGGTTTTGTTCTGCTGCTAGCTGCAGGTCACCATTTTATTTATTTTTAAATCCGACTGAAGGACTATGAAATTACATTTCCCATAATTTTATTTTTCCAGAGAAAGTAGTGTATTGGTCGATTTGTCTTAAGATTACAAAGAGAAATGCTTGAAAAAATCTTTCATTTTCTCAGCGATACACTGAAGCGACTTGTAGTAATTTCTTCAGTTTTTGTTCTTCGACACTTTAAGGGGATGGTGCACGTTACATCAGGGTTCAAGATACGCTATTCATTGAAACATGAAAGTAAAAACAAGAATATTTAGGTTTCTAATTTTGATGCACGCAGAAATTGATAGATAATATAGACGCCTACAAGCTATATGAGAGATTTCGATGATTTCCTTACATACTTCGAAAATCGAGAAAATTCCACAAAGAATGAAAGTGATTCGTTTTCACCTGAAAATGCAAATACGGGTAAAACTTGTTCAATGCCGAATCTCAAAGGACCAGAATTTTTTCCGTATTATAGAACGCAATAATGTAGAATTTGTTTGGCAGGACCGCGATTTATGTTCACATTAGATTCTGCATTATACACGTTCCGCTTTGAGGAGTTTTACTGTATTTGATAGTGTTATGCCATTCGCTCCCACACTGCACGTACCATCTAAATTCTCGTACTGAGTGCATCATCGAATCACTGATATCCTTCGACAGCAAAGCTTCCAAGAAATGCCCGCCTCTATTAAATATTTGCTGATAATCCCTGAAATTTTTTTTTATATTCTCGGTAGTATTTACACTACTGTTGCGTTGTTTAAATACTACATGTTCTTGCAATATTCGTAAAGACTTTTAGTTAAAGCATTTTATTTATTGCAGTTTTCTACGCGAGTATTTTTATTCTTTTTATTGTTTTTATTATTATTTTAATTATTATTATTGTTTTCATTATTGTTGCTTTCATTATTACTATTTTCATCATTATTATTATCATTGAGCAGTGTGCTTGCTAATTTTCGGATAACCATTTTAACATTACTCCAACAGTTCCATTCCGATTACAGATAACAGTTCACTGTTTTCAGCATTTTTCTTACCTTTTGCAAATACTTTTGCTCCTAAATCTAAAACAGAAGAAAGCTTTTGAGACGGAGCTACAGATTGTTTTGTATGTACGAAGAGGTAAACGACTGTAATTAATTACCCATCTAATTAGTTGCCCACGTGTATCTCCCACAATGTAGTTTACCGGAAGCGTGCATCAACTGATGTCACTGCAGCGCCTCTGACTGGGAGGTCCTAGGTTAGAGTCCCGATGGCGGCAGGATTTGCGACGCAAGCTTTCTGGACGAGAATTCTAGCGGCCGGCTGCTCTGATCGTTAGTTTTACGTGGTTTCACCGACCAACACCAAGCGAATGCCGAAGCAGTCCCCAAACAAACTGGCCACGAACCGCGCGCGATCTTCCTTGTCCTATCCTCACCCCTTACACTCACACTAACATGCACTACACTACCACATACCGGGAGACCGGTCGGGGACTTTGAACTTGTTCCGGCTGGGGTGGTGCCCCGTTGGTGGGAGATACCTGGTTGGGGAAAACCCCGTTACCCGACGATAAGTCGGCACCGGATCTGGCCATTCAGCGGGGGAAGACCACCGCCACCTCCAGACCAGAAACACGTCCAACGCTTACGGGACTAATGACCATAGTAGTTGTCGCGCTCGGAATCACTAACAATCAATCAATCGTATTGCAGTTTCCATTCCCTTTAACTGGTGAAGTCAGCCGGTGGGAGGGGGTGGGCGTCTGAAAAGTGCTTGACCCCTCGCAGGAAGACGTGTGGGCGTGGCGGGGCGGCGCGGAGCAAGGCGGGACGAGCGTGCGGGCGGCTAGCCGGCGCGGGTAGCGGCCACTCCCATATAAATATGGAATGAGGCGCGAGAGCTGTTGGGATCATGGCGCGAGTTTACTCGCCTTCACGCTACCAGCGCTACCGCCTCCCCACCCCCACCCACATCCTTCCGCTGAGGGGGGCGAGGCGGAAAGCGGCGCTCGCTCGTAATCTGCTGTTCCTCAGCACCTCGACGCCCCTCGCTTCACCTCCGATCGAGTCCCTGGATTAAGAGTAGTAGTGCAACGAACGACAGCCGCTCTTTAATGTCCTCTCATCCGATAGCTATGCCAAGCCGCATGCGAGAGGTTAGGAGAAATGATAACTATTGGAGAGCTTTTTGTGGAGAAATTATTATTATTATTATTATTATTATTATTATAACAATAATAAAAATAAATTAATTAATAATAAAAAATTGTTTGGGGGAGATTTGCGGTTCCTGAAACAAACGAGACTAAGCAGTTCGCGTTTTCCAGATAAATGAATATAATATTGTGGGATACGCGGTAAAAGGAAGTACACTATTCTCTGTATCGGGGTACTCTACAGCTCTCTTTAGCGGGTCTCTGCCTGACCGTGTTATTTTGCCACTGCTGTGTCCATAGTGAAGAAGTTTCAAAGTCACCCTATTTTGCAGTTTACAGGCTGCTTCTAATTACATTTTATATGGTGTATGAGACCATTATGTTCTTTCTTCATTCGTCTTAGTATTTGATCTGGAACGTTTCACTGCTTTCCTTTTAGGACATTCTTCAATGCATTATCAGTTTGCTTTATTGGATGTTCATTTTGTTAATTTTTTCACGTCGTTAGATCTCAGGTGTCTCTTATTATTTTCACAGCTTTTAATTTTATAGTTCTGTTTTATCACTATCCTTTTGTGAAGGTTAATCTGTGTACCATTAAAAAAATTTGAATAGTTTATTATAAAAAAATGAAATATTGCATTCGAAATTGTGAAGTGAATGTGTGCAGTCTTAGGTTATTTTTATTCTATTATTTTATTAGAGCGTTTTCCTGTAAATTTATCCTAGTTCTTGAAAGAAAAAGCGAATGACATAACTGATGTTGGCTGTCGTGTATGAAAGTAATAGTACACAGATGTCCGTTTGCACAACTGTTATAATCTGTAAGTTGTGTATCAGTTCTCTCATTTAAATATGAAAGTGTGGAAGAGGGTGAGTATATGAGGAAGAAGAGAGTAAACAGTGAATTATATTTCTAGTCTTAAAATTTCTTCTATCAAATTTGAAAGGTCTTTATTTTCAGCGTTTTATTTTTAGATCTTGGGCCGTTTGAATGTTGCAATTATTTTATTTTCATAATGTTTTCTTCAAACCTTCGCAAACAATGCAATTGAGAACGAGGTATGTGCAATGTTTTATAATTTCCCATTTTAATGCTTCGAAAATTTAAATTAAATTAAATAATCTAAATATTGATTAACCTAGAGCAGGTCTCCTAAATAATGTATTTCTCCTGAACCACAAATAACCAGCTGTAATGTGGTTTTCATCTTAATCATATACAAATATAAAGATAGCGATAGCCGATCCGGTGGCCGTGATCGCTAAAGTAGTAGTGTCGTAGCGATATCGGACCGAAGGATTACGGATTCGAGGTCAGGTTGTATTTGTGTTCGTCCTTTCACACCTTATCATATCGTTTCATCTACACAGTTACCATAACTTTAACTCTAATACTGGTCGCTAATGACCTAGATATTGAGCCTCCTTAAATTAAAAAAAAATAATAATAAAAATAGCGAAAGTGATCATTACGTAAATTGTCATGTTATCTTTACAAATGAAGTCTTAAAAATAATGCAAATTTAAGAGCTAGTGAGTACGACAGTAATCAGGTGTTGGGTTGGAATGTTTGGTCGGAGAGCTCTGCTCCGTGGCTTGCGTGGGTCCTGTGCGCAACGCTGGCGAAATCGTACCCGTGTCCTGCGCCACTGCGCCGACCGAGCTTTGCCAGAGCTCTGCATCGAAAACCGCAGCGCCCCGCCGGCAGCGCCCGAGCGCAGCACCTCTCCACGCTTTAGAGAGAGGCCCGGCTCTCTCTGCCGGGGTTTAGAGCTTGGGTTTCCAACTTTTCAGAGCTCGGGAGAGCATCGGAGATCTTAGGCATGATTGCTGCCCGAACTTAAATATTAGATTTTTTTTAATTGGTTATTTAAGGTCGCATCAACATCTAGGTCATTAGCGACTACTATTGCTGTTAACGGTATGGTAACTATGAGGATGAAACTATATGTGATGACAAGGGGTGAAAAGTCGAACACAAATACAACCATGCCCGAGGCGGGACTCGAACCCGCGACCCTTCCATTCGAGATCACTACGACACCACTGACTTAAGGATCTCGGCCACCGGGCCGACAGATCAATTTTTTTTAATCCAGTAAAATTCTCATTAACACGAATTCCAAAGGACCGAAATAATTGAGGTTCGTGTTTATAAACAATTGTTATCTGATTATTATAAATGTCTGTGTTACAGTAATCCCTTGCAGGGACCGAAGTTTTGTTCGTGTTATGGCGAAATTTGTGTTAAGCGAGTTCGCGCTCACGAGGGTTTACTGTATACTGTAATAGTATGCAATTATACGCATAGTTTAATTGAAAAGAAGGTTGAATCATTTTATTACTGAGACCATATCAGTTTAATTTAATTTATGAAGATCAATACGATATCACGTCTTGTGAATTAGTGCTTGACCGTGATAACAAGTGATAGACTGAAAACAAATGAAAATTAATGATGTAATCTAAACAAACCTTTAAACATAACAAAAATCCAGTTGGGGTGCCGTGCTCGATCAGTTATTTGTTCATCTAGTGATAAACAAATTTCCGTCTCCAGTTCTGTTGTTTCTAATCTCAAAAGTGCAGTTCTTCACGTCTGTGAAATTCTCTTCTTTTAGAGACCACGTTTATAAAGATTGATTGCGTGCGAGAGCCGCAAAAGGTGGGTATACTACTGAAAGAATATAAAAGACGATTCATCCCATACGCGTGTTGTAGCGATCGCTTTTCATTACTAGGAGCAGCTTTCGATCCTCGTCCCATTCAAGTAGAATTGGAGATGGATAAAGAGTGTTGGTGACAGGTTCTTCTGATCCCCCCCCCCCCAGTTTTTCTCGTCTCTCGTTTAATCAGTTTCTCCATCGTTGTGTTCATATCACTCAAATCATACTCCTTACACAAACGCCTTGCCGGGAAAATCCTACGAAATACATACATACATTTCTGACTTTGAAACCGCGACCTTATGACATTTTTCACAAAAATGCATGTCGTACAATAACTCCCCTACTTATATGTGGTGCAACTTAAGAGATTTTTTTGTCGGGAAATATTATTGAGAGTTCCTGTTGGTGTAAAATATTATTTAACTTTTGAACGTTCATTGAAAATCACTCGCCATAACATAGGGAAGTTTTTGAGAGCGATGATCTCTAGTACCTATACCACTAATGATTGAATTACACAAGAGTATAGAATTAGTACTATATAATTATATAATGGTAGAATGAAAGGGGGAATAGAGGTGACGAAAAGCGAAGATCGCAAACACACACGTCAAACTTCACGCATTTGCGCCATTAATACCAAGCAATTATCCGGTGCTTGCGTTGGTGTCGGCGCAGGGTCCGCATACGCGTTACCTACACTCAGATTTTAATCAAGGTGACACTTCAGAGTCACGAGCTGGACGAATGGGACACTGGCATCCAGTCGGGAACTTATTCGTTGTTGTTGGTATTATTATTATTATTATTATTATTATTATTATTATTATTATTATTATATAAATTATTCTTTCTATTTTCCGATTTGATGACAATGCCTGGTCTCTTTCCAGCTCGCGACCTTGAAGTGTTACTGTGTGCAAATCGGAGTATACAGTAGCGGTGCTGCGCTTTGCGGCGCCCAGCGCAATCCGCTTTCTGCTGCGAGTTGGGGACAGAGCTGTGGAAGTGCGCTGCAAGGAAAAGACTTTGTGGCACCTGGTGCTTCGAATGCACATGGAGTCACACACGAACGTAAAGAAAACATCTTGAATTGCCTGTTAAGAAATCAGTTTTGCTGATTTAGTTATTGTCTTATTCGGTTTTTTTCTTTCCGTATTCGGTGTCTCCTTAAGCAATGTTCATAATGTTGTAAATGATATGGTTCGCAAACAATTACTTAAATCTTTTAGAGACTGGTATCTTCCATTCTTATAATCGATGATACGTTAAATCAGGAATGCTATTCCATGGTGTAAAGAGCAATGATGCAAGTATAAACGTTTTGACATTATTTTTAATTTCTTGTATTCACTGGTAGTTTCCTCAGAAATATTAATGCTCCATCATTTATTTTCTCCAGTTTGTAACTGCCTTTCGTGACGCCTTTCTAACATAATCGAGCAAATAGGCGTGATGGAAACGGCATTTCTTAATTAAATTCCCTCCTCAGTTTGTGTGTAAGTTTTAAATAACTCACCAAGGCGAGGAAAATCGTCTTAGTGCTTCTTCCTGGAAATTGTACAACAAAAATGTCACTCAAGGTCCCTCAGTTCTTGGAAAACAAAATCCATTAAACTCGGAACTCGTTGACAGCTTGCTATTCCACAGAGGAAGTATCTATTGTAGTCGAGATAGATGGTATCTGTCTGCATCGCGAATAGCCTAAGAGATTACCCTCTTCCCACACAATGAGTCATTCTCGAGAAATTTATCATTCTGTTCCTTCAGCTCTGACGGTCAAGGTCTCCCTTTTTGGTTCTGGTACGAATACTTCAGACTGCATTCGTCCGTATTCCATTTCTCTTGTTTCCAACAACCTTTCTCCCCCGCCGTCCGTTCTCCCGGCAGGGTTGCTTGGGCCGTCCCAGAGCTTCCCACTGCTCCGCGGACCACTTTCACTGAGTTCATTCCAATTTCTGTATCCACGACTTCCCTTTCTGCAGGGGTTACAAATCTGCAACCTGTTGCAAGGCTCGTTTGGCTGCACTCGAATAGAAGGAAAACAGAATTGTTTCAATTAATAGTTCACTATATGTTGGTTGTTTTTTAAGTATTAATATTCTCATTCTAATGGGTGAGATGTTTCAAGAAATAGAATAGGGTTTCAAATTTGCGTTCTTTTGTTCGGAAAGCCCATTTTGATGCACTCGGATGAAGAGAAAATAGAAGTGTTTCGATGAATACATTTTCTATACATTTGTTCTTTTTTGACAATTAATATTATCATTGTTATGGCTGAGATGTTTCAAAATATGGAATGCGTACGTTAATTTGTTGGTCAAGATTTTTTTACAAGAGAATTGGCGGAAACTTTTGCGATAATTAAATTATACGACACCAAAAATAATCAAGGATGCATTTCACAACTGCGGAGAACGGCTGCAAGAGAGGCGGCCAGTACCGGCGTAAATGCGTACGCTTTAGTTCTAGTTTTGCTTTACAATTTGGATTATTACTGTTCTTTTTCTTTCTCGCTCGAATCAATTATAGGAATATTTGCAGCATTATAATAAATTGGTATTTTCTTGATATACGCGTTTCTTTTTCAATATTTGGCCCTTTATACTAATATTTTTTTTAAAATTAAGTTCAATTCCTGAATGAAAATCAGGAAGGTCGATACTTTTCTATAAATTGTAAAGTGTATTTTTTCACATAGTTTATTTCGGAAACACCTTTAGAAGACGCGTGTGAAATTTCTGGTTGGTGTTAAATTGATGAAACTGCTCTATTGCGATAAATTTGGAAATGTCTACATTAAAACTAATAGTTTAGAAATAAACACGACTTTACAAGCTCATTGATCATTCATTTTCTCACATTTTGCACAATATGTCTATAAAATGGGCAATGCTAAAATAAGTTTGGTATATCGTGAAATCGATGTGATCCTATTCATCATCGACATGGGACGGTTATAAGAAGAATGTTTGTAGTCTCTGTTGGAGAAGTTGGTTCTTCGAATCTTTCTGACGCCTTGCCTCATGTCAATCTCTCTTCTCCCTCTCCGAGAAGTTATATTTTCGGACGTTTTGCGCACTTCGGCGAATTGGTGTTTGCAAATAAATTTCTGTATTCCAGTTTGTCAGCAGAATCCGCTTGATGAGCCACGAAACTGAGTTGAACTGAAATATTGACATCAAATGTGAGACATGGTGTGTTGTTGCCGGTGCACAAGAAAAGTGACACATTAGAAAAGGTCGTTTTGCAGAACTGTTTAAATGTCTTGCACGCAATTTTTTTCGCCCAAGGGTAGTTATTTATCACGAAGGGCGTTGTAAGGTTCTAAAGATCGCTACAAAAGAGGCGACAACAAACTCAAGCCCCTTGGCGCGAGGACTTTTGGTCGCCCGAGATCATTAGAAACAGTTAGCGCCCGTAATACCTACAATATTTTATTTTTTACCTAATTTTAATGATTCAGATTTACTTATTTACTAATAAACTAGATGTTAATTTGATTCGGGTAGCTTTTTTCATATTTTTCTTCCATAATTCCCTATTATATTTCCTGTTCTTTCATAAGAGAACATGAAGCATCATTCAACTGCTTTCTTATTTCCCTCGTAACTACGATCCTCCGAATCCAGATAACTCACGCACTGTGTATCGAGATCCGCATTGTAGGCAATAACACACAATAACGTAACAAAGAAATAGATTTACTCTATAAACTGGCTGTCTTGGGAGTTATTACGAAGCAATTTCTGCTAGAAAAAAGCCTTAAAAGTAATATTCTGAATAGATTTTTCTATTTGCCTCATAAATGGATAGTTTTGAGCCTGTAACATTTCCTTGGGCACCAACAATATGGTTGGGAGGTCCTGCAGGAGATGAGTTTTTAGAGCCCCCTGTCGCCCTTCTTTCTTCGCTCCGCTCGCCACCCGCGCCGCCGTGCTTCATCAATCAGCCGCGGCGTCGGCGCGCGGGGCGACGGGCTGCGGGCGGCCGCGCCCGGAAATCCCCAGCCCATTCCCATTCACGGGCAGCACGACCCTTCGCTTCGCAGGAAGGGAAGAAGTTTTGACTGTTTTTTGACGAAATAAATGTGTGACGTATGTGGGAGAAAATCATCTGCGCACGCTTTCTTTGGTTTCAGAATCCCCTCCTAACAATTTAACTATAAATAGATGGAATATGAAAAAAGTTTAAATATTAATAATAGTATTAGTAATAATAATAATAATAATAATAATAATAATAATAAATAATAATAATAGTAGTAGTAGTGTAATAATAGTTAATAGTAATAGCGAGTGCGAGAGATTAACATTTCAAAACCAGACATTTTCGTTGGGTTATAGAAAACTTATTTGTAACGGTAAACGAAGTGCAGATTTTTTCTGCATTGCTAACAAAATAGTAACTCACTAAGCTCTATTACCACCACAGCCAAACAAAAGTGCGCATAGTGAAGATGAGGCACGAGATAAAGGGGGGTGTGGCGTGGAGGTGGGTGAATCGTGCTGATAAGGCGCGAAGGTATACAATGAGCATGGCTAGCTGACGTGAAACACGTGGAAGGATGATGGTGTTACGAAGAACGTAGTAACTTACTGAGTAAATTTTAAACATTAAATGATTTATTTTTTTGTTATTACTAAGGGTGCGCAAGTTGATATCTGTATTTAGTGGTCCAATACTTGAATTATTACTTATAAATGATATAAGTAGTAAAGATGACTAACCATATGGTTTATTATTGTATTATGTACTATTTCTTGTATTCTGAACAGTCATGATGAAACATTAGTGACTAAAATAGAAATTATTAACAGCAAAATGCAATAGATAACCCAATAATAAATATCTCAAGCTTACCATTTGTGATAGTGATAGTGATTGTGGGAGATTGTAACATCTTTACTTTTTCTCCTCTTTTTCGCCCCACTGATTGTTCTTGTCAGATAAACTTAATTTCTGCTAGTTGATGGTGCGTATGTATCGTTTCAAAGAAAAATTTCCTTTCAAAATTAGCTTTCATTTCTAAAACATCTGTTCTGTACCAGAGTACATTTGTAAAATCATTCTCGGATGTTGCTTTGCCGTTCAGATGTTCTTTACGAGCTCCATTTCTCTTCTGTATCAGAGATACGAGTCCTCGTGAAATACGAACCTATCTTTGCGGAGAAAATGAAGTGTAGTCGTCTTTCTCGGATGGAGGGACGTTTCTCGCGTCGCTCCACTTCTGCGTTGCTTCCGATCACGTCCTGATCTCCGGCGCACTGCGATCTGCGACGCGCGACCTTCAATTTTTCTCTTCAATTTATCGACACGACTTCTCATGAATTCCAAGGAGCTTCCCTTTTCCGTTGTAGGAAATTTCTTTTATCGAAATCTATCACTATTCAACTTCTTGATTTGGTACATTGTAAAATTCTATATGCATGTGTTTACAATCTGTTAGTTCATATACTAAGAATTTCTGAATTATAATGAATAAATATAATGGTGTTTCAACTGAGGACAATAGATTGATTTTTTTTTGGCCTGGAGGTCGGTAGGACGTCGTCTTTTCTTACCTGGATTATAAACTTGCTACGATTCCAATCAGTAGAATGTCATTGTGCTCGATAATTCAACCTGACAATCGGAGTTGTCAGCCTGCAGCGTTTTAATGTGTGGAAACGTTCGGAATTATTTCCATTGTGGTATTACAAGGGTTTGGAAAAGATATTAATGTTCTTATTTCATGTTGAACTGCATGTGAGCAAGCCATGGAAACTATTTTCTCTTTTGTTTTATTAAATAATTCATGTTATTTCGCCTTTCATCGGGAGTGCCATCAAAATACCACTGTATTTTCAATAGAATTGAAAAATATACTTGTAAGACGACATTTACAGCAATTTAAATTTACTTTAATTAATATAATATGTAACTAGAAACAATATTTCGATGGTCTTTAAAGGAAAAAATTCTTTTCACAAAGTAGTTGTAACTTTTAAAATGCCTACAAAATAAAGTATGGTTTAACGTTCTCGCATCTTACGTACTCGAGCATCTCGTTAAAATGTATGCATGTTCCATTATCGGTGACATTTTTCCTCCGGCGAAATGGCGTGTGTTGTACCGTTGATTGCCAGTTAGTTAAACGACTTCTATTAATTCATAGTTGGTTTGAATACTCGTATTTTATCTCACAGAGTTCTGATTTCACGAATTGTAATGTAGCAACAAAAATCGAAGTAATGAAGTCTCTTTAAAATTCACTGATAAAAATGTACGTGCATCAGTGGATTAGAATCCATCAATCCTCTGTATAATAGTAAGAGATCTCTTGAGTCTCATTCTCCTGGCCCACTTCCTTCCGCTTCTTCCCCCCACCCCTCCGCCGCGTCCACGACGCCTTCGCTCTCCACATCAGGCGCTTCCCAATTAGGGCGCAGTTTCCCCGCCGCCCGCCAGGAAGCGCGGTCTCCGTCGCTGCCGTAAAACAATTTGCCTGCCGACGCCCGTTACGCCACCCCCGCCCCCTCCCCGTCTCGTCTCTCCCGCCGCGCGCCCTCCACCCCCCCCCCCGCTAGGAAGGAAATTGGAGGCGCCGCCTCCGCCGCCGAAAGCAGAAGTGCGATGCGCGTCCTGGCAGCGAGGGCGTAGCTCCGCGAATGCGGAGGCGTTGCAGATGTTTCCACGGAACGGCGATTACGACGAAGTGTTTACTGGCGACGGGGGTGATGAAATGCTAAAATACTTCGTGTTTTCGTTTAGAAGACGTAAATTGTCAATATAATAACATTCCCACCTGACTTAACTCGGTTTCTTTTGATCTGAAACTTCCCGGACGCTCTCTGGAATGGGAAGGAATGTTGATTGCGTTTTTTAAGTAGTTTAAAGATGACACTGAAACAAATGACGAATTTGAGACACATTATTTAAAAAAAAATAAAGTAAAGGCATTGTGCTTTCTTAAAACTATCCCTAACTCTAAAACGCATAATTAATTGGCTGATATGGGGCCCCATAAAGAGATCACTTAATTCCATAACCGCCTCGATAAACGGTTACGATGTTTTAAATAGTTCATTACTTCCCCTCGATGAGTCGGTTACAGAGAGCCGGAAGATATTCACACGGAGCGAGGACTGAAGTCCAGTGACCTCGCGTTTGTTGTTTAGGTCCTTTGACCACGTATTTGTGCTCCCTTTCACCTCCTCGGGCAATTAGGATCGGATGGATCTCGTGAGCTGCATCAGCCGAAACGAACCTTCTTCGTCGCCGTTATTCGCACGGGGGGGCCGCCAGAAAATTTTCTCGCAATGCGGATCCGCAACCAAACCTCGCAAGGGCATTTCAAGCCTTCTATTCTATTTCCGTCTATTGGAGAGGTGCAAATATTCATTATTCTGAAATACCAGCGTCTCTTATGAGCTTGAAATTCCACGAAACGGCTCGCCCGCGGGAATACACTTTCGGTAGCGGTTGCCGGAGCAAACCGCGGGACGGAACGTGGGCGTGACCGTTCAGCTTGGCCATTCCGTTAAGAAAAATGTATCTGGCGAGCGTCGAATAGATTGGTTATTGCATCACTTAATAGACGCCCGCGCAGTACGTTTCTATACGTCAGGGCCAGCAGTGGATCAGTAGAGGGGTGTGGCTTCGCAGTTATGGTATACCAAGATTTCTCTTCGGAAGTAGCGATCGTAATACGAAGGTTGCGATAGTTTGCGTCGTAGTGGCTACTGAGGTGTGGCTCAACAGTCCCCACTGCGTCACTGGAAAATTGTATTTTCTATTGAACAGAGTGTGAGGTGTGACTGTTCATGAATACGTCACGCAAATTCAAATTAACAGATCCTAGGTGCACCATTCCTGAATTATTTCCCGGCCAGCGTTTGGCAGTTTTCAAATAAAATATTTTGGCTCTCCCAAATTCACTTTGGGTACGATTGTATCACGATGCGATAAACTGCCATTCTATGAAAAACAAAATTTCATAATCTATTTTTTAAAGTATTTATGACATATTTGAATCATATGTCATACGTGTTACGAAAAGTGTTTTCATAATATGATTGGATCTATTTTATGTATCAAGGATATGCGCAGGTACACAACAAATACAAACTAGGATAGTTTCGCGAAGTGCAATGCTAGAACATTAATTGTAGGTCAGGGCGACGAAGTGAACATATATGTGGATATTCTTTGCATACCTAAGAATCAGGTGATTGGAATACTGATCGTCGTAATATCGTCCAGAACGCAGCGTTTCCGCGAGATTTGAACCTACGAACTAGTAGCGGTGCCCGGCAATCTCTACTCAGCGATTTCAGGAAACTCTGCTTGTTCCGTTAGCTCCGGCGTCCGAAAGCCATTAGCGCTTCATTATGGGATAATATCATTGCTCGCCAACTGGTGTTGAGATTCACGTGCGATTCTATTGCTGCTTAATTCGCACGCATTTGTACCCTACGCAGCGCTTTGCTGCACAGGACCTGCGGCAACGTAAAAGTGCGGTGGACAACGGACCGAGGATTATGTCATTAAGGCCAATGGTGTAGCGCACAGGGTTATCGTTCTTTCGTGACGCCCAGTCCCGAAGCTGCTACGCGAGTTGGTCTCGAACAATGGGGTTATCACGTGTTTGCACTTGTTTACCGTTCACCTTAACTGGGAATGAAGCATGTGATTTAACGAAGACGCAACGTTTCAAATTCGAAATTATGTAGGATATTAATTCGCAAGCGATTTTACTACTTACAAAACGGTACATGGTTTGAAGTATTATTTCTTATTTGTGAGCTATGTATTATTGCTGTATGATTCCCGAAACGTTTTAGACCCTTTCGATTTTGGGAAGTGCGACAAACTATCCAAAGATGTCGTTTATAAATACGTTTATAAGAGTTTGTTCGACAGATGTAAAGGGAAGGTATTGCAAGAGATCCCTTTACAATGAGAGAATTGTCATTTCGAGAAAAGATTACATGTGGTAAAGCAAAAGGTAACCGAACATTCGTAAGATAGCAAGGATCTTGCACTTGCCTTCTTTTTTCTAGATAACACCCTTCCTTTGCTTATTCGGGTCGCTTTTGCAGTTAATCGGGTCAAGAAGATATGTCCTTTTTATCGATCAATTCAGATTTATTTCAAATACAAGTTTGTTGTTAGGTCAGACATTCTGTTTTGGGGAAGATTGTTTGCTACTCTTCACCATCGTGCAATCGTGCACGATGCACGATGCGAATTACGCAGCAATAGAATTGCACCTTCGCAATCGTGCAATTACGCCAAATTCGCATCGGGTCAAATATTGTTTAAATTTCAGAAAGCTGGTATATATAATCGTTCTGTTTTGCCGAAGCTCGTTTGCCATTCGAGCAATCGTACAATTAAGCCAAATTCGTATCAAGTCAAATATTTGTGATATATCAAGTGTAATTCAGAAAGCTCATTTATATTTAAACTAACTAAAACATCTACGTTACATAAATGAATTGATATCAATAATATTTCTTGATCATCTGATATCTGTCAAGCGTTCTTCGTCGGAGAAACCGCAGACAAATCGAATTCCTGAAGGTCCGAACGTTTTTAGAGCCCCGATAGGTGAAAAAGTCGACGCACGAACCTCCTGTCACCGCATTGCTTGATCTGTCAGGGTGGATCTGTCGGAGAGTGTGTGCGGGGGTGTAGGGGAATCCTGCAGGTTCTCTCTCCTACCCCACAAACTCCCTAAATGTGTATGTGTGTGTGGGGGGGGGGAGGGTAGTTAAGTGGCGTGTAAATAGAAGAGGATAAGACAATGATAGTGAGAAAAAGCTCGCGCGCGGTTTAGCTCGTTCACCTGGAATTGGTTAGAGGGAAATTTCCGATTAGAGCAGCCTGCCGCTAGAATTCTTTCATAGTACGGCTGAATTCAAATGTACAGGGCTGACAAAATTATTACAATAATTTAATGAGACAAACTTGCATTGGCGACCATATATCTGGAAAACTGTATGCAAATATTTCTAACGTTTTATATTCTGAACTTACTCGTAATTACAATATTTGTTGTTGGAAATCAATTTTAATCCATTCTGTCAATTTGAGTAATATTGCCAGATGTGAATTAGTTGTTTAATGAGCTATTTGTGTTGAATTTTTTTCTTAAGTTTATTTTAACAATCGATGGAATATTTTCAAAGGTATTTTTATTGGGGGCCATTCACATCCCGTTGGAGCACAGAGATAGAGAGAGCGCATTATCTTGATATTTTCCAACTTTCTTTCTTGTGGCATGGAGCGTAGTCGGGCATGAATATTCATGGACTTTTCTTTGCTTTCAACTCGCTGTCACTTCAGGGAAGCACTGGTTGTTTGGGAGCTCTAGGTATTGGTCGAAACTCATTATATCACTATGTACACATTTTCAGTGCCATTAACCGACATTACAATTCCAACCATTACTTTTGTCAGGTCCTTCCTAGGACACGTTATAATGTGTACATTAAGCCAAAGAAAAAAATAGTGTAATAATTTGACCACCTCTTTACGAATATCCTGAAAGGCAACGTGGAAAATTCGCCACCACCGGACTGGAATCTTAGGGCCTCCCTGTTTGGGAGGCTGAAGACACAACGGTAATGTTGGCCGTCCGCCCTAACTTACCTTGTCGTCGTTTGAGGCTGCGGCCGTGGGGCGATTGTCGGTGCGCGGCATTGACGTGTGTGTGTGTGTGTGTGTGTGTGTGTGTGTGTGTGTGTGTGTGTGTGTGTGTGTGTGTGTGTGTGTGTGCGTGCGCGTGCGCGTGCGCGTGCGTGTGTCTGCGTGTGGGGGGTGCGCGCGCGAGAGGTCCTCGGGAGGGGCGAACGCCGGGGCCGCGTATCAAAGTTGCAGAGGGCAATCGCCGTCGCCGCCGCGGTGGCAGGGGTCAGGGCACGCAGGCTGATATTGGGGGGTGGGGCGGACGAACAGCGCAGGGATGGCATGGAAGCGAAAAAAAATTGATCGATGTAATTAACCGGTTGTTAGCTCTTTGAAAATCAATGCCAGGGTTTTCGACACTGGCTGGACAGCTAGGTCGAGTTTAGCCACTGCCTGGAGGAGAATTCTAGCGGCCGGCTGCTCTGATCGGTAGTTTACCGTGGTTTCCTCCAGTCAACACCAGACGAATGCCGGCGCAGTTCTCAAACGAACTGACCACGGACCGCGCGCGATCTTTCCTTAATTTTCCTTATTCTATCCTCACCCCTTACTCTCACACTCTTACTCTCATATGCTCTGTGCTACCTCGCTAGTCGGAAGTCCAGTCGGGAATTGAGAGCTTATCGCGAATGGAGCGGTGCCCTGCTGCTGGGAGATACCTGCTTGGGGAAAATCCCTGCAAGCCGACGTAGGTTGGCGCCGGATCTCGCCATTCATCTGGGGGAGAGACCTCAACGCCATCTCCATCAAATCAAAACATATACTACACATACGGGACTAGTGACCTTCACTCTCGTCGCGTCCGCAACAATGTTTGTGCTTGTGCCGCATGATTGGTAGATTCTAATGTACGAATCATATCCGGCAATGGCGGATTTTTAACACTAGTAACATTGCTGGGTCGAATTCGACCAACCTGGAAGACAATTCTAGTGGCCGATAACTTTCTTTTCTGTATATTGCTTACTGTGTTTACATCACCGGCCAGTATCAGCGACTTTAGTTTTCATTCTTGTCCGGTTTTCCGCTTCCAGTTTCATATGCTACTCGAACCACGGATGTCGGAAGCTTGACAATGTTCCGAGAAGTACGGTGCCCCGTTGTGGAGATATTTAGAAGGGAAAACTCGCAAATCAACGAGTAGCTTGGCGCTGAATCTCGCGTTCCAACTAGGAGCGGGAAAGAAGTAGGAAGAAACACCTCCACCTCCCAGAGTATAACTTTCCCTATACTTTTGAGATTAACAATGTGAGTAGTAACGCAACCGAAATGAAAACCCACTCACTCATTGTTTCTTCCGAAATCTTAGTTTTCTGCTTTATGAACGTGCCTGAGGTGACCAAGGTCTGGGAGTTTTCTTACTGATTCATTAAATCTTCCTTAGCTTTTAAACTGGATGAAGGCTTTCGTTGACTGTTGCAGTACGTCGCAAAGATTAAAATCCCTGTGTTTTAGCAACTCAGAAGTAGAGGAGGGGATATAATTTGTTCTCGCTCTCTTCAGTTTTCAAATGAGTCCTCAGTCATTTGTAGGTTATATACAGTAGGTACCAAACGTTAGACAATGAGCTCTCTATACATTAAAGAAGAAAGTTCTACCACGTGTGTGACCGGAGTGTAAAAACAAGTTAATTGTGAGGTTGAATTTTCAAAAAAGATCCACCACCATACCTCCTATTCATCCCCCCTCCCGCAGAAAAAGCATATTATACACACTTCCAGAAAGCTCACAAATGAGGGTGATAACATGTCTCAAAATGCTTACAGTAAAGTGTTAATATCGTTTCGTTGAAAACGCAGACCACGTAGGAACATTGGGGGTTAGTTAATACATGTGAACTGGATGAGACTGGTCGAAGAACACAGAAATAATCAAAGATTTTGGAGAGAAATATTACTAATTTATATTCTTACTTTAAACTCGTCTTAGGTAGTATATCAACTTCACGGACTACGATTTCACCCTTAAATGCCGAGACCAGATACAAAGTCGAAAGTGCTGTTATTGTTACGCCATGATACAATATTAACGATATATTATAATTATACGATTTTTGTCATAATTATTAATTTTCCTTAAATAGACTTGTTAGTCCATTCAGAATGACTAGGGTATTGAAAGTAAATTATTTCATCAGGAATTTTAGAGTGAAAGGGCATTGCGTATTTTTCTGGCTAAAATCAGTATTTTATTCAGAAGTAATAGGAAACTTCTCCATACATTTTTATGTCTGAGGGCGATATCATTGAATTCAAAGAATAATATAACAATGCGCAGGAGCAATTGAAAATAAAAGAGAAGTGGAGTGGGAGGAATGACAATAAAAGAATAGAAACGAAAATTGTGACAGAAGAGAAATGATATATCTGCAAGGCAGGGTTGAATGGGGTGCGGTTACCATTTCTCCCCTGTTTTAAATTTTCTTCTGAGATTGTTGAAAATTCTCGCGATGTTGTGTAGAACGAGTGAAAGAAATTTAGTGCAGTTGATTAAAATGCGCTAGAGTTTTAGTCCTTTTTTACTCAGTAGCCCAATAATCATTACAAAAGTCATAGAGTGCGAAATAAGAAATTTCGTGTATTCGAAATTCAATTTAAACAGAGGCAATAAAACATTTGTGACATGTCTAGTATGGTGGATAATGAGATAGGAATGACAATACTTGTCCACATTATTAAAAGATCTCAATTGCATTTCTTTTAAAGGTATTGTTCTTTTATTATTGTGAAGCATTTCTGGAAACTTCATTTTAACCAATACAAATGGTTACTTTCAATTTTTTGAAATGTTTTTCTGGAGGGAATTTCAGTTAATAAGTTCTGTCGGATGATTTGTAGTTCGAAATTATTTAAGATCTTTGCGGTGTACTGTGTTCTGTTATATTTACTCGTGAACAGTTTTCTCTCCTTATTTCTTCGTCAGCTTGATTTCCCATTTCTACGTAATAAGTGAAAATGTAATGTTGCATTCAATTTCTTCACTGATTTTTTATTTTTGTTAAGAATTTTATAGGGTGCGGTTTGTTTTGGACAATTGTCCATCATATAAGACAGTATAGTATTACTGAAAGCAAAATTATATCAGAAAGAATGCTTTACTTTCTTAAAAAGGAACGTTAAAAAATTGTTCAAAAAATTAGCATTGTCCGGCGCTAGATTCTACTGAAATTTTGTTCATAACTTTTTCTTCTGTCGAAGAAATTCGTAAGTAATATAGAAGAACTCAGGACCATTTGAGAAATTGTAATACTTTGATCAGGTAATGCTAATAGCATAAGGAGTAAACATCGTGAAGATGAACTTGGGCCAAACCTTGTACTGTAAAATGTCTTAATCGGAACCTGTACAAGCAGTAAACCTGCCTTAACTGGAAAATTTCTCCGGCCTGTGAAGTAAAATGGCATTGTACACATCATAAAACGGAACGTCTACATCACGGAAACGGAACGGTTTTTCATGTCCTGTAGGGGGAAAATCGTTATAAAATGGAATTCCTGTGAATTCAATGTAATTGGCAGAGAGACGCGAGATAGAATGAAATGAGCTTAAGATGCAAGCTTATTTTAAAATCTGACCCTGTGACACGCGATTTCGTCGTGGCAGCCGGACACTCGAGGAGAGGGGCTTCGGCTCGGAAGGTATTTTCAATGTAAAGTGCAAGTTTCTTTTCTTTCCTTGATTACTTACGAAATAAAGAAAAAGGAAACGACCCACTGAATGAGCGGATACAGCTCTAGTAATACGAATTTCAGTAGAACTTACTTTCATGTTTGCGTCATTTCATATATATTTCATAGTGTCCTGCCTTATAAGTTTTGACTATAGTTTAATATTTCAGAAAAAAAATGGAAATGTTTGATATATCGGACTATTGTATCGCGACTTATAAAATTACGATAACGATTTTTTCGCGTTCCAATTTCTTTTTCAATTTTTTAGATATTTTTCCCATCATCGGTCCCTATGACTTGCTGGGCCCTATGCGATTGGCCGGTCTGCCCGTGCACTGGTCCGGCACTGGCCACTGTAGCGGAGCGCATGATCCTGGAGCGCCCCCTGCCAGCGATTAGCCGGTGCAGTTGCAGCGGCTAATTCCCCTGTCGCGTCGGGGCGCGCTCGCTCGCTCTGTCGCCGCGGCGGCGCGTCGTGGCCGGGCGCTGATGCGTGTCCTGGCGAGGGGTGGGGGTTTACGGGATGTGGTGGAGAGAGGGGAAGCGGCGGCGACAGCTGAATGAGCGCGCGCGTCGCAGCCTGCCACTCGCCCGGTGCGGCGCGGCGTGCGGGCAGTCTCTCGGTCAATGACTTCCTCCCCCCCTTCCGCGCTGCTGCCACCACGTATCGCACCTTCTCCGCCCGCAAAAGGAATGACCTGCCCTCTGCATCCTGCCCTGCCTTCCCCTCTTCCTGCCCTGCCCTGCCCTGCCCTGCCCTGCCCTGCCCTGCCCTGCCCTGCCCTCTCCTTCCTGCCATGCACCCTCCTGCGTGTCCAACCCTCCCTGCCCTGCCCCCTCTCCTCTCTGCTTCCTCCTGAACGCACCGCCGTCTCTCTGTCCTGTCTGGGCCTACCATCCCCTCCCCTCCTCGCAATTCTCTTCCTGCCCTACTCCCTCCTGTGCGTCCAACCCTTCTCCCTGCCCTCTTCTCTCCCCCCTCTTTTCTCTTCTTGCCGCCCAGGCTTCGCCTCCCTTTCCTGCCTCGTCACTGACCCACTCCGCCCCTCTCCACACTTCTCTCTCCCTCCCTCCTCTTCATCCCCCCCCCCTTTCTGACGCCCAGACCCGCTTGCGTAAGAATCGCAGCAATTAGCCGCCACTCTGGTGTGCTCTGGGCTCTTCACCCACGCATCAACACTTGGCAACGGACGAGGATAGAGACATTTCGATGTGGACATGAAAACTATCGTAAATTAAACAATTTTTGTGGAAATGCGTATATATTGTTTAATTATTTAATGTGAAAGAATGTAATGAAACGAGAACCTTTGCACCCCAAGGCAATTGCCGCAAAGTTACAGTTATCCTAGTTACCTTAAAATTAATCCTTTGTGATTATTTGTGATGGTTACGGAAAGATTTTCTGAATGTTTATTTCAACTATTAGTGCCATTTAGCACTGATAATTTTTCACAACTATTTCGTAATTGCTTTCTGTTAAGTGTAAGTCGTATGCTCATCGTATCGTTATCGTATAGGGGCAACCTGTCAACTTCACGGGAAGAAATCCTGGTGTAAACTCGGATTTAAATGTGTACTTAGATTTAAACATAGTGAGGCAAAGTCAAAACTGGGAAGGAAAGAGGACGCTGTCATCCAGTCAGGAGTTTCATTACATCTCCAATTTTTTGAGTTGAAGCTCCCCATTGGATAACAGCATCCCCCTCTCCTTCCACCTCGTGAACTTAAGGGACATCATGTTTAAATGGAGTATAGCTCTCGCAACGAGCTGGAAAAGGCGGGGGTCCCTGATATACAATGGGAAGCTTCGTTAGGCCTCAAAATTGTTGGTACTAAAGCTCCTGATCGGTTGACACGAAACTCCGTCTCATGACCTTGAAGGGGCACTACATTTAAATCGGAGTTAAGACTCGACGTATTATCAGCGCTAATACGAATGTTACCTGTACTAGAGGCACGGCAAGGAGTTATAATAGTAATATAATTTAATAGTAAATTAACAATTTAATAGTAAATAAATTCAAGATTTGCTATAAGGTCTTGCGTTGATCGAATGGCACTCCGTTACGGTGGCATTTAAACTGTAGTACACTGTACATAATCATCGCGCATTCACACTCCCGGTTGGGGAGGGTTTTTTTTATGCTGGGTTAGGTATAAAGTAGCATTGGAAATTGCTGAGTTGCCTGAAACTTCCCGAGCGAAGCGATAGCTTCACCTGAAATAAGCCCAAAATACAATTTAAACCTTATACGATTTCCAAAATGAAGCGGTAAAACGTTCCAGTAATTTAGTGTCATTTCACGTGTACAGTGTGTATTTTTTTTCTACGTGTTCAGCTAGTTAAATTGGAAGTTTCCCAGTTCTTCCCCTAGTATTAAGCAGAAATCATTCGAAAACTAATAAGATATGTATTTGGTGTAATATTATCTCACCAAGCAGTTATAGGAGGTAATTTCTGCCCGAATTTTCCCCTCAATTTCAAATTCGATGGGCATCTATCCATTTGGCGGATCGCAACAGGATTACGTTACAGCCTTTTTCACCGTCAACTTCTTCAGGGAAGGTTAAGGAAAAATGACATGATAGTGCGAAAAATGCTCCCGTCGAGAAACAAGGAGATTGCGTCACTATAATCGTTATGACACTGTGGAAATGATGATTACAAGATTCTCTCTTGTTCTACTCCCACCAATTTCGCTTTGTGAGATGGTTCGCTAATGTACGGACTTTCTTTCGTGCTTTAGAGTAAAATTTATCTTTTTCTATCGTAAACATTCGACATTCATTGATTACATGAATAGTTTTAAAATGTGGAGGAGAGATTTCAAGTGATGGGAACTATATTTCTTTATTCCTGCGACTTTCGGCTTGTCAATGTGCAGATCTCTAGTATGTTATGTGTACGTGTAGACAGTAGAATGAATATCAGCGCTATGAAAGTTCTTGGAAAATAAATTATGACGAGGCGTTGACCAGGGTTGTGAATTGTAAGTTGGAACGCACAAAAATTAGCTGCAAAGTACTCCCATTAAGTTTTTAATTTTCTTCTAGCAGAGTTTCTTTTGTATTCCTTAGGGAGATATTAAAAAGTTTAGATGAGTCACATACAGTTCCTCCAATAAAACACGGCAAATATTGTTGAAATGGTTACCTGAAGTGGCGAAATCCACTGAGAACAAAATAGTCTAAAAAGTACTTACAACATAACTGCACTGTCAACTTCATAATCATAACAAATAAGTTATTTTGATTTTCTTGCCATTCCGACTGAACTTATTGTTTCATTTTGACTTATTTATTCTAGAAAGGTGCTATTCACAAATATTTCTGTTTCTAGTTATGATGATGTTATTGAACTGTTCTTTAATTATTTTGCGTAGAACAATTGTAGTTGAACAGTTCAATAACATATGCGTAAAAAGTTGAACATATGTATAATATATTAAAGCGGAACTGGAACTTTTTATCGCTCATATATTATTCAGAGTATTCTCTGGTTAAATAATGTTGCATAATTAATTATCAGGAGTGACTTTTGTTTGATGAATTAAATTAAATTTGATGAGTTTAATAATTAATTTTTGTTTGAATGTTTTCTCTGTTGTCTGTTTTTACTTAACTATTTTGAATAAATGACTACTTATCCTGTAAATGGGTGTTGGCTTAGGGGGAAGTTCTACATGAAGAAATGTAGTCTCTAACACACTACAAAATAGAAAAAACGCAGGAATAATAAATATTGTGTACTGACAAATCTTCAGAATATTTTTCGTTAATTAGCGGGGGGGGGGAGATTAGGTTGGGATGTCGGCAGCAGCGTTACAGCTCAAAAATTCGCTGAGAATGTATATTTAGTATATATGCATAATTGACTCCTTCAGATTCAGGCACGTGTCACGTATAATCGCAAATCATTTCCTTCCCCAACCTTCCTGAACACACTCTCGCTGTCGAGACGATGAGTCACGTCTCCAAACGGTGCGAGGGCTAGCGCAAGGGGGCGGAGATGAGCAGAGGTAGGGAGGGACGAGACGTCGATGGTACCGCCACCCGTTACGACCGCTTTAAGAGCCAGCCTGCCCTCCCACGCTCATTACCTTATCGCCTCGCGAATAAAAGTGGAGATGCCCCGTTGCGGGCGGTCGCTCTGAAGGCCTCTCTCCCGCCCACGCGCTCATCGCCCGTTCATGCCTCGGCCCGAGCTTTTCTGCTCCGCGCGGTTCTAGGGGACGACTCGAGTCTCCGCTCACCTCTTCTTTTGTCTCCGTTCCGACAATCGAAAACGCTCGTTTGTCTTTCCATCGTGCGAACTCGTATTCTCTCGTGGCTCAGAGCAAAGTCCCTCACCTTTTATCGAGAAGGTCCCGCTTCGATTTCCGGACAATCTGAATTTAAATTTGTTCCAACGAGTTTGCATGTTTCACAGGGGGTACTCCAACCCCTGTGAAGTGTTCTAAACCATAGCCCTACCCTAATTCCATCCCGATTCTGGCCGCTGAGTAGTGACGCAGAAGCGTGTGATCTTAAAGGCGCGTACGCGGAGACGCTACCTGGAGGTCCTCTTCAATGCCGATTAGTGTGTCAGCTAACTGAATACTGAGTAGAAAGTTAATGGAGGATTACTCCTGAGCATAACGAGACTTGACAAATATATAACGGAGGATTACTCCAAAACTTTAATAGCTCTCATTGCTGTTCTAGAGGCTTCGGAGAAGTCTATATAGACGAGGCAAATTAAAGAATAAACCTTCTCAGATACCACGGCTTCCTCTGAAGATGAACTAGCTCCATTTTTATAATATGGGTTTCACGAAATTGATCTTGTACAGTCGCGAATTTAGTTCGGTTCAAGAGATTTTATATTAGTAAATTTATTGTTCAATGTGATTGACGTAATTCAGTAAAAACACATTTTTCATTGTAATTTAATTGTCTTATCCTGAGAGTCTGCGTTGTCATGAATGAGAAAATATTTTCTCAAGGGAATGCAATGTTGATTTTTCATCGTAGCCAGTTTTTTTCCTTTTAATGCACATGTCACAGATCTTCCCTGACTGCATATCCTCCCTTCTCCTCGACGCAGGGAACCAGAGATACTTCCACCTGCTCTACTTGAATACCGCGCATCCGGCCACCCTTCATTCCGTCATCCTCTCGTTGCCTCACTGCGTGCGACTCATCTACCTCCCCCGCCCCTCCCCCCTCTCGAGTACGGTGAAAAACTGCTCGCCCAGGCAGCGCCCTCATCGCGCCATCCTCAGCCACTCCATTCCACTCGGGCGGCCCCCTCGACCCCGCAGCTCTCGCTCCCCGCGGCCTCCGCTCCCCCGGCCACGCCCCTTCCTCCATACCCACATTCCCCCTTCAACCTTTCGCTCTCTCTTGCGAGATGTCCTCGCTGCCCCTGTGGCCTCCCATCCAAATGCTCTAAGGTTCCGCACGCCCGCCCGCCCGCAGTGTTTCGCCTTCCTCTCTCGCCCCGCCGTTATGACTGCGCCCGCTGCTGTCCCTTCTCGTCCTCCCCCTGTAATTATTTTTACGGGCGCGCGCCTCCGCGGGGCGAAGTGGGGGAATGAGTGCGGCGTTAATACGGGAAACGGCGCGCCGCTCATTAGCCGCCGAGGCGCCTTCTGCGTCGGACGGCCGACCGGCCTGCTGGCGCGGCGCGCGCGGAATTGATAACGCAGGTCCTCTGCTCCCTCCCCCTCCCCTTCTCCTCTGTTCGTTCCTCCCCTTCGTCTCACCCTCCTCCTCCTCCTGCACGCTCTTCCGCGTTTTCTTCTCCTGCTCCTCATCCTCTTTCTTTGCTCGCTCTTCTTATTCTCCTGCTCCTCCTCCTTCTTCCTCTGCTCGCTCTTTTCCTCCTCCTCCTCCTCCTCCTCCTCCTCCTCCTCCTCCTCTCTTCCTCTGCTCGCTCTTCTCCTCCTCCTCCTCCTCCTCTGCTCGCTTCTCCTGCTTCTTCTCTCCTAGTTCCTCCCCTTCTCTGCTCGCTTCTCCTCCTCCTTTTCCTCTACCTGCTCTCCTCCTCCTCCTCCTCCTCCTCCTCCTCCTCCTCCTCCTCCTCTGCTCGCTCTTTCTTTTGCTCGCTCTTCTTCTTTCCTCTTCCTCTGCTTGTTCCTCCTCTTCTTCTGCTCGCTTCCCCTCTTTTTCCGACGCACGTCCTTGCACTTCGCTTTCTCGTTGCGAGTTTCCCTTGATGCTCGCGCTTTTCACGGTCTCATTTGCGCTATGGTGGAGAGGAATTGCACATATTAACGTTTCATGGTACGTTGTCCGCGGTAATGCAATAAATGAACACTTAAGCTAAATTGTGTAATTTCTATAACGAGTGCCACATTAAGCCAAATTGTCAAATTTGTAGGTTTATTATGGCTTTCCTCGTTTCATATTTGACGACTGAATGAAGTTTTCTGAGCAGCATTATTCAATGCACAGCACACGTAAAAGATATTGATTTTCCTTCGTGCCATAAACTACATTCTCATTAACTAATATTTGTCACGTTATCTCACTATTTGGTGATACTTAAGTTCTTAACTTTCTCAATTCTCTTCCTCGTTTCAATGTGATTTGCCCGAATGTTCCTCATACTTGTGAAGTATATACGTGTGAAGTATGAAAAACTACTCCAGTTCACCGCGTTGTCCTTATTTTCTTCCCTTGATCTGTTGAATGAAAGTTCCTACGCTTATTCGTTTCCTTGTTTCTTGGCTATCTTTTACATTATTTAAATGAGTACTTTGTCGGGCTATCTCCACATTTCTAGAGAACAGACGTACGATCAAACTTTCTCCTTGCTCCCCATGCCCCTTCCTTTCTCTCGTCGCTTCCCAATTTATCGCCTCTTCCCGCTTTCACTCGCGCCTCCGCGCTTTTTCTCCGCTCTCACCGCTCCCCGTTCTTTCGTCGCCGCCCGCAGGTCTCTCGTCGCTCCTAAACAGCGGCTAATAACGCGGCGTTGGCCACAGCATTAAGAGCACTTGTGCGGCGCGCGGAGAGGCGCCGGTTAGCGGTGCCCGCGCGAATGTAAATAGCGGCGAGGCGAAATGGCGCGGCGCGAGTGGTGCGGAGGCACAGCGGTACGAGTGGCACCCAGTGCGCGGCCCCTCTCGTGCTCGCTCGCCCGCGCTGTTGATTCAGAGCTGATGAATTTTCAGATGCCCCGCCCCGCCCCTCGCCCCTCTGCGCCCCGCCCCTCCCCGCCCCGCCCCGTCCATCCAAGCCCCGCTTCCCACCCCGCCCCGCCCAGCCCAACCCCGCCCAGCCTAGCCCGGCCCCTGCCCCGCCCTGTCCCGTCCCGCTTCCCGTCCCGCCCCACCCCGCCACACACCCTCTCCGCGAACGGAACACAACGGCGTTCAGGTTAATTGGAGACACAGGCAGTAAAATGGCTCAGGGATAACGAGTCAGCTGGGAGCTGTCCCCCAAAGGTTTAAAGGCGGTATTTGTTGCAAAAGTAACGTTCTCATTATTTTTAAAAGCGGTTTGGGGGCTTTTGTTTTTCGCAGCTCGTTAATACGTTTCCAGATTTTCGTGTTCGCAGCTTTCCCTGTTGATTGGGAAGGCCGCGAAGAAAGTGAATTGAAGCTGTGCATACAGTATCATAAACATGTATTAGAATTAACGAGACAACTTTGCTTTTGGATATCGATATCATACTGTATGGAATAATAATAAAATTGATAAAAAAGTGATAGATTTAAAATATTCATTTTTTTCTGCGGAGAAAATTGTAAATATAACTAATGTTGCGATGTCACAATCAGTTATTAAATTATGAATTTCAGTTCAAAAGAATACAGACCGAAAGACGATTAGTGTAAAAACTTGTACAGAAAAGGTCGCATGCTGCATGGAGAAAAAATCCAGCGTGTGAAGTGTGCAAACGCAGTGCAAACGTAGTCCTCACTATACCGAGGGGCAAACCGGCCAAGTGTGTACCTGTCGCGCAGCTTTTACGCAAAGTCAATCGCGATTGAATTTTTAATGACTCGTTCAAAAGACACCAACCGAAGCGAATAGTGTGCTAGTTTCGTTTGCTACTCCGTTTTCCCCTTGCGACAGGCTTCCATGTTTTTCTTATCTGTAACTGCCCTGCGTATCTTAGGGTATTTGGAACAGTAAAAGTGCCTTAGACGAAAGAGCAACCTTTTAGTTTTCGATTTTTTGATTGATAGAATCCAAGGTATGAATAGAAGTCATGCGTAATACTGTTTTTTTCTGACGGAATCGGCGACAGGATTGTAAGATAACTTAATGCTTCTATTAACAATATACAAATTTGTTTGTAATTAAATACTGACATATGAATGTGCGGAAATCTAAATTTCAATTCATCGGTACCAATAGCGTTCGACAAAAACGCACCCGAAATGCTAGCACGTAATAACGATATGTATTCACTGACAGGTAAAGGGCCATTAATAAAGATTTCATCAAAATATCGAGTCTATTTTTTTAGAGTATTAGCAAACTTTGATGTGTAAAATCGATACTTCGTGACTGAAGTTGACTTGATACGGGTATTTTCAATTCATTTCTGTTTATATTTTCGCAGCATAACTTTTATTGCAGGACTTCCATTTTAGAGCTCCTTCTGCTTAGTGGTCCTTTTGTCGTTGATTCATGACTTCCCACTAATTTTTTTTTTCTTATTACTTTTTCTGTATAATATTGTACTTGCGAAAGTTGTTTTGGGTAGTCCTTTTCAAACGCGTTTTTAAACTAGTTTGCATTCGATTGGCCTGAACAATATTTAGAACTTTGATAATGTTTTACATGAAAGATGTATCTTCTTAAAGATTTATCTTAACGTATCCCCGCGATAAAAGTTCTCTCAATAACAACTTCTTAATTTTATTTGGTTAAGTTATATAGACGATGTTGAATTTACTGAATAATTCCTTTAAATAGGCGTATTAAATAATTACAAGGACGTAAATGAAATGCACTTACATGAAAAAGCTATTAAATTCTCACAGTAATAATACAAGATATTACCATAACGTAAAAAGCATTTAACGTGATAACCCAGCACAACAAAATATTTGCTTGAATATTGAATATATTTCGAAAATTCAGAGTATGTTCGGAATTTAACTCCAGTAGTTAATTACGCAAGCATCTGGAGGACACGGGTACCGGAGTTTAAGAACCCCTGCTTGAGATACTTCAACGTCAACACTGGGCAAGCTTTTTCTAATATAATTTTTCTCTCTCCGTCATTCACGCATAAAATTAGCAATGTGGACGTGTTTGCGGGAAGCCAGAGTGCCCTGGATGGGCTAGAGGCCGAGCGCAAATTTCGAAGCAGGCGAGCGGCTTATGGTAGAAACAAACACGGTGCATCGCGGTACGAAGAAAATCATGTTTATAACCCAAGCGGAATGTAGAAATAGCGATGAGTGCAGCACTGTGCCTTGTTTTGCTTCGGAAGGAAAGAGAGAGCTATTGGTACTCTCAGTGCAACTGAAAACTGAAGCACTGATTTATACCAAGGCCCGAAAACGTAAATATGGCCCCTTTAAAATGCCATCCGACTCGTATGTTCAACAATACCCGTGACAGTCTGTTTAAACTGACGTGATAAAGAGGATGACGCAAAAAAAAGATATTGCTGGGGACCGCTGCTACTCTACAACATGCTTAAACCCCTTTATTTTAAAAAAAAATCGATGTTTTTTCAACAAAATATCGATGTGAAGGGAACATGGAAAGCAAAATATGTTATTACATCGAGGTTTCTGGTAGAAAACATAATGTTTTTAAAAACATCGAGTGTTTTTGCCATCCCTTGCTGGGTCTGCCCGGCGTCGGGTCGGGCGCTCTCTGTTTCTACCTGATGGTACATAGAGGACGCAGCACGGGGTGAATCAGTGCGGCGGAGTCAAGAAGCGGAAGCTTCGTGCCGTACTGCTCCGCTCCGCTCGCCGAGAGCGAGTATTTAGTTTCTGGGCGCCTCAACAATTACTGCTACGAGTGTAGTGTATGCTATATACCGGGAGATGCTGGAGTGCCTCCGCCCGATGGAACGTGAAACCTTCACGTCGACTCGCGTCGGTTCCCCCTTAAGGAAACTCCATCAGCGGAACACAGCTACCTTAGCTGGAGATTTGATCTAGCTAGCGATCAAATTGTACAATTTCCATGGTGAGCTTAAAGCTCTAAAAAAACGCTCAGTGTTGAAGAAAATTACTTGTTAAATACATGAAATAATAAATATGAATTGCAGTAGAACCTATTTTAATGTTAGCATCGCTTGGTACATTGCATAGTCTTACCTTATAAAAAAGACTACAATTAATTATTCAAGGTAAAAAATTAACTGAACGTTCCCGACTCATTACGATAGCGATTTTTTCGAGTTATAATTTCTTTTCAAATTTTTTTACTAATTCTTTCCTATCAGTCCCATCATCGGAACCATTGACTTCCAGGGCCCAGGGCGATCTGCCCATACGTATCTTCAACGCTGACCCCTAGCGAGGAAACAAGATAAACTTGGCTTTATTCATAAATGCGTCTGAAGTAAATCAGCTGTTACGGTGTCATCCAATCAGAACGTTGATGCCACTGTAGTGACGTGTGAGGTCCCGATTGGATGACACCGTAACAGCTGATGACCCGCCAGAGGCAAAAAATCGCAGAATACTTGGGTTTTTATAACGTGGCGGCTGATGATAGATCGCCAAGATGGAATTCGGCACGACTTTTCGAGTCATTCTCAGATCTGCCACTAAAGTCGCTTGATCTACAGCACTGCTCGATGCGGTCGCGATCCTGCAACATTTTCAAAGGACCAGGAAAGACCATCTTCGAAGGACCAGAAATCCTGATATTTGCAGGACTAGGAAAGACGCCAAAAGTCGTCCCCGCCAGAGGCAGCTCTGAAAAAATCGCAGAATACTTGGGTTTTTATAACGTGGCGGCTGATGATAGATCGCCAAGATGGAATTCGGCACGACTTTTCGAGTCATTCTCAGATCTGCCACTAAAGTCGCTTGATCTACAGCACTGCTCGATGCGGTCGCGATCCTGCAACATTTTCAAAGGACCAGGAAAGACCATCTTCGAAGGACCAGAAATCCTGATATTTGCAGGACTAGGAAAGACGCCAAAAGTCGTCCCCGCCAGAGGCAGCTCTGAAAAAATCGCAGAATACTTGGGTTTTTATAACGTGGCGGCTGATGATAGATCGCCAAGATGGAATTCGGCACGACTTTTCGAGTCATTCTCAGATCTGCCACTAAAGTCGCTTGATCTACAGCACTGCTCGATGCGGTCGCGATCCTGCAACATTTTCAAAGGACCAGGAAAGACCATCTTCGAAGGACCAGAAATCCTGATATTTGCAGGACTAGGAAAGACGCCAAAAGTCGTCCCCGCCAGAGGCAGCTCTGAAAAAATCGCAGAATACTTGGGTTTTTATAACGTGGCGGCTGATGATAGATCGCCAAGATGGAATTCGGCACGACTTTTCGAGTCATTCTCAGATCTGCCACTAAAGTCGCTTGATCTACAGCACTGCTCGATGCGGTCGCGATCCTGCAACATCTTCAAAGGACCAGGAAAAACCATATTCGAAGAACCAGAAATCATGATATTTGCAGGACTAGGAAAGACGCCAAAAGTCGTGCCGAATTCCATCTTGGAGATACTCAGCCGCCACGTTTGAAAAACCCAAGTATATAACGTGCAGTCTGTTGCCCGCTGCAGTGCGCCGGGGCGTTCGCGCCGTGAAAGGCAAGGCAGCGGGTGGCGGCGGTGCGCGTTGGCCGCGCTCTGCTTCCGGTGGCGGCAAACGCCGCGGTTCGCGTGCGACCCGCGCGCGCCACTAACCCACTGCGCCCCTCCCTCGCTCTCCTGCCTTCCCCCACCCCTCCTCAATCGCTTCCGCTGCGCTCCACGCGTGCTGGCGCGACGAGGTGCGAGCGTGTCGTGGCGAGCCCCGCCCCGCCCCTCTGCACTGCTGCTGCTGCTTATGCGGAGTTTCTCCCTTTCGGTCGCTCCTTTCGTTTTAGCAGCTTCTCGATGGTGAAATGATTTGACCTTGCGTTTGGTCAGGATAGTGATGCTCAGGGGGCGGATTTATATGATTTTGCATATTTTTGTCCGTTGCTTCACGATAGAGCTAAGTGAAATCTTTTAACATTTGGTTAGAATTGGATTCTATGTATAAATATTAATAATAATAATACTAATACTAAAAGTAATAATAATAATAATGATAATGATGGTAATATTAGTGCATATTTGCAAATAAAAGTCGAAGGTTTTTTATGACAATCATTTATTCCAGCATTGTCATAAAAAACTTTGGGTGCTTTTATTTGCAAACATATATTGACAATCAAGAAGAAATATTAGTGCATATTCGGCCGATTTTTTTCCTATTGGTGTATATTCGTTAAATTGTAGGCGCGTAAATATGTGTATTTCGTTGCAATTTATTTTAGCAATAGACTTCTCTAAAACGTTTCACTTCTCACATGATACTTTTTTTAAATCGGGCAGAAGAAGTTGAATATTTACTTCAGTTATTTCTCTTGCGAAGTAAGGTAGATTATTTTCTGTTCGGACAAAGATCAATCTTTTTATTCCAATCACGCTTCTCCTTGATTTCATCAAGGAAGGTTAATGCAAGAAATGAAATATTGTTAATTTTAATTGCGTATTAAAGTTCATAATTGCGATTTTTAGGGTATAAAAATCCTCTCCCTAGTGATGCTGATACCAGTGTATCGTTAGCTCTGCTCCCTCCCTTCCCCTCCTCAATAGCTCCATCTGCGACCACGAAGGCGTGTAGAGTAAGTCGGTGTAGTTCAGGTATCCGTATTCCGGTTCCTTAACGATCAGGACTCTATTGCGTCTTTTATCAACAGTTTATCACATTGGGTCTCCATTGATTTTATCCACTTTTCAATAATGAAGTGATAAGCTCGTGCTTTCGTCAGGACAGTTATGCCGTCAGCTTCCTCTCTTTCTTCTTCCGCTGGTTTGCATGCGTACATGCGCTATACTTGAGTTTTTCTAACCTGGCACTTCACGTAATCAGCTGTTACGGTGTCATCCAATCGAGAGTTAAAACGTCATCACGGTGACGTCATTATGGTGCGACGTGCGAGTGTGGGTCGTAGATCGGTGTATCCCGTGTCGAATGACGCTGCACAGCTGATTTTTAAGCAGCACTTTCTCCTTTCGTCGTGTCTTTCAGTGGAAAGGGTTTACGGATCTGTAGTAAGATAATTGCTTGATCTTCATTTTTGTCAAGACAGGGAGGCTGACGTGAATACTGTTACAGACGAAGGAAAAGTAGCATCCAAGCACACTATAATTCCTAGTTGTTGCATGTTTTGCCTCTAGAACCATTTGCTAGTGTTGTCCTTCAATATTGGTAGCTAGTTTGCAGGATGGAACCTGCGAACATATGATTAAAAACAAGCTACAACAAAACAGTCAATTTTGATGCTAGAAGTTGGTAACATTTCATTAAACCCGTAAGAACAGTTTGAACACGCAAACACTCGAAGTTTTTACGGATTATTGGTCCTCACACGATTCGTTACCTATTTTAAATTGTCACAGTTATTTTACTAAATTGCATTATTGTATCACAGACCCTCAACAACTAACCTTAATTATTTGTCTACACCTTAAACAAGAGTCTAGGGAAGTAAATATAAGGCAGTTTTCAAATGGCAATGATGATCTTCGCAGTGTTCAAATGGCATTTAATTTTCACATTATTTCCTTTTTATATCATTTTACAACAGTTTTTCATCACTAAAAATGTCTTGCTAGAATTAAAAATAGATAATTATTCTTAGAGAACATATCTGTTATTGCTACCCCTGAAATTTGTAGTAGTAACAGCAGCAATATTTTCTGGTAACTCAAAACACTACAGAATAGCTTTTAGTATCATATTTAGGTGTTTGTGTTACCATGGATTATTAAAACAGAAGTGGATTAACCATTTATATTCGAAAACTGATTTCAGTTTCGTTACCGCGATGACTTTAGATGAACCAAATGAATAAAAAGCTTTTAAGGATACACTACTGACCGATACACGAACAACCCTTGCTTGCACGTCTGGCTTGAGGCGATTGTTAATCTTTCATTCCTGCGTTGCTCCAATAGCGAAAGAGGTAGCGCAGGCGAAATATTTAAAACTTACGTAAGTCAAGCTTGTAGCAGTAGGAAAGATCGCACGCAGTCCGTGGCCCGTTTGTTAGAGTACTGCTCCGGCATTCGCCTGTTGTTGATCGGAGTAACCACTGAAAAGTACCGATCAAAGCAGCCGGCCACTAGAATTCTCCTCCAGAAAACGACTGAATTCGACGTAGCTAAAAATCTAATGTCGAAAATCCTACCACCGTCGGGACTCGAACCTAGGACCTCCCGGTCAGAGGCACTGCAGTGACATCAGTTGATGTACTGAGCCACCGTTCCCGGTTCGGTTGACCATCTGTGCATTTCATGGTTGAATAATGATGCAGGCCGATTGGATGACGGTGACGGATTTACAACCAGTACCAGGGAGGTTGGCTAGCCTTGCTTGCCTAGACTGCTTTAGAATAACCTGGGCTAAAAACTCCTGTTTACAACAGTACTTTAACCTATTCTGTGGCCGAAGGAGGTTCGTTTGCTGGGTCTCCTGTCTCAGGTGTTTCCCACCTCGCACGGTCCGCCGCCAGCTAAGTTCCCACGAATCCGCGACCTCTTTAGCGGCACTGATGATCACCTTGCTCTCCTTCCTTTCTCGGGGGCCGTTATAAAATTCCCACACGAGTCTCGCTTCCGGCTGCTCTGCGGGGCTCCGGACGAGTGCTTGCAACTTTTTTGCGAATCTCATTATAATTTTGTTCCTTGGCGACGTTTGAAATTTGCCACGTATCCTGCAAATGTATTTTTCCTGTATTCAATTATGTCATTTGATGCTTGATATTTTTATCACTACCTTTCCGTACTTTTTACTGTGTCATGTTGGCAGAGAGTTGGATGAACTACGTGACTCTTGGTCAGTTGCTCTGCGATGTAGAAGTATTGTTTACCGTTTCTTTTGTTTTCTATATCTATTCAAGCAAGTACTCTGATATTAATGGTTTTGATTAATAAGACATTTCGAAAGCTACATGCGTCTTCGTGTCAAAAAATGTAATAATATGTTTTCTGTAAATGTGGATCTTTTGATGTAAGTACGTGAGTAATAATAAATTTAATTACTAGTGTGAACAAAGTAATATCAACAATTTGCTAATATTGTGTTTTTATTAATATCGTTAAAATAAGCCAACAGTTACAACTGCTAGTCTTGCCTTGTGTGTGTATAATAAATCATATAATATATGTAAATCATTAAATTGATATATTCACATATATTCATTCATTTAATTTTCGGTCACTTCTAACAATATATAGAATTTTTAGAATTAATTATTAGAAACCTGATGTTGCATCGCTCGTTCTTAGACTACCTCGCGTGCGTTGGAGAAAGTAAACGCTCCATTACGATCGCGTTGCGTCACCTAAGTTGAGTGCTAACACACATTTCCTCCTGCTGCGGCAGCTCATAAATATTCAGAATGTGCACATGCGCTATCGCAGACATCTCGTTGTTAGCACCCCGACTTTCGAGCGCCGTTCGGTGATAAGTATTTAGAGAAGATTCCTCTACGGAATAGCAAGTGAATAAATAACAGGTGCAAAGTTCAGAAATAAATTATTTCACGTGTCTATGCTTTAAGTTATTAGCGTATTTAGGCCGATAAACAGAAAATAATGAGTCTCTTATTTGTGTTATCGACCGGGTGTCGTACAATACTTTTCGTACGTTTTTATAAGAAACCATCACACTACAAGAAATAGCATTTCTTGCAATATGTGTACTAATATGCTGCTTTCAGTTAAAATTCATTATTTTCAGTTGTTTTAACGGATGGTGCACTGTTAAATTATTAGCACACGTCGGCTGTTAAGTGGGGCATTTTGTTCCTCTCGTTGATTGACGAAAATCGATAAAACAGTTTCGCATTACGAAAGACTTTTTTTTAATGTTCATGAACATCAACACGCATTCATGTTCGTAACAACGAATCTATTCGATATTGAATCAAGGACGTTACAATACTGCTGCGGCCGTGGAAATTCTGAAATCTCACTCTCGGGTTTGGATTTTTGCTTTGCTGTAAATCATTGAAATGATAGTATAATTTACATACACATAACCGTCTTAATTTTTTGTACATTTGAGAACACTGAAATATTAACACAAACCATTGTCTCACAATCACTGGTCGCTAGCTTAAGTCGAGATCACAATAGCCTCATATTGTATAAATCATGTTTCTCGTTGGTTTGTCACATCTCGTCTGGGTTGTTGAGAATGCCCTCAAAATAGAATATTGCGTGAAATTCTTCGACACTTCTTTAAATAATTAAATACCGACGCATTAAACTGTACCTACTAGGTAGTGTTTGGCTCTGAACCTCAAGGGTAACTCGATGCGGTAACTTCAATACGTGTTTCAAATTTTAGAAATAAAGAAATAATGCGTGTCGCTTACGCTCCTAATAATAATAATAATAATGATAATGATAATATGGTCATACTTTTTATTTTCTATTTGTATCTATTGAAGCGTGATTTCATTTCGTTTAAACTTCAAACATTTTAGCTAAACTTATATTGTTCTACGAAAAGTTTCTGATTTGCCTTGTAGAATGTTTAATGAGCAACCGAAAGATGCCAGATGAATTTGCTGAACGCTTAGTGTACTTCGTATCAGTTGTTAGGAATGGTCTTCCATTAACGTGTGTCGGGCTTAGTTTTTTTGCAATTCTATATTTCATTCAGACAAGGCGAGCAAAGAAAGGAGGACACGTTAATTAATATCTTTTGTCCCCCGCGATGCCATGAGAATGAAGAGATTTTTGTTATCTCGAGGAACCATGTGGTAAGATCCATTCTTCAAATATGATGTAATTATTATGTGACACATGTTTGATAAGGATTTTTCACAGATATGTTCTGAAATTGCGTTCTTATATTATGTCTTTCTAGAGTAAAATAAACACCCGTCAATACAGGTAAAGGCACACTCTCTCGATTCTAGGATTATTTGATTCCCCACGATTATTAATAAGTAGTGATTATGAATGAAGTATTTTAATAGTATTTTTCTGCCCCTTTTTCTTCTCTTAATTATATATGCGTGCAGAATGAAAGTTCCAAATGAAGAAATGATGTAACGTAGACCATCTGCATCTCAGGGATATTCTCCTTATTTTGTGCAACGTTTTGACTCATTTTCAAGTACTACAGCATTAAAATACAGTAACTGACTGTGTAATAATACTTTAATAAAATCCGTTAACTGCTTAATTTGTCTCGTTAGATGTAACGTTAATATCATGATTGGGACATTCTCGTCGAGGAATAGCTAATGAATTAAGTACGCAAAGTTTGTAGTAGCCGTACATATTCCTACGATGAAAGAAGTATATGCCAGGTGACAGTGACCTGTTCTGAAATGGGTATAATACTAGGGAGGGGAAAAATCATGGAACATTATACTTATCGGCCCATGAATGTTTCAGGAGAGAAACCGCGGTGAAACATCAGGACACCGATTGGCGGAGGCCCGTATCGTTCATTACCCTAAAATGGAGACGGTCTTAAGCAGATAGCGAAAATCTCATGGGATTTGGTAATACTAATTAGCAATCTGAGGGACCCTTCGTATGTCCGAGTTGGGGAGCAGCCCAGAAACTGCGGGTCGCTGTAACGGATGGTAGGAGACAATCCATGGGTTAAATGAAATCGGTGCACTGGAACCTCCGCCCGCTAAATTTCTCTTGCAACCAAAGAGGGAAATCGATAGAACAAGAGATAGAATGACCGTGAAAGTGGCTTGTTCTACCAACACTCACCGGCTGAGAAATGGATCTAATTCACCTTAACGACGTCTATGCCACGGCTGGTCGGCTCAAGGAATTCAGAGCTGGTTGGAACCTGGAGTATTTATTACATTTAGCCGTCACCTAACAGCTTTACCCACGAATTTATAAAAATAATAATAAATGAACATCATTAAATATAACCATATATCATGAATCACGAGCCCAGTCGTAATGCCTTAAGAAATGGCAATCAATGTTGAATGACAACAGTCTTAATCTTACTAGTATTATAAGCATTAATAAAAAGAAAATCCCGGAATTGCTTTAAAATTCAACTCGTCCTCTGCATCGATGCTTCATAGACTCTCTTGACAGAAGAATAAGGGCAGTCCTCCTAGCACTGAGGGCAGTCCTCCTAGCACTGAGGGCAGTCCTCCTAGCACTGAGGGCAGTCCTCCTAGCACTGAGGACAGTCCTCCTAGCACTGAGGACAGTCCTCCTAGCACTGAGGACAGTCCTCCTAGCACTGAGGACAGTCCTCCTAGCACTGAGGACAGTCCTCCTAGCACTGAGGACAGTCCTCCTAGCACTGAGGACAGTCCTCCTAGCACTGAGGGAAATCCTCCGTCCACCGCGAGCGAACTCCTCCCGGAGCGGCGGCGGAGGCGAGTGGGCGTTGGCAACTGCATTGGCACGTGCCAGGGCGCGTGGGCCTGCGGGCGTCTGCATGACAGTGGCGGCAGTCGCTGCGTCTAATGGCGACTGCTTCTGCGTCCGCCTCGCTTTGCCCGCGCGCCGCCCAGTCTCGTAGGAGGCCGCGACCCTGGATGCCCGCGCAATGAGCCCATCCCGCCCAGGCGCTGCGCTACTCCTTCCAGCGCCAGAGGAATTTTTATGCAGACGGTGCCTCGAAACGGAAAGTGGGATTCTTGGTTTTAACAACAGAATATTTTTTTATTTGGCGTGATCCGAATTCAATTTTTTCTTGGTAAAATGGAGTGAGTAAGTGGTTTCTCATAGGCAGCAATGACAAAATAATAATACGCTAAAAAAAATACCCCAACAAACGGGCCACGGACCGCGCGCGATCTTTCCTACCTCTTCCTTGCCCTATCCTCTCCCCTTACACACACACACACACACACACACTTACATACACTACACATATTCCGGGAGACTGATCGGGAGCTTAGAGTTTGTCCCGGTTTGTGAGAGTCCTGGTTACAGGGAAACCCCGCTAGCCGACGGTAGGTCAACGCCGGATCTCGCCATCCAGCGGGGGAAGATCACCACCATCTCCCGAGGGACATGCATTACACTTACGGGAATGACCTAAGCCGTTGACGAGCCCGGAATCGCTAACCAACCAACCATTTTGATAGTAGATGCGGCCCACGGTGTTTGTGACTCGCGAAAGGTCATTAATCAAAAGTGAAAGTCCCGTGCAGCAATGTCAGGCGAGAGCGTTGTGCACCTGGCGCGCGCCACCTGCCAAGATGTACACCCCCTTTCATGTAAAAATAGGTGGTGTTTAGATTCAAGGATTTTTTTTTAGTAAATACAGAAATTCAAAATTATCCCAATGTTCTTCACCTCGTTATGAATGGTACGACCATTCATAATTATGGCCATTTATGAATGGTACGCCCAACACACATGGTTCGCCCCACCCACCTACCCACACACACACACACACGTTTTAGAGCAGTTGGGCAAAATGCCGAGATCAACGTTACGAAGAGTCAGGTGTGTATCGCCGGAGTAATGAAAATGCGGCCTGTAACGATATTAAAAGTTTCAGTAGTGGCCCTTGAGGCTATGCAAGTTAAACATCCCGCAACAAGTGTGTCGGGTGTATGGCCTTACGGATGTCATTTTCAACAGTATTTGGCAAAACGTAGCCTAGATGATAAATGATATTGTAACCAATTAACTATAGCGGCCTCGAACACTGCGATTGAGGAGCTCAGGAGCTCAGAATCCAACATTTTGCAATGAAATCCAGATATAATGCAAACCACATCTTAACATACCAACCATTATAAAACTTCGCTGCTTTTTTCTCAATTGGTTGTCAAATTTTATTATTACTAACAGAGGTACAAGCCGGAATATATAAGGATATTTAGACGGTAATATTTCAGTTTCTTAAAAAATGTTGCATTTTTAAATTCCTAGACCTCCCTTGCATTCGTCAAACACCGAAGTTGATGTTTGTCAAATTTTCAATGTCTCAATAAGCAACTCTCGATACTCGTTATTATAAATACCGCACGAAAGTCAAGAATATTCTATTTCATCGGAGTAATGATAACAATTTACATGATCAAGGCATGGAAGGTTTTTTTTTATCTCTGGATAAAAATGTATTTATTAAACACCAGATGAATATATAAAAAGGCAGTTATAAATTAATAGATTTTCTGTGAATTAATATGGCAACAAAGATGCCTAGTAAAGTAATCAAGGAAAGCAACAATAAGAAAGGAAAATAACGTAATTTTCCTTGAATCGGACTCTAATGAAAGTTATCTGTGGTAAAATTATGTTGTCGAACAGTCTGGTTCGAGCGTGGGAGTGGCGAATCATAAAGCGTGACGATTTAATAAACGGAAGTTTGCACGGTTTCTGACCCGTTGGATGATCACTGATGCGATATTGCACATGCGATCAGTGGGCTCGTTTTATCGTTTCAATGAAGCCGCATCATTCGTTTGCGGGTCAAATCGGATCTGAAAATTTCGATGATTAATACGAACGATTGTGTTTCCGATAACATATTTTCGTTTCGCTGCAATATTTCCGACAGCTTCGATGCTACACGAGAGTCTATATGATATGGTTCTGCGTCAGCTCATGTTCTTTAGAAATTGTTTGAAAACAGAGATTCAAAGAGACCTAATGGTGTCGAATTAAGGTAAAGCAGTTCCTAAAGCAATTGCCTTGCTTAAACGTTCAAAAAGTTTCACAATTTGTGATGAGTTCAACTTGACATCCATTAGGAGAAGTCGGAGGCTTTGGGTGCAAATTTCCTCCATTATTCAGTGATAGATTTAGTTTTGTCTTTCTCTGTGTCAAGAATGATAGGATATCATAAGAAAGTGATAGCATACTATAATGCTCAGAAGAAAAGTATGTTGGAGACAGCCACACCGGAAATCACACGATTAATACTCATACCTCACACGGGACATGAACCCGCAATCATAGAAGTATTTGGACGGTTGTCGAAGCTTGTGTATCACTGAGACCGGCATGTTGACTATTACTCGGCTATTATTGCTCCTCCACTCCTACGGCAAGGTTTTGGTTGAAGTAGACGTTCAGGAACCTCACTGTCTAGTTTGTGGGCTAGACCTACTCTGCATCTCACCAAAGTCCGCGCGGTAAGTTAAAAAAAAATTGCGGCTGCCGTGTGGTAAGGAACTCGTAAACTTTCATGACTTTCATCTCCGTAAGGCGTGTTTTTTGAATAACGTATGTGGCCGAAGAGTGCGTCACGTCGTGTGAATACTCTCGACGGTTCGGAAGCCGCCTTTTGAAGTATGTTTCAATCATTGTATCAAGGGCTTTCTTCAACGCTGAAGCGTCCTCCACGACAAGCACTAGAAGACCCCGCGACTATCCAGCCAGTCACGTCCTGCCTATAAAAAGTGTCACGTAAATGTTCGAATGCAGCAGATAATTTCTGTTACATATATGGAAAGTTCCCTGCAAAGCATCAGAGAAGATGCACAGGTAATGAACCAAAACGCCGTCAATTCTATCTTCCTGCCCAAAGCGGGTTGTCATGACGGACCAAGCGACTGCAACATAACCTTTGACGCGACATCGCCCGAAAAGACAAAAGAATTGACGTTGGATTTTTCACGCGTATAGAAAGCATACCGTTGGCTAAGAAGGCCTGCGAGGATATGTTTGCGTGCTTACTGCCTTGCCTGGAAGCTTTCGGAACAATTATTCATCCAACTGCACTGTCACAAGCCATGCCAGCATTCGGGGTGTAGGGTGCCTAGCTGGACGGCATTTAGATTCCCTCGGTCTATACTCCGATATAACTACAGCTGTGCGGTTATCCAGTAGGGAGGTTCCTTACTATATGTTTCGTATTGAATGTCCCGATTGGATAACCGCCACCGAGCTGATCAAGCGTTAGAAGTCATTATAATCAAATCGGAGAAATGGGGGTTCGCGTCTCCGAGGGCCTGGCGTTGGCAACGTGCAGCAGCGGAGGAGGCCGCGGGGGGCACGGCAAGGGGGCGTGGACGCAAGGAAAGACGGGAGGCGCTGACGGTGCTGGCAGGTGGCGTGCGGAGCCAGGGCGGGTGGAGGGGGAGGGGAGGGGAGGGCCCACGGGACGCGTCATGGAGCGACGTGTCTCCAACCGCCCCGAGGGCGCCGCCGCCAACCTCCCCACCCCACCCCGCCGCGCCGCACGCCAGGGAAGTGCCCCGCCCACGCCAGGACCTCGCCTGAACGTCTGCATTGCTCGTCGTGAGCAGAGCATTTCCAAATTTTGTTTCTTCAGCTCTGGTTACCACTACTACTACCACTTACTACTGGTTACTCTGCGTGGTAACCAGTAGCTACCTTCACTGTCTATTCACTGAAGAGGGTTCCCTTCCTTCTTGGGTGTTTTTCCCTCCGTAGGTCGCTTTTAAACGTCTGGGTCATGCAGCGAACACTGATTTTTAAACTGCAGTGAAAGCTGTATGGACAACACAATATCCATGCCCGATGCGGGATTCGTACGCGCGATCCTTCTGCATAAAGGACCTCGGCTCTCCAGGCGGGAAAGTGTTACTTTGGCGTATGCGTTCCGCAAAGGCGCTGAGCATTCCTGAAATATCTTTTCTCATCAACACTCCTGCGTGGTAACTAATAGTTACCTTCAGTGAGTATTCACTGGAGAGGATTCCTTGGTGGTATGCGTTCCGCAAAGAAGTCGTTGCCAATAATATTCTTGGGCATTATAGATAGATATTTATTATTTCTGCAGGTAGGTTTATACAATCTGGTGGCAGAACACTGCAATTTACATAATAAAATTAGGAATATCAACACAATGTAACATTATTTTAAGAAAATAATAATAATAATAATAATAATAATAATAATAATAATAATAATAATAATAATAATAAAATGTTCATAAGAGAAATAGTAACAATAATAGCATTAACTACATTTTATGGTTGACCTGCAGTTATTTTAAGCTATTAAATACAATAAAACACTTTTTAATTACTTCACTTCACAACATTTGCTATTCAATTCTCTTTATACTTCTATATTGCACTACACTTCACAACACGTCACCACATTTCAATAGAATACTACTTTGAATATAATTATATATTTAATAAAGCAAGGTTAACAGCTCAGTCGCCCATACCGCCGCTCCGTACTCCCGGGAAATGCTTGGAGAGCACACAGGACCGCGCTTGGTGTGCACTGCCCGTCCTGGGCAGAGCTTTTCAGTTGTTTTTTTTCTTTAGCACTCGTGCATTGAAACTAGCACAGTAGTTTTTTTTACTGTGAATTGATTGAAGACAATTCGTTTGCGGTACCCGTTCCGCAAAGAATTCATGGCCAAATAAAGCTACTGGGTACTGCAAAGTAAACATAATGCTAGGGAAGACACGCCTGATGCCTCGCGTATTGAGAATGATCCCAAGTGAAAAGCCCCCAGTGCTTGGGAAATTGGGCAAGGTTTATGGCGGTCAGATAGTTTACTTTCCGTCTCTAGTTACAAAGGGCTCAAATCCCAGTCTATCTATGTTAATACAAATTTGTTAATTAACGGTGAGTTAATATTGTTAGAATTAGTTTATCTATGATCCAGATCTGTGGTCTATGATCTGTGTTAATCATTGCTGTGCATCAAGCCAGTCCGCGAAAGTTTTGCTCGGAGCTCGTGTTTCCCCTGCCTCCAATCTCATCATCTATACATCATTCCTATTGCCTATCTGGAAAATGTCAATCATCCCATGCATTGGTCGAAACGGTTGCGTACGAGTTTGTAATAAACATTTTAATGTTTTTGTAAAATTACCAATCCACTAACTGCGCAACACTATGTGAATTTGGAATCAATCGTTAATGTTTAAAAAAATCATTTAGATGTACTTTCAGGCAATAGAATGTGTGGAGAATACGACTGATTGAAAAACTTTTAACCTTTATAGATTAATATTTTGCGATTAGAATAATAGGACAACTTTCTCATGTCACAAATTCTTACGGAAATTTAATAGGGTCTATTAATGATTATTTACGATATAAACTCTTTAAATTATGTGATTTGCATTTCACAATTCACTTGCGATGCCTAAGTAGGAAACTAGAAAACAAACTCCATTGTGTGCCTTTTCGGAATCATTTCAGGCATTTGATTTTTGATGAAAAATTATTTTTATTTAAATTTATTCTGGGGAAAATGTTTTAATACCCCTTCATCATAAGAACTTGAGATAGCCTAAACAACTAAGAGTTCCTCAAATGTAAACAATATTTTCTAATAATTTTACGATACACATTTTAGAGAAACCATAAAAAAAATGCGAACTAGTGCAATATTCGAAACGTCACAGTGAATTAATGCAGGAGTTTGGTACTGTGGTAGGGGAAAAGGGAAATTCGTAAACGAAATTTCAGTGCTCGTAGAAAGAGCGACATATAATATCACACATTCGAGTGCCATTTTCATTTATTTATAATATTTTTGTATGACTAAATCGAATTGTGAGTCGAAAATGTTTAAATCTAATTGTTGACTACTATATGATTAAAAATGATCGGCAGTCGCTTACTGCACTAGTAAAGGTCATGCTTTCAAAGGTGTGGCAGGCGAGACAAGTTTGGACAGTCCATATTTCCAGAGTTCTCAGGTGTCTGCATAGCTTCCGGGGAGCTATGCAGCTGACATCAATCGAAGCACTCTGCACTTCTAGCTACACTATTCCACTCGCTCCTGGATTGAATTCAGTTGATCCTGCTCACGGCGGTTAGCTTACGATTATATGATTCATTCCAGTTCTGTTCAGTATTCCACTTGTGATTACACAAGTGGAATACCCCGGAAATAAAGGAACGAAAATATGTATTTTAATTTTTTTAACAGGGTGCACCAATCAGAAAAATCTGAAAAACAATTCCAGAAGGTAGCTTAATTTTTAGGGGAAAATTTGAGAATTTTCTCTTTAACCTGCGGGATAAAAGTTTTCAATAAAAAATTCGAAAGTCATCAAATCCATTTCAAAGTTCGAATTTCGCGCCAAATTATATTAATTTTTTTTTTTTAATTCAGTAAATTTCACATAGAGAATCATTATTTTCCATTCAGATTCAAACGGCCAGTTCAATGAGAAAAACATGAAATGAAAAACACGTTGTTCCTCATTACGAAAGATGTGAGGAGGGCAGGAATCTAAAACGTCCACGGACAAATGATTTCGTGGTCACGATCCTTAGAAATAATTTTCTTTAGGATTTCAACGGGGGACACTTTCTACCTTTTATCCAGCTAGAATCTTTGTGCACTAATGTTCAGTAATGTTCTGACTTTATTACTGTAAACAATAGTAATTTCGGAATTTTATTTAATGACTTCTCAGATACATAAGTTTTATCCGCGAATATTCTCTCAAACTTTTTAAATAGTTCCAAAATAATGTAGAAATGAAACGTTTTGTGATGAATATACCAACATGCATCAATTGCATTGCGTATCTTGCAATGTAAATAGCGTATTCATCTGTTTTATACAATGGGAATTTCTTGTAGATGCTATTTCCAGAGATCACTTTTCTACTAACCTGATTATTCTTCTCCTTCTCCTTCTCTATTTCTTAAGAAGTTTCTCTTCCTTTCACCTGCACAACCTGTGAACTTGGAAATTCTAACTTCCAAGTAAATGATATAACACTGCGGATTTATTTAAGATAATATGCTTATGATGTAGATAATTCTTAGTGTTTGTCGTGGAAATCAAAACATAGGATGCAATTGAACAATTATCCTAACGTATGGTACCTTTGTACAGAAATTCTCCTTAACCTGTCAGTATAAAAAGTGTCATTAGAGTAATTTTATCGGATAAGGTTGAAGAAAAAAAGCGGAATGTGAAAAGTGAAATGTAGGTCCAGATTTTTTTACATTTACTTTCTAAAATGAAAACTGCACCGATTATCGTCTATTCATTTAAAATGGCTGCACACAGGCACTAAATTTAGTCGATGTGATACCAATCGTTTCAGCAGCGACCGAATTTCAACCGGTGATTCCACAGGCTTAAAATAGACGGACTTTTCCTTGATCCTGGTTGTCATAATCCCGACACTTCGTTTTTCATGTAGCTCTCCATTCATCATCTTGTCAGATATTGCAGCAAGATGTATTTCCCTGCCTCCTTGCATTAGCACTGCTTTTGAAGTCGTTGCATGAATGCACATTTCCCTCTCTTTCGTCAGGCGTCTCTCGAATGTGAAATAGACTTCGCGGTTTCTGACATACTCCAATTCATACATTTCGTTGACGCTCGAATTTTTTTCTTACTATTTCGAGTTTATTTTAAAATGCCTTTCGAGAACGTAAAAAAGAAAGAAAACGGTGGTGTTAGAATATTGAGTTCAGTTTCGCATAGAATTGATACAAATTAAGGAAGCATCAATACTCCCATCATGTTTAACTCTTTTCTATAACATTACTTTCTGTGGTTTATTTAGAGCTGATTCTCGACTGTTAGTACTGGCATTAAGTGATTTACGAATGCTATTAATGTTAAGTTTAATGATTTGAGTGGTATGAATTTTTTTTCGTTTCCTAATTTTTGCATAACTCTTGGAGAGACGGACTAGTGCTTTTTGTCCAAAAGGAAAGCAACAAATTGTCTAAAAGTGTGCCCTTGATGACTCGATACAATTTGGACGAAACTTACGAGCGAGATACCGGCTTAAGTGGCTCAGAGCATCAATTGTCACTACAGTGTCTTTGACCGAAAGGTCCTGGGGTTCGAGTCTCGACCGTAGCAGGGTTTTCGACACAAGCATCCGCTAGCAGAATTCTAGCATCCGGTTGCACGAATGATAGTTTTTCGTGGTTTCTCTGATCAACACGAGGCGATTGGCGGAGTCGTACAGTAACAAACTGGCCACGGACTTCGCGCGGTTTTTCCATCCTATTTCTTTTCCTATTTTCACCCCTTACTTACAAACACACTTACATACAGTATATTTCCAAAGACGTTAAGAGCTCAGAGCGTGTCCGGGCTCGATCGGTGCCCCGCTGGACGAAGATACCTGGTTGGGAAAAAACCGCAAGCCGTTGTGTAGCGCGGCGCCGAATCTTGCCATCCGGCAGGTGAAAAATCGCCCTGCAAAAATATGCATTCTACTTACTAATCATCTTAGCAGTTTGACGCGAATCAATCAGGTCGAAATTCGGGGTCAAAAGCTGAGAAGAGCTTTACAATGTGTTGCACACTCTGCGACTATATTTAATAGATAGCACAAGATGTACATTTTAATACTATCATCAAATATATTGGAACGAAACGCAAACAATTCGCACTTGGAGAAAGACGAATTTTGGTGTACTTCTGATGTCGGTGTGTTTCCTTTGTGCTTTCGTTTTTTCGAACAGTTCACGCCATGTCCTGTCTAGAAATGGAAAAGAAGTACATCGATAATTTCAACGTTACTTTACGACCGATGTATTTACCAGGAACATCGAGGTGTTAAAACAAAATCTCATGATATAAATAAAATTTTCAGTGTCTAATTATTTTGTGGATTGCTCGCAATGAACAGTCATTGTCACTGTTGTTGATCCCCTGATGGCACGAAAGAGTTTGCTATTCACAACCTTTGTCCAGTGCTGTTAAGTTTTGATTTTTACATGGTAATATCGTTAAACTGCATTTTGAACCTTGTCTAAGTAGAACATTGATTAGAAAATTAAGATGACAGTCAAATTTAAATTAAGATGAGTTAAGATTAAATATTTTTAAATAACTTTAAACTAATGTTACCGTGTTTTGTACATTGGAACCAGGGCGTTTTACTTCGAAATATTTCTTCATATTTAAAACATCGATGTCTTCTGTTGATACCATCGATATCGATAACTTTTTGTTGATTCTATCGATGTTTTGATAAAATTTGCTGACGTTAGTGCTGCCTAAGCGTTCTTGTCTTCGGCTCACACCGCTCGCGCGGTGGACTTGGCTGGCGCTGCACGTTCTCCGTGGTTTGCTGCGGGCGAGCAGCGGAGTTCCTTTTACGGGCACCGCAGCGCGCAGCGGTTTCCCCTCATTCAGCTCAATGGCACAGCGCGGTGACCGGTGCAACATACTAGCTAGTTCGCAGTTTACTCCAGAGGGCTCACTTCGATCCTCGGAGATGCCGCAAGCTTCGAATTGCGATCTGCGGAAACTTGCAGATTTGAGGATTAATACCCCAGTTGCAGATAATTTGTCCACTAAAGTGCCGGATTTGCGTTACATCAGCGCTACGTTTTAATTAAACGTACTTCGCCAGAAAGATGGCTGTTAAAGTGATTTTCATTGCATTGATAAAACTACATCTTTATACGTATGATACTGTGTTGAAATTATAGCCAAGTTTTCATTCGAATTGTAGCTGCGTATATGGCTGTTGCAGTCGGTAGAAATGTCAAATGTAAAACTCAACATTCGTACAATTCGTAATACTACCAAGAAAATTAAAGGAACGAGAGACAATAAAAAGCAGATGTCGTGTATTTTATCGGAGTTTTATAATGATTCAATTGTGCTGACAAAAGTGTAACACCTTAATTTGCATGATTACTACGGTATTGGAAATATGGCCATAACCCTGGCATTGGAATTGCATTTTCATAAGCAGTACCAATTGTGAGAAATGTCACCAGTGAAACGTCACAACTTTTGTACAACTGAAAAACCTAACAATAAAATGAAGTAATGAGCAATAAAAAATAAAAAGCAAATTTCATAAAACCACAATTGACGACAAACTTTCTGAACATGATCAATTCTCTCTGTAATCACAATTCAAATTAATATAGTGTAAGAACGAAGGTATGGATTCAGTTCAGGAAATCGTGCACAGATTGCACTTCACTTCCATGGTCACTCACACGCAGTTTTGAGAGGTATTTTGACGTAAAACAAAGTAGTTTATAAATGTTTTCACTGTTCGAAGAAATGACTTCAGTTGGGAATCGAACCCGGATCTCTCGGAATATACCTAGTTACTCGAACCATATGTGCTAACGAGACGGTGAACTCTTCGAAAAACCTGAAGGAGATAGTTCCGTACGATATACAAGAAAACCTGTTTAAGACGGAAACCGGTCATATCGGACAAGTCTAAGAATAGAACGAATTTATACGTGAAAATGACCTCTATATTTCGCAAACCTTTATAACGCAGAAACGGAATGGTTTTTAGAGAATGAAAAATGATTAATTACCTGTTTAAGAAAGAAATTTATTTTTAATTTTCCGGCAGTCATGAATGGCTTAGTGCAAAAGGTCACGTCCTGAGACAATAGTGTAAACGACAACTTTGACCTTACTTGCTTTGGGGATTCTTTAGGTAATCACTGACCGTTTCGCTGCAACTATCTCACGCTTTGGCGTGATTTCGCTTTGGTGTCGTCCGCACCCCGTTCAATTCTCTCATTAGCATCACCTTGTTTCCTTCAGCCGACAGTAGAATTCTCGGAATTGTCTTGTCATCCCAGCGTAGCATATTGCACGTATGCTCAATTTATTTGTAAAATTCGGAATTAATATTTATACTCTATTATACGTGTTTTGCTGTGGGCGATTTTATTTCCTGCAATATTTTCATTAATAAATTATGCTTCATTTTCATTATTTTGTTCCACTAACAAATTTATGTGGAAAATAACCTTGCTAATGTTATATGATAAACTTTTTACAACATTCTACACGCTGAAAATCTCTCAAAGTGGACATTTTGTGACGGAACCTTTAGTTTACTTCTTAGAAAGGTTTTATTCTACTCTAAATTTTGTCACCTATTGCTGTTGGAAGATTAGTGGAAAATCCGGCTGGGACAACTCATTATTTGAACAATTAAGACATTTACTTATGGCAGTTACACGTTTAGTATCTATGGGGTTCTAACGATAATTGTCAATTTCGAAACGGGATACGAATTCCCATGTAACTATTCAACATTCATGCCCTAGGTTGTGAATTGTACAAAATAGTGTGACAATCAGCGCTGGCAGCCAGTCCTTATTGTGGTGTGCACCAGTCCCTGCGCGGGGTCCCACTGCCTCTCCTACGAGCTATTTTTGGCACCGAGAGACGTGCTTCGCCCAGCGTCGAATCTCGTTAACAGCCCACGAGTGCCCGTGTTCTCGGCGTGGCCAGTCCGCCTAGGTCAGGAGTCGGCAATCTGCTGCCCGCGAGCCGGATGCGGCTCAGTGAGAACCATATTGTGTCTCTTGAGTAGTTAAATAGTACTTATTGAAAAATTAACTGCAATATTACAATTGCCAAACAAGTGTACTAATCCTGCGCTCATACCAAAATGCGCGGCAGATAGCATGCATGTAAACCTAGCTTTAGCTAACCTTGCTCTCCACACTCAACGACACACTTTCTGAAAACTCCCATCATCCAATGCGAGGAATTTCTATAAAATATTTGTTCATTACCACTTCCACTGTTTCGCATATGCGCACTGTGAAAAATCTTGGTCCTTATTATTGAATACGTTCACTATCATTTAATTTATCATATTTAATTTACATTTTAAGCAAAGCTATATAACTACTGAAGTTAGCTTTTTTGCAATTAATTTTGTTGTAAGTTTTAAAAAAGTCTCTCCGTTTTCATTAGTTAATTGATTTATATTATATATAATGTTCTGTTACTACGCAAAATAGGATGTTTTGATTTCACAATACATACATGTTTAACAGTGGATAACAGATACATTATTTTTTCTAATACATATTACCGCTATATGTATTTATATTTGGCTCCTTAAAAAATAATTAATCTCATGGGGGGAGAGGGAAATGGCTCTTTACTTCAGAAAACTTGCCAAACCCGGGCCTAGATCAACCTCGAAGGGACAGAGTTATGTTTCTTGCAATCAAACACACGGCTTGTGACTGGAGATAACGGTTACTGATCCGTAAGTTTGCCTAGCTGCAATGTGCTTCCTTAGCTACTCTCATTACAAGAACGAGTGAATTGATAATTGCTGCCGTGTTAATGTGTGCATTTTTATTATATTAACGTTTAACTCAATTGTATATATTTCTGACGTAAAAGCAGTTTTTTTAAACAGTATGTGCTCCGTTAATTTTAAATGTTATCAATAACTATAATTATGTATAAAAATTCACTTAACACGTACTGAGCAGAATGTAGCATTTAAATTTGTTCACATGATTTCTTTTTGAGGTTATAGTTTCAGATGATGGATAGTTATTGTTAGATTACATCGTGACACATAATGTTGTATATTAATACGCTTAATACAGTACACCTGTTTCATAAACCTCCCTCATGTATTTAACTATCTTCTCGCCACTTCGTAGTAAGATATAGATTCGCATACATTTCGAGACGATTTCGTTATGAATAAGTTTGGAGTACATGAAGTTGCAGTTGGTGAATGAACATGAACGGAAACTAAACTGTACGGAACCGGAATAAAACGATGCGTGGAGTGGAGTCGAGTGGCGTGTGTAGGAGGGAGTGGAGTGGAGTCGAGTGGCGTGTGTAGGAGGGAGTGGAGTGGAGTCGAGTGGCGTGTGTAGGAGGGAGTGGAGTGGAGTCGAGTGGCGTGTGTAGGAGGGAGTGGAGTGGAGTCGAGTGGCGGGTGTAGGAGGGAGTGGAGTGGAGTCGAGGGAGGTGTAGGAGGGAGTGGAGTGGAGTCGAGTGAGGTGTAGGAGGGAGTGGAGTGGAGTCGAGTGGAGGTGGTAGGGAGGGAGCGGAGGGAGTCATGGGAGTGTGGTAGGAGGGAGGAGGAGTCGTGGAGTGTGTAGAGGGAGGAGGTGGAGTCGAGGGAGGTGTAGGAGGGAGGGAGGGAGTCGAGTGGAGGTAGGAGGGAGTGGAGTGGAGTCGGGAGGAGGTAGGAGGGAGTGGAGGGAGTCGAGTGGAGTGTGTGTAGGGAGGGAGTGGAGGGAGGAGGGCGTGTGTAGGAGGGAGTCGAGGGAGGTGGAGGGAGTGGAGGGAGTCGAGTGGAGGTGTAGGGAGGGAGTGGAGGGAGTCGAGTGGCGTGTGTAGGAGGGAGGAGTGGAGTTTCTAGTGGCGTGTGTAGGAGGGAGTGGAGTGGAGTCGAGGGCGGTGTAGTGGGAGGGAGGAGTGGAGTCGAGTGGCGTGTGTAGGAGGGAGGAGTGGAGTCGAGGGCGTGTGTAGTGGAGGGAGTGGAGGAGTCGAGTGGAGTGTGTAGGAGGGAGTGAGTGGAGTCGAGTGGAGTGTGTAGAGGAGGAGGGAGTCGAGGGAGGTGTAGGAGGGAGTGGAGGGAGTCGAGTGGAGTGTGTAGGAGGGAGTGGAGGAGCTGGAGGGAGGGGTGTAGGAGGGAGGAGGGAGTCGAGGGAGTGTGTAGAGGGAGTGGAGGGAGTCGAGTGGAGGTAGGAGGGAGTGGAGTGGAGTCGAGTGGCGTGTGTAGGAGGGAGTGGAGTGGAGTCGAGTGGCGTGTGTAGGAGGGAGTGGAGTGGAGTCGAGTGGCGTGTGTAGGAGGGAGTGGAGTGGAGTCGAGTGGCGTGTGTAGGAGGGAGTGGAGTGGAGTCGAGTGGCGTGTGTAGGAGGGAGTGGAGTGGAGTCGAGTGGCGTGTGTAGGAGGGAGTGGAGTGGAGTCGAGTGGCGTGTGTAGGAGGGAGTGGAGTGGATTCGAGTGGAGTGTGTAGGAGGGAGTGGAGTGTAGTCGAGTGGAGTGTGTAGGAGGGAGTGGAGTGTGCAGTAGGACTTTACCCCCACCCCCACCCTGCGTACTTGGCACGGACTTCTGGTGCGCTCGCTTCCACGGCGGCGTCTCGGGCCCATCCTCTTTACCAGCGCGGCGCGGGGGCGGAGGTGGGGGCGGGGGCGCCAACGTACTCGCCGACACGCGGACACCCGGGCACGGGGCCAGCTGACGTCACCTCCGTCGCGATATGAACAGCCGCCTCGCTGCGGCGGGCTGCAGACGAGCCCTGCCATTCACGCTGTCTTGAGTCCTTCCCACGGAGGCGAGGACCACGCCCTTCTGGAAAGCTCCCACGTTACCTGAGATGAATTACGTATTTTCTGAATGGCTTTCTGGTTCCTAATGATTTGCGAAGAAAGCCAGAAATTCCATAAAATCCGGGTACCGATTCAATGTAAATTGAAAGGATAAGACGTACTAATTGTATGTTTCCTTCACAGTATGAGAAATGAGGTGCTCAGGATAATAATGGCAGATCCCAACCGACCTCGCATTTTTAGTTAGAAGTGTGGCGGGCAATAGTCTATGAATGTGTTGCTATTGGGTGCCTAGACTTGTGACGTAATCGTGCTCATACACGGTCACTGTGGTGACTTATAAGCTCCCGATTGGATGACCCCGCAACAACAGATTTACGTCAAGTGCAGCTCTAAATACATCGAATTGTGAGGTGGATATTTCGCGTACCCAGTTCGCCTATACAGAAATGTAGGTTTCTCATTGGCTAGGGCGTTTGTAGCGAGCACTTCACCTCTCGGGTGGGACCGCGGTGAAGGATCTGCCGTGTTTCTGCCGCGGTATCTGCCGTGTTTGGAAGTTCGCTATTCCTCCGCTCTGGCAGCTGCACTCGCAGGAAGTTCTCCCAGTGCGTTCTGCCTTCCCCGCCTCGCCCCCCCCCCCCCGCCCCGCCCCACCCCGCCCCGCCCCGCCCCGCCCACTTCCCCCTACCCCCTACCTCACCCCACGGGAATGTCCGATGCACGCATGCCGGAATGCGGATAAAATGCAGCTGCCCGCCGCCCCTTTCATCTCCTGCTTGGGCGCGTGGGTATGCTATGCCGCTGGTTCTCGGAGCTGCAAGATGATGTTCAATGCAGCGGCGGAGTGAAGGAAAACAGTGGGTGGCATTATTGGAGGGGTCATACTGGCGGAGCTAAAAAAAAATAATTTTCGAAGGGCGAAAGTCAAAAATTTCACAAAGGCCTAGCTTGGCTGGTGTAAATGGCTCCCATATGACATTCCAGATAAAGATGGCAAGAGCAGAGAGGAACATTCACAGAGCATTAGCAGAGGGGAACAGAATATTCACAATGACACAATTAAAAATCCCCGTAAAATACAAGCAGGCCTAACACAATGATCCACACTTCTACCAACTCTATTTAATATTTACTTGCCAGTTATACCGACTACAAACCAGACCCATGTAGCACAATTTGCAGACGACACTAACTTATCAATCCAGACAATCAATTGAAATTATTAGTGAAACAATACAAAATCTAAACAGAATATACAACTGGTCATCAATTTGGAAAATTAAATTAAACCAAACAAAATCCACTGCTAAAATATTATCACTACAGCACTTCTACACTCCTTCCCTCTTTACAATCAACAGCAGTACACAATTCCATGGACTTTTTACTGCCAAACGGTCAAATACCTTGAGGTAAACTTGGACATAAAACTAAACTGGAATTCCCATATTACTACTAAAACCTGACAAGCAAAATGCAAAATAGCACAATTAAAACCTCTAATAAACTCCAAAAGCTGCCTATCAATAGTCAATGCCATCACTTTACGCAAATCAATAATCAGACCCTTAATGTTATACGTATGGATTAATGCATCAGCTTACAACAATAAATAAACTACAAATAATACAAAATAGATTTCCGATTAGCAACGCACGCTCCGTGGTTTATATCTAACAAACAAATATACAAAGAACTGAATATAACTTCCATCACCTAACACACAGCCCATCTCTTCAATAACTTTTATTCAAATATCAACTCAATACCACACGCCATTCACTACAACCTTGCCTCCAATACATTTAAACAGCCGTTACCCTCGTAACGCCTTCCAAATCATATTCTCAAATAATTGTTAACAGTAGGTACAGATTGTAGCTTCCTACCCCTTCCTGTAGTTAGTTTTTTAAATTAAGAAAATAAGAATAGATGTAAGCCATCAATACATATGAAAAGTGAAATGTAACTAAATCGTGTACATCCAAATGAAAAATAAATATGTATTCAATAAAAATCAGAGCGGAGGATGGGTACCAATTGAACCCTCTGCACCGTGGCTCTTCAGACGTAGCCTTTGGAAATTTCACAACCCTTCTGTTCGGATTGCGACTAAAAACCTCGCCCATTTCTGAATGAATTAAAGTGGGAACGAACATCGTTAAATATATCTACATTCTTTTCACGTTATTCCACAGGCTCCTTGATACACTACCATCGACATCATAGAAAGACCGATACTCCTTACCTGATCACTTCGCTTTCAACACGATTAACCTTTTGATGACTAGAAATCAGATTAAAAAAACAATATGCACTTTCCATTCGCTTTGTCAGTAAGATTTTTCTTTTTTGAGTCAAGGATATAGGTGGTGACCTATCGAGAGCGGCCCGGGCAGCACAAGTTGTTTGACCTTTGGATTACAGAGAATGCAGTGAGGCTTACTGACTTCGCCGTTCTATGGTTGCTTTACATGTCAGTTGCGGATTCCCAGTTACCTGTACAATAATAAGAGGACAATCGACTGTTTCTCTTTATGTGAAGTCGTGGATAGGGAAAAAATCGCGCGAATTGGTTTGAATTTCTATTTTACTATCCGTGGGTGAAAGTGTGAGAAAGGTGAAATAAATGTTAATGTTTCGTACCATTCCTTAGGATGTTTGATTACTGTAACATGTCAGAATTGGCTTTCGCTGAATGATGGGCTAGAGGTGCCTCTGTTATTACTGAGCATTCGCGATCGAATTTTGTCTTTGCTTAATTCATGTAACTCGCTAATGTTTACTGCGGTATATGGTGCTGAGTCAACATACGAAATCGTTTTGGCACGGTATCGAACCCGAAACCGGAAAGTGAAGTGGTAATTATTCGTTTCAAATTACGTTTTCATGGCATTATGCAACTACCTCTAATATTGTTGTATAAACATTGAGACCGTTGGTTCTATGAAGGTAATGCCTTGCCGTACACAATATTGATTTCCTAAGCGGCAATAGGAATTACCAGTTGCAAATTTTTCAGTTATTATTATTATTATTATTATTATTATTTATTATTTATTAAATTACTTTGTTTTTCCCTGTGTTATCGGTATATGACGGGACTTTCTTAGCTGTGTGTTCCTATAATTTCAATAGTCAATTAACCTCAGCGATTTTGATCGTTTTTTATGGAAACCTTCAGGGGAGGGCGAGTTATTTGAGAAAGAAGGTTCGCATTATATTTTACTTTTGATGTGAAATATTGATATCGTTAGGTTTAACCATGAAGACAATGCCTTGTAGTTTAGGTTCTGTCTAAAGTGTAATGTATGTAAGATTTCCCTGGTGGTGAGAATGCATGTTCCAAATGTAACTGTGATCACAGAATGATTCTCAAAGGAGTAAAATTTCCTATTACCTTTGACTGTACCCTCCTTTTCTAACACATTAGTACTATCCCCACTTTAGACAGAGCTATTTCTCGGGAGGTAAAAAGCGTGAAATCCGATGAATGGGCAGCACTATTGGACCATACAATTTTATTACAACAGCTCAACAGTAATGTTGATTGTCGACACGGTCTTTGATTAAATCTTCTTTTTGCATTATATTACAGTTTTGAAAAACGAGATTGAATATTGGATTTTTTGTGATAAAGAAGCGTTGTTAAGGAATGATTAAATGTAATGAAACGACCATTGACGTGTCTGCGAAATACGTAACAAAATTATATAGTGTGTTTAGCAGTACGCGTGGTGGGATTTTCATCGTAATTATGAATTTTTTATCGTAATTTCGTACTTTATCGCAGTACCATGACTTCTCTATTCGTAAATATGACAACGCAGTTGGGCCACTCATTCCTCCAAGAACCACGTCTATCCGTAGCGATGGCAAATTTTAGAAAAACATCGATACATTACCAAACGGTTTTCGATAGCGAAAACATAGACAAAAACATGGATATTTTAAATATCGATGTAACATGTCCTGGTTTTACTGTAAAGCATAACACAGCAGTATTCAAATATATTCTGCCTTAAAATTCACTGTCATCTTCATTTTCTAATCAATGGTCTTTGTCGTCAAAGTCCAAATTGCAGTTAAATCGATACTACCACCTACAAAATAATCAAGGCTACATCACTGGAGAATGGTAGAGAACAGCAAACGATTTCGTGCTGCCTGTGGATCGACACTAGTGACGGTTGTCATTGGTTGAATGCTAGCAAGCCACGAACAAAATAGATACTGGAAATGTTACTTACATCATGAATTTTTTTAAACATCCAAAGCAAATCATCGATGTTTCTGCTCGAAAATATCCATGTTTTAAAACATAGATTTTTTTCCCGTCCCTACAGTACCGGCGGTGTATATGCGACTCTCAGTTCTCTCGTCACGTGCTATAACACGTCATGTGACTTGGGCTGAAGCAATCAGCTTGCGAGGATTTGTTTCCTTTATCACAGCCACGGTTCAGCGTTGCCGCTTATCTGAGTCGCATGAAATCGCGGAGACGTAAAGGTTCGGGGTAGGGCGAAGGTTTTGAACATGATATCAAGACGTGCCATCGTCTGTCGGTAAGTGTTAATATTTTGAGATTTCATTCATCTGTCATGTAGATGGTGCCGTGTGCGTAGTAATGTGTGGCAACAGCATATCGAACTGTTCGAGCTTATACGCCGCCGGTATAGAACGATTTTGTTAAGGATGAGCCAAAGTGACAGCTAGTGCTGGCAAAATAACTGAAGGTTCTGTGGACGACGTACCCTCAAGCCCATTAGACTCCCTCTCCTGCATTTGTTTGCTTGCAGTTGGTCAACTTGTAAATGACTTCGACGCTTCCTTTTGTGAAGTCCTTGTCCAACAAAAATATAGTGCGCCGCGAGAAATAATTGAAATTACGAAGTGCAGTGTTATGTGCTTTTCTGTAAAAATTCTTTTTTCTATAAACATTACATTAAATTTACTTTTTGTGTGATAAATATTGTTTATTTTAAAACCAAGACTTTAATGCGAGATGCATACCGGTGCCCGTGCTTCTGGCTTAAAATCATTTTTCTTTCGATTTACATTCGTGGCAGTTTTCTTTTACTGATTATGAGAGCAAGTTAAGAGATTTTCCACAAACTTAATTAAATTTAAATATTTCCAGGACTCGCGTACGTGCATATACCTCAGCGAAACTGTCTTCTGCATAGGGAGGTTTTCACAGGAGCCATTAGCACTTTACGAAGGGGAATGGCTGAACAGCTGTCGCGGCGGAGGAATACTTCTCTGAATTACATGTGATGTTCACTTGTTACGCGAACTGTCACTTTGGCTCCTCCTTAGGAAAATCCTTCTGTACTGTAGTCGGACCACTGCTCCGCCCAGATGCCGCAGCAATGCGCCCGCTGCGACCCCACCCTCGACCCAAGCCGTGCGTGCGCTCGTGGTAGCGCTGTGCGTGGGCGACGGCGAGGTCGGGAGGTCAGCGGTTCGCGGGCGGGGGCTGCGGAATGCTCTGTTCCCCCACCCCCCACCCTGCACCGCGTCGCGGGTCAAGCTGCGCGGGCGAATCACGGACGGTGCCGCAGCAGCAGCAGCAGCCGCCGCAGCCGCCGCCGCCGCCGCGTCGCCTCCGTCGTCCGACCTTGCTCTTTCGATGACGTCACGATCAAGCGCCCGCCCGCGAACCTGCTGCGGGGCCTGTGACTAACGCGTCTGACAGGAGCTCACGCGATGCGTTCGGTCGCGGCTCGCCCACTCGGGGCCTGGGCCAACCGGCAATTGACAGCGTCGCATGATGCAGTGCTGACCTGAATGTGCGTGGGAGGGAAAGTGACGTTATGCTGCGAGTATGTGACAGCGGGGATTGGACGACAAACCGATGTAACTACATTTCATCACGTCTTATTAGATAAAATTCATCCAAAAAAATTCTTGTAAATCCAGTGATTACTAACTGGAATGCATCGTCAAAACACGTGATACTTCTTACCTCGCATGAAACTTGGAAACTAATTTTTTTTAGTAAATTACTCAATGACATTTCGAATCTTGTTTTCAACCTTTGTAGACTGAACGAGACAACGTATGTTATGTTTCTGAAATGTGTGACACAAGATTCATTTTATCGTCACCTTTACCTTTTTACTTTAGCGTTTTACTTTTTTTGTAATCATGACTTCGAATATTTCCATTTTTTGGTAATAAATGGAACAAATCTCTAGTGTGAATCAAATAGCATGTGACAAAAGCTAGGATTATTAGCGAGATACGACCTGGAGTTCGAAATATTAATGCTATTAGTTTTTTTGCGGCTAAATAAAATACTATGTTACGTCGAATTGACAAGTGAGTAATTAAAATAATAATAGAATAAATAAACAAAAACCGAACGAATGTTTCATGAAATTTAATTTATTAAATATTAATAGATGGGAAATTCTCTAAGGAAACTAATTTTTAGTGTGACCAACGTAATATTAAATCGTGAGCGTGCGAGACTGCATTTCTTTGGTCTCTACCGGACGTTACAGAACTAACTAATCATTGGATGACCATCATTTTCGTAAGATTGCAGGTTACACAGACCCTTACATTACTAAAGGTATTTGACAAGCTTTAAAACGAGTAATATACGCTCGTAACATAGTGTAGTTTGTTTCTTCATGTAACTAAGCCACAATGTGAATTTACAAATTCTGGAATATGTCACTCCCTCTAAAGAGTAAACAAATCATGTTTCCCCGTCAGGAACACAGTATCGCACAGTTAATACATTGTATATAACTTTAGAGCCACATTTCAAAGGTTAAAATTAAGTAAATCAGAAAATAGACTTTTTCGTCAGCATTCTTAGGATTTGATCACACTCGGCTGCGAAAACGAAGATGGTATTAATTTCACCAGTTAGTCAATTCTCTCCCCCCCGAGAAACTCGCCGATCCGGGCCCTGCTAACCCCCCATACCCAACGTGTCAATTAGTCCATGCATGTAGTTACACTACTGGGAACATTCTGATGACTTTCCAGGCTTACTTGGGTCAGGGCATCACTGATATTCTAGAGCTTGAGTTTACATGGTGGCAGGTGTTTCGATACTACTAGTTAGTTAAATCGAATTTAGCTACTGATAACTCCAGCTGCTCTGATCGGTAGTTTCCTGCGATAAATACCAGGACGAGTACCCTATAAAAAGGCCACGGACGGCGCGCGATCTTTCCTTCCCTACCCTTGACCCCTTATTTATCCTCACATTAACATGCACAACACGTACTGAGAGACCAATCAGGAGCTTAGAGCTTGTTGCGGCTGGCTCGGTGCTCCTCGGGTGGGGAAACAGCACTTCTCGGGAAAGAATCATGCACTTAACTTACGGGACTAATAACCTGCGCAGTTGACGCGCCCGGAAACACGAAATGATCATTCTGAAGGCCTTTTCATTGAGCAGCAGCGTGTTGCCAGCTGTGAGCACGAGCGCAAAGGCGTATGTACGTCACAGGCTTCGAGGCTCGGGCGGAAACAAGAAGTCTCGCACGGCCGGTGTTTCACGCACGTGATGGCGAAGGTGATCCAGTGAGCCGTGCAGTGGGATGTGGACGTCTCACTTGGGAGCGGGGGGGGGGGCACTCGTGCACGCTTGCCAACTGCGTGTCCGTGCCGGAGCACCGCACCTGCTGACGCCGAGAATGCATCAAAGGTTGAGAAGAGAATGAATAAAAAACAATGAGCCAGAGAAATGACTCGCCACGTTCTTGGCTCCAAATGTGTGGCACGCAGTATTTTAATATGTGAAATTCTGTTCCAACTTCTTAAACTCTCCCTCCCCGCCGGTAATCAAAATGTTTGGTTACTTGTGCGCATCTCCCACTCGATTTCTAATTTTTTAAATGAGATTTTATGTTGCTTCTTTAATATAATTTGTCTTAATAATATTTCTACAAAAGTACTAATTATTCTGCATATTTGGGATGAAATCTCTCGTCTTAGCTCGTATTTATTTAATGAATTAAATTTTTACTTTCATAGCAATTACGCCATTTTTATAAATCTGAATTATGAGTGATATTGCACAGAAAGATAACGATAATTTCCAATATTACGTTCTGTCAAATCCATTATAAATCTGTAACGCTGATAAACTTCCAACACAGGTAATTTGAATCCCTCACATGTCACAGAGGAACTTATACAATTAGAGACTTGGTATGTGAAAATTAAAAGTAATTGAACTTCCCTTTTCATTGTATGTAGGTGGCTGCTAAATGATACTAGAATTGTCTTCGGTAGTATTGTTTGGTATTGCTACTTGCATACTTCGAACAAATTGTATTCTAATATTAATCGTTAAAATTTAGCGATTGGCATTCCATTGTCGAAACTAATCCTACTCTTAGATTTCTTCGAGACTTAGAGTAAGAGTAAAGTGCTTGAAGAATGTGAGTAAAAGTTATAAGAAACACTGTTATGATGGGTTAATTAACTTCATAGGTCACATTTTGCAGTATATTTTCGAAGATTTTACTGCCTAATTGAATACATATTTCATAGATTGTTAGTGCATATAAATTCGGTCTCAGCTTATCCAGCTTAATGGACACACGTATGCAATTATTCTGACAAGCTCGAATAATTTGAAATTCAGGTTTTTTTCTTTCTATGATTCTGCATGCTAACGGCTTCACGTCACTACTGTGAATATAACCTGATTTCTGACAACTAGCTAAAAGCCATTATTGAGTATTTTTAAGCATTCTTATCCAAAATATGAGAAATTGAATTCAATAGGGTAAATTGAATAAAAAGTGGGAATGAATACGAATTGAACGTCTGTAGAAATATTTTATACATAGAAAAGATGTGAAATTCCTGGCGGGTGCACGAAATAAGAGCGTCTAAAGAAAATTCGTGAATTTTGTGCTATTCCCAGCTCCCGAAGCTCCAGTTGAATTGACGTGCTGTTTACTGTTAGAGAATAGGAATGGAAGAGCATGTCTGCGCACAGCGGCAAATTCATCAAACGCATTACTCATCCCGGATCCGCGCGGTGAGTGCTGCGAACAAAACTTCAATTTCTGCGAATGCCACGCCTGAATGGGCGGTCGCGAATAGAAAATGCATGAGCTATCGACGCGACGACGGCGGCTCTGGCCACTGCCTGCGGTAGCATGGGCAGACCGGGCGATCGCCCATGGCCCGGCAAAAGAAATTAGAACTCGTTTAAAGAAATAGGGAAATCGTTATCGTAATTTTATAAGTCGCGATACAGTAATTTTGATATTTCGTAACGTTGTTCAATTATTTTTTTACCTTAATTAATAGTCATTATTTGTAAGGCAGGACTCTATGAAATAAATCAAATGACGCTAATTTGAAAATAGGTTCTACTGTATTTCATATTTATTATTTCATGTATTTAGTAAGTGATTTTATTGAACACTAATTAAACACAACAAAACTATTTAGCGTTTTAAGCTCACCGTGGAAATTTTATTATTTATTATCGCCAAATTTTTTACTTAAAAGTATTATTTAATATACATTTTTTTAAAAATCTGGCTTCAACGTTTGAATTTTTGCTTTTTGTTGAAATAAAATAGCTCGTATAGTTTTTTGATACAACTGTCAGACCTTTAATTTCGGGAGGGGGGGGGCTACATTTCAGTATTGCCCCAGGTCCAAAATTGTCTATCTCCGGCCCTGGCACTGGCACTGGCAGTGGCACTGACAGAGGCAGTGACGAGTGCTGCGCGGCGGGCGTTCCAGGATTTGGGCCCGGTGAGCGTAATCCCGAGCGGACTGTTACAGGCAGAGGCGAGCGGGCGAGGGCGGGCACGGACGGAACGGAGGAAGGACGCGGTGGGCGGGGCGGGGAGGCGTGGGTCGCGCGGACTGCGAGTTACGTGGGCAGGGCGCGTGACGTAAGCGGGCGAGGAGGAGGCGGCGGCGGCGGCTGCGGCGGTGGCGCCCGCTGACGCACGCTGTCCGCCGCTCACGGAGCGAAGGCGCAGCGGACGGTGGGTCCTGGCACGCGCGGAGGCGAAACCACTTTTTGCTCGGCATCAAGCACTCTATCTTAGACGCCATGAATGAACTTATTTTGGATTGAAGAAAGAAGAAGAAGAAGAGGTCATCTCCGTTAACTTAGTTGCTCTAAGTTGACGGAGATGACCTCTTTTATTTCTTCATATAAGAACGTCAACAATACCGAATCCGAATTCTCTCAATATTTTGGATGGGTTAGTACTTCTGGGCGTCTCAACCCCTGAGGTCATGAATCCCGAAAGGATAGTACATGATGTACAGAGGAATGTGGTGTTGATCTTCCTCGCTGGTTGGCGACATCCGACTTACCCTGGATTTATCCCAACTACTAGTTATCTCCCCACAGCAGCGCACCACCCCATCCGGGCCAAGCTCGGAGTTGTGTCGGGCAGTGTAGTGCATGTAGATCTCAATGTGTGTAAGTAAGGGGTGAGGAGAGTACAAGGAAGAGGCAGAAAAGACCGCGCACAGTCCGTTGCCCGTTTCTAGGGGTACTGCCCAGGCATTCGCCTAGTGTTGATAGGAGAAATCACGGAAAACTACCGATGAGAGCAGCCGGCCTCTAGAATTCCCCTTCTGACAGCGTCTGAATACGTGAACTTTGTAGCTAGGGTCGAAAATGCTCCAACGGCGGAACTCGAACCATATCTAGAACCATACCTGTCAATGACATTGCAGTAACATCAATTCATGCCCTGAATTACCTAAACCTCTGAACCAACTTTTGAGTCTTCGCACATCCGCAAACGTACCACGTAGTTTCTTCAAATCATTTCACGTTATGCTATGCAACGGAAAAATACGGAAAGTTTTCTCTGCGTTCGTGAGGACTAGAGACAAGATAGGAAGGACTGACTAGGCAAACCCAATCTTGCTAAAAGTAATTACCAAAGTGAGATTCTTACAATAAAAAAGACAATTCTACATGTTTCACTTCCAATTCAATCCAATTTATAATCGCACCACAATTCTATTTTCCCGTTTCGCAATGTTTTCTTATATCGTTCATGTGAAATTGTTTTGATTGGTTTCTATTGGGCGGTAAGCAGTGGGCGTTTCTGTAAGGAGGAGGGGAAATTCCTCGTCCAAATTTCTTCTTCTCGATTAAATTACCAAATAAAACATTTACTTATTATTTGGAGGGAAATGTAAAATTTTGAGTTAATAATGTTACGAAATTTATTTTCATAGTTTTAAATTAAAATGGCGCGTTCTCAGAAAAATCAATAGAAGTCTCTCTGGAGGACTGTCTGAGAAGATCTGTCCCCCGTTTTAGTGATAATCGCGCAAATATCAGACTTCTGCTGGCAGAAGAGGAAGTATTCTTCAACAGAGCGACTGGCGGAAGGCGGGGGGATAGTCACCGTTGAAACTGGTCTGTACTACATCTGCGTCACCTTTCCCTGTGAGATAAATGCGTCATTGGCATTGAGTCACTCCACTTTCACGCAGACGAGGCAGTGGCGAATCCTCAGCTTCACCGCTTATACCGCCGGTATTCCTAGTAATTCGAAGTGTATAAGAAAAATTTCTTAAGTTTGGTAATCCTCGAGAAAGTTATTGATACTTTGAACGTCTTTACAACAGATACGTAAAAATAACTGTTTTGCTACCGAGAGCCAGTCAGTCTTCCGCGTTCGTGAGCGTTATGAAGTGCGTTGGAATGAGAAGTTTCAAACAGGTGCTTAATGCTGTGCAGAGAAGTCACCAGCGCAGGCGAAGGCACCGCATGCTAGCCGCGATCACCTAGGACTCCTCATGTTTCAAGGGCGGGGAGAGGGGAGGATGCGCGTCTGGACGGTCGGTAGGCACCGCAAAATACTACGGTAAACAGTCCTTCTCTAATCGTTCTTAAGTTACGCTTCTCTCAAGTTTTTTTGTGAAAATGGAGTATGTTAATGATACAGAAGTTAGTGGTGAGTAATTGTCTTACAAAACAATTATTAAGGATGGAATTTCATAGTTTTGCGATTTCAGAAAAGCTCAAAATAAAAGACAACGGTGGAGGTAGGTCCCATAAAGTGCGGTATACATGGAAATAATGCTCAGGATTCGCCCGAGGCGAGGGTTAGATGTGGGCGGAGCACGTATTTTCCGTTGTAGGCCGACGTAATACATAGGCAAACCGAACTGATACATCTTTCTTATCCTGTCGCAAGTCGACATACTTTACCTATTTTGTTGTCTACGTCATTTGAAGAACTATACGGAAAATTCTTCCCTCCTCGCACGTGCCGCTACTGGCAATAAACATGACGTTCTCCCTGGCCTTGGGAAACGTTTGGCCGGCTGCAAGGGAGCGCAGCCAGTGCGCTTTAAGCTGGTCGGGGGCGGGTGGGATGGGAGGGGTGGCGGAAACTCTAAGGGAGGGGTGTCCAACTGGCAAGGCCTCTGGGGCCACAACGAAAACCTGTAATACGGCTGCGCGCCGTATTTTCATTACTTCGACGATTTGGGGGATGGAATGAAACCGTGCGTGGTACCAAGGCGTATCATGCATAACGCAGAGAATCGTGTTGGAATGATTTTGCATTTCCGAATTTACTAGAAAAAAATATTATAATCTGAACCAATTTTTAGGTTAATTACTTAAATTACTTTAAAATTACATTAATTACTTAAATATAATCTTAACCAATTTTTACATTAAAGGAGGCGTTGACTCCGACAGGGTGCGTGGGCTACGCGCACTATGATCGCGCCCGACATGGATGTAAATGATTTTTACTATTGACTAAAAGCCGTTCGCGGGCCGCATGCGGCCCGTGAGCCGCCGGTTGGACAACCCTGCTCTAGGGAATGCGTTGGGGCGAAGGTGGCGCCCGCGGCGCTCTGAAGGACGAGTGGCGCTGCGAAGGTGGGGGGAGGGGTGAGCGTAAATGTTGTCCAGAGGTCTGCTGCCTTCATGTTGACGACTGCGGCGCTCGTAAAAGCGGCCGAGACGAATTGCGAATAGCGAATGAGGAGCGCGGGCTACGCACCTGTTTGTGTGAGCGCCCGCAAACTTGCACCGAATGCGCCTTCAACGAGCGGAAGGAAAGATGTGAGAGATCTGGATGCATCACGCGCGAGTGGAGTATGCTACACTGGGAGCGGAGTTCAGAGGAAGAAACACATTTTCGATGGAAAAACGTTTTAGAGTATTTAATAGCATCATTCTCCAACGCTTGAAACTGCTTCACGAAGTTGAAGATTTCGTGAGAGGGAAATTATTTTAATATCGACAATGTGTTTGTACTTACGTATTCGCAATGACCAAGAGCCGGATTGTTTAAGATTTATTATTAAGCACGAGCAATTAAATTCTCTTGATTACAAAAATTTAAAATATTTATTCTGCACACGATTGTATGTGCATGTAAATATTAATATTATTTGTAGTTTCCGTATTAGTAGTCTTGAAGTTCCTGCAAAATATTGGGCCAGCTTGACATTCTAGACTTACAGTAGTTTACATATTTCTATGACTTTCTCACCATAAACGTAGTTTGTCTGTTGAGCCTGAAATACTATCCGCATTACCTCTCTCCCTGTAATTGTGGTTGCTTGCAACCAACGGCTGTTGTAACTTGATTTCGCTGGTACTTGAGAATCGCCGCCTATACTTGAGGCTGGTGCCGTGCCTTTCCTCAAGGACGTCAGTGGGGGCGAGTCGTTGGGTCGGTCGCGTCGGCTGCTACTAGTGGAGCGCCTTATGGACGCGAGTGCGTGGGTTTGCGGTCGTGCGAGCGGTCACTCCCTTTTTCCTGCAGCCACGAACTCAACGCTTCTCCAGCGTCTTGCCCCCTCCTCACACCTCTTCTGCTTTTTCCTTCCTTGCTTCCTCCCTTCCTTATCTTCCGTCTTTCATCCTTCAAACTTCGTCCTCGCTTTCGTCCTGATTCCCAGATCTTCGCCTTCCTCCTTTTCGCCTCCTTGTAATTCTCCTCCTTTCTCGTTCCCTTTCCTCAATCCTCTTTTTTCTCACCTCACTCTTATGCTGTCTCCTCTTCTGTCTCGCTCTCCCTTCTCATCACCTTTCTTCCTTTCTCACTTCAACCCCCTTTTTATTCCCCTTCTCATGCTTCTTCTTCTTCTTCTTCTTTCTCGTCTCCCTTTCCAACCTTAATTCTCATTTCCCCATTCTTATTCCTCTCCCTTCGCGTCCCCCATTCCCATCCTTCTTCGTCGTCGTCCATCTCTCTTTCCTTTATCATCAACATCCATTAGTCACTTGGGCTTTCTGCTCTGTCCCCTCCGCCTGTGCCGGCGGCTCCAAAGCGTCTCGCGGAGCGGCGAGTCCGCGCGGCCGCCGTTTAAGCCACGTTGCCCGTCTGCGCTATTCTTGTCCTCCAAGACGACGACGGCGGCGGCGGCGGCGGCGGCGGCGGCTTCTTTACGTAAGCGCGCGACGGCGCCTCTGGAACAGCCCTCGCCTCGCGAGCGACCCTCGGCGCCGCGCGGATCCCCGGCTCCCGCCCGCCCGGCCCGTTTGCCCGCTCGCCCGCTCGCGCGTCCGCGCGCCCCGTAAAAGTGGACATCTTATTTCGGGCGGGCTATTGTCAAGAATTGGGGTCAAATCGTCAATCCGGTGACGCAAAGTCACGGCTATATTTAATTCGGCGGAGGGCCTGCCAAGGAGCGCGGCGCTGGCAGCGGCGCGGCGCAGGGCGGCCCAGGTGCCTTCGCCCCTCGCCCCGCGGCCCCGCCCCTTTTCCCGCTCGCGGGCGGGTTGGGGCTGCGGTCTCGGTCCTGGCCGGGAATTAGGAAATCTCGCACCGGACAATTTTTCGGTAAACATTGTACCGGGAGAGGGGGTCTCAGTGCATCAACTGATGTCACTGCAGTGCTTCTGACCGGGAGGTTCTAGATACGAGACCCGATGGCGGCAGGATTTTCGACGCTAGATTTTCAGCTAAGTCGTATTCACTCGCTATCTGGAGGAGAATTCTAGAGGCCAGCTGCTATGATCGGTAGGTTTTCGTGGTTTCTCCCTTCAATTCCAGGCGAATTGCAGCACCCTAACAAACGGGCCACGCGCGATCTTTCCTACCTCTTTCTTGTCCTATCCTCACCCTTTACTTACGCACAATTACTTGCACTTCACTACCACATCTTGCCGGGAGACCGGTCGGGAGCTTCTCCGGGTTGGGGCGGTGCCGCGCTGGTGGGAGATACCTGGTTGGGGAAAACCCCGCTAGTCGATGGTAGGTCGACGCCGTATCTCGCCATCCAGCGGGGGAAGATCACAGCCACCTCCCGATGAAAAACCGTGCAATACACTTAAGGGACTGATGACCTCAGTAGTTGACGCGTCCGGAATCACTGACAAATCAATCAAGCAATCAATCAGTAAACATTGCAAAATTGTGATGGGGTGTTGTAGTGAGGAGAAAAGTGCAGACTCCGTGCTCTCTCCTTCAGATATAAAAGCACAGCTGGCCCCCAACGGGACTCCAGAATTGACGTGGCATTGCCCGATACTCATTGGTGGTGAGGTGGTACTTGTGCCGGCGCATGCGAGTGCAGTTCAACGACTCCTGTCTCCACCTGGATAGTTGGTGAGCTTTGACCTGGCTTGGCGGCCTCAGCCAGGTTATAGGTTGCTGTCCTCGTCGTGTCCAGCTTATCCGATTATCAGGTCAAAGGTGTACTTGTACACCCACAGGAGTTAGGATAAGAGCACGTGGCTTCGTAGGCCCCACACCTTGAGAGCCGTAAAGCGCCCTTGGTAAAGACCTGCACAGTAGTAAAATGCAGGGGGTTTCCATGCTGCTTTTGACAGTTCACGACTGGCCTGTCAGAACAGAGTATCTACTCTTGCCACGAGCAACACACCAGAAATTTTTCAGGTCTCAAGTATGATGAGATAATAATATTGTGCCCCTAAGATACTGAATCTCTACTTCAGTTCCTTCAACTTTCAGTAATTTACGAACTTGCGAATCGCGACCTATTTCACACAGTTCCACGAATTCTGATCTTACCCTTTCAAGAGCGGAACTGTTTCATCCCAACGTAACTGACACGAATCCGTTTCCTCTTGTTCTCTATGGCTCAAGTACATTTACTCTCGTCACTTCAGATGTAATATTAATTTAAGAATTGAATTAATTTAATTATGATAATGTTGATATAATAACTTCTTTTTGATGTATTATATGGCCTTAAAGTTTTCTTCATTTGTGTTTCCTTATAATTCCCTCGATTCTTTATTTTGTCTTGTTTTCTAATAATCTTAAAGAGACCCATTGATTTCTGTTTAATGAATGTGAAACTGTTTATTGAAGTCAAGAAACAGTGCCAAGATTGTAGTTCTTCTCAAAGTTCGTCACATGATGTTTAATAGTTTTTGACGTTAACTGAAAATAAAATCTACGTGAAAAATTAATTAGAAAGACATATAATGTGAAAAAACGCCTATATAAAATCCGTGAAAGCAGCTCCAGAATTTAAGCAAAATTTTATTGAATATATATAATATTATTCTTTAATAAAAATTAGTTTTTTATGAATTCCCTTTCAAATTTTTAATTCCTAATTATATCAACGCCAGGAATATCGTGTATTTTGCCAGAGCTTGATTTAGATGAATCATTGTTTGCAAGAGAGATGACATTGCATCCTTCCGTTCTAAAACTCTTCTTGAGATTCTCCGGAGAAATGTCTCTGCGCGTGAAATAGATTTTTATTATTTCATACTACAAAAATTTGAATCTCAGGAATTGATACCGTTTTAAGGAAATTTGTACACCCACTCTCACCATTTTTCTACCCTTAGCTTCAAAGAATCGAAGTGAGATAATACTAAGGGAGGCATCCCTCCAAAATTATGCGATTTACTTTATGAAAGCGGAATTTGCTTCGATGAGCAAAACCGCGCAATTTTTGTAACAATACAAATATATTCGCGGAGGATGACACGGTCGGCATCTCGTTTATAATCCTCAGGCTCCTTGTCTTCAGCGGACTGCATTTGCGTCTCCTCTTTCCTACGCCGGTCACGCATAGCACCACTTTTTACAGTCCTCTGTTATGGAAATTGCATCCGCCTTCCTAGCCCTCCTCGAAGGGCTATATTTCTTCAGCGGTCCAACAGCACGTCCCGTGCTGTTTCCCACAGGATATACGCTTCCGCCCTCCCCCCGCAATAACTTCCGTTGCCCCCTTTGTCTCAGATCGTAACGAAGTACTCTTCTAGGGAGGCACATAATTAAGAGAGATAGTTAAACGGTTTACTCGCATTCTTTTGGTTCCCTAAACATCTGTGTACAAGGAGGTAAAATTTATAGAAGAGTAAATTAACGTCTGCTGTGAAGATTTAGTAACGCCTCATAATTTGCTTTCGAGTTTGGGATAGTAAAGGACAGAAGACTGTCGATTTGTGGGGAAAACATTGGAAAATTGCGTGTGTATCGGTATTAAATTGAATAGAGAAAAGTACAAAATCGTGTTATTTTCAAGTAGGAGCATAAAATGTGTCACCTCAATTCATTTAATTCATTCATTCATTCATTCATTCGTTACCTACAATAGGAAGATTAAGCTTATTCCTTAAAATATTTTTTATTTACGTAGATCACAAAAGTTTTGTTGAGTTTAATTACTGTTGACGGTGATAACTGATTATAAAATGAAATTCCCTGTATCAGAACGTGCTAAACACTTGTCTAATAGATTCCAGAAAATTCAGAGCATGAGAACGCTACGGCTGGTGGCAGCAGGCGTTTTGTGTCGTGAACGTTCACCGTCTCTGTAACGTCCACTAGTTTTGAGAGTTTGCGTTTCTACTCTTGTTTACAATAGACTGCTTGCGTGGTATTGATAACCGTGCCTGTTGTAGAGTCAAGAGTGCTTGTTTCTTTCACTCCATCCAATCACTTTCGAATAGAAAATGTATCGATCCGATGGCTTGAAGATGTAGCTCCTAGTCATTGCTGCTTGTAACTGTAATATCTGCTCATCAGTATTTCGATAGCTTCGTCTCAGTGTCGGATAAAATCTCGGAATACCCAAGATTTGTGGAATGATTATGAAAAGCATTGTATTTCAGGATGAGCAAAAATACAAATGTTCTAAACTGTTTTGAAGATATTATTTCCAGTTCTTCAAGTATAGAACAGGAGAGTTTCAGAGAAATTATGAATAGTGTGGCGTTGTGTGAAGTGTAAGTAATTCAGACATTAATTATGCTCGAAATCTGATGCATTTGCCAAGGGTAGTTTCTCATGCATAGTGATATTGGCAAACCACCTAATGTTGACTCTCTTACTCTATGCAGAATTAAAATTCTAGAAAAGGCACAAGAGAAAGTCTTTTATGTTGAAAATATAGTTTGATATGGAAACTTAATAAGCGCAAGCATCAGAAGTCCCAGAAGATACTTTGCAATAGAGCCAGTGAATGTACAAGGAGGTACCAGAGAACAGTGATTCATGGCGATGTACGTGTATTCATGTAGTAGATTTGGGTAACAAACACATAAAAGTACATTGATACATTGTACATTGATAAATGGAAATTGTTGATATAATCCACATATTTAAATGCGAACATACTTAAATTATCTACGTTTCTTGTTTCGTCGTATTTAAAAGTTGGTTTTAGCAAATTAAAGATAAATGTGGGTTTGAAAGAGCAGCGTTTGAGTGAATATATCTGGTGCGTTGATAAAACGACGTCTGAAGGCAGTCAAATAGCTCATTCCTTTAGTCCATTCTTTCCAGAAATGTTATTCTTCGTTTGATTTCTCGGCAGATAAAAATTTCCTTGCAATATTCTGTTTATATTCGCGTTCTAATTGAAGATGAATGAGTGAACAGTGATGTATATCTCCGTCGACGTTTTGTTTGTATTTGCCATCTCTTTGCGAGAATACGTAGTGTGGAGGGTCCTTGATCAACTACGCGTGTTTGCTTTCTTGATGGTCTACAAAATGTGCGAGGAGATGTTAATACGTTTTGTGAAAGTAACAAACGTTTATGCCTTCATCTAGTGCCGAACTGAAAGGTTGTATTCCTTCTTGAGCTTTCCTGTCATGTAGTTTATTTCCAAACGCGATGTATTGAATGAGAAACTATTAGTTATTTAGACAATATTAAGAGATTATTGAATGATGTATTGGTTCCTATTCTTCCGTGAAATATTGAATTTTACCGCGATATATTCAGCAATGAGAATAATGAGAATAATGATAATAATAATAATAATAATAATAATAATGATAATAATAATAATAATGATAATAATAATAATGATAATAATAATAATATAATAATAATAATGATGATGCCAGTCCGGATAGCAGAGATCGCTAAGGCAGTAGTGCCGTAACGATCTAGGACTGAAGGATGGAGGGTTCGAGTCCCGCCTCCGGCACGAGTGTTTGTGTGTGCTGTCTTTCATTATCATCATTCCATCTTCCATCCCCCCATGACTAACAACCCTGGGGTATAAAAATCGGATTCAACCTAATGCTGATCTCCCTGATTTATCACTTTGCAAGTCTTGCATGAAATCAATGATAATGAGCCCGTGCAAGTGCATGTATGCGTGGTCCAAAACGGCCTATTCGCGAGTAAAACACACACACACACACACATATATTAATTAGTATTGAGAGTTAAAATTAACATTTTTCCTCCTGTTTCAGGTGAGTAACTACATCTACAATTTGCCCTCAAAAGGCGAATTGTCTGGTCGTACGGCCGCAGTGATGCTGTCATCCTGCGGTGAGTTCTTGAAAACGGCCTTCTGTTTTGGTCTTCCTTCAATAAGAATTCTGAACTTCGTCAGCTATCTATGTAGATAAATTCTACTCCATGGTAAAATAAAGATTTTCATTTACGCATTTGCACTATTGAAATAGTGTTATAATTTTTTTCCGAAGACGAGTATTTATGACTTCTTAACTATTTCATCGCAATGTTGACATCAAAGCTTTTCGAATGGTTGTCATTTACGACGAGAATTACATGTGATCACATTTAATACATTTTGTCGGGTAAATACATAAGTTTCTGCATCGGAGCAGTAGCTTCGTTAATTATTGACAGGTTGTCTTTATCAAATTCCAAATGATTCAGGGATCACATCTCTTCCAGTGAGAACTGTTGTTAGGCTGAAATTTAAACACAATAGTTACGTTATTTATCCTTGTGTCGTGCTCTTTGAAGAATAAGTTATGATGTTGTGTAACATGCTGCTTATAATCGTGGCTTTCTGCGGATCAAGAATTTGAATACGTTGTCGATAACAAAGCCATTATATGTTTTAAAAGCAACAGCGATTTGCTTCCGTGCTCTAATGTAAAGATGGTAAACTACCATTCCTTTCGTGTCTTCCACATTTTCGTTAATGCCTACTGGACACTCGCGGGGCTCTGTAATCAGAGGAAGAGATGGGCCGGCTGTAGGCTGGTCACATTTTTCAATCATCTTGGAAAATTATCCCTGCCTGTGATTAGATCTTCTAGCTCCCCTGATAATATCTTTGAACTGTAACAGCAACGGCATTTTCACTCATTTAGCCCAACCCGACCCCCTTTAATGAGAATCCGTAGACGCAAAATGCGCTGTGTTTTTTCGGCTTTGCTCTAGTCTTCACTTGTACTATATTTCAAATCTGACTACTGGAAAATATGTTTCAGAATCTATTTGCGACTGTGAATTTATTACGCACTAGATTCCAACTAATACAATTCCATCATACACAGCTATAAAATAAAACTACACATTTCACCTTCCTAATATTTTTCGCTCTTCATGGCATATTATTATTGTTGGCAGGTTTTCAAATATTTGTCCAAAATTAGATACAGTGAAATGTGGATGCAAAACTGTTTCTATGCTCATGGCCCACTAAAAATTCTGGAGTCCTTGCCTGAACAATAAAGGCGTCTTTAGTGTGGGTTCCCCATTGTTCGGGTCATGGCTGCTTTGCGATAATCAGCTGCGGCTCGTAAGGCTTGCAATCCTCCCCTGGAATCTTGAGGGCTTCACCGTCTCGCACTGAGACAGTTACGGCGGCCTACTACCTCCTTCACTCCGCCGTGAAGCTCCTCGTGCAAGGGTCCTTTGCAAAGAGAACATTATCTCTTTCTTCCTCTCTGCTTTTGGAGAACGGCGAGTAGGTGACGGGATACTGAGGTATATTAACAGAATTTCTGTACGATCAGAAGTTTTTATGAGTCATAAGTGATAGTTCGAACTAACAGCAAGTCACGTTTATAATCACGAGTAACACGAAGTCATGTTCTAAATACATCTTAAGTACATGAAGTATCATTTGTAATTATTGAATCTTCTCTGCATTTTCATTTTGTAAAATTTATTCTGGTTTTGTATAAGTCTTTACTGAATTTTTACATAGTTTCAGTAACAATACGTTATTTGCAAAATAAAAGTATGAAAAACTCCAGTTATGATGTTTTGAAGTTTGTAAACATTGAAGCTCAAGATATTCTCAGTTAAGATATTTTAACCTCATATGATGAATTTGAACATTCAATATACACAACGCAATACCATTATACGTAGGAAATTCTTGCGTTTGTAATGAAATACGTACAAATTTCTCACGATAAAAGGAACCTTCGCCATTATATTTTTGTCCAACCCAAGGTTCACATTTCCATTACTGACATTCGAGCCTTCATTGATTTAAAGCGTATTTCTGGGAGAATCTACAAAGAGAGATTCACATGTGAAACTTTTAGTGAAGGGCGGAAGTACAGTTTGATTGCAGCCTCCATACACTCATCGATTATCAAACCTTTACGTTCCAAGTGCGGAAAATTATTTATTCAGCTGATTTGGCGCTACACAACTATGCAATGAATAGGAATTTTCCCAAAGGAATTTCTTGAAGTGTGAGAAAAGATGGAAATCGCTAGGGGGGGGGGGGCGAACTATAGTATGTTCTGTTGTGGCAGCAGATACAGTGTGGTATTTCATGATTATGAATTCAGGATACAGAGGTATCAACCACAAGTAGTAGACAATATGAATTTTATATACATAAATTCAGCCATAAACGTGTTTCGTACTGTATTTAAATAATCTTAGTGTTTATTGTTATTTATTTCTTTGTATGTCTTAGTTATTCATATCCTAATTTATTTATTCAATTTTAATATTGTAGAGCCACTGACGATGGGATAAAATTCCCGAAACAAGTGTGTGGCTGAATTTTCTGAAAAATTAAATTCATTTTGTCTACTACTTGTGGTTGATACCTCTATCCTGAATTTATAATCTGGAGTATATTTTGAGCCACACATGGCTCGGCTCACAACAGATCTTATGCAGGACATGTGCTGGGAGGTGTTTGACCACACACTCTATAGTCCGGATCTCACCCTCAGCGATTTCCATCTTACACCTCTAGAACTTCCTCTCCGGTCAGCTTTACGCGTATGACAGCGACGCAGAGTTGCAGAGGTGACTTTCAAGCACAGCTACCTGTCCCAGGTGGACGACGTCTACGACACAAGAATACAAATGTTGATTCCACGGAATGGTAGATGTCTCGCTTCTGGTGGTGATGGTGAAAAATAGTACAGCAAGAGCTCTGTCTACTAGTATTAAAGTTTCTCCTTTTTTGGTTATGATCTAGGGGAATCATATTTGGTAAGAACGCGCACACGTGCACACCCGGTGATACACAGAAACGCATACAAACATATAAACATGAGTGTACGCGGAAAGAGTTTATTTTGCGGTGTGGATTATATAAACATTATTCAGTCTTCATTCGACCTATACATATTTGCTACGAACGTCATAGAAAACATTTCTAACGTGTAAATCGCCCTGGAGTGACAACTAGCACTGAAATATGAACTGATGACCGAGTTAATCATTGATTTACTACACCGTCTCGGTGGCCAGCGAGGGCATGTGTTGCAGGTGATGGAGCCGGCCCGTGAGGCGGTGGGCCGCGGGTTGCCCGTGAGACGGTGGTCTGCGGAGCACCTGCCATTGCTGATCGAAGGGAAACTTATTTGCGTCTCGTACATACACGCGCACATGCACACCGCGCATCCATACAAACGCATACACGCATATATACACACTTATAAACACGCGCGCACGTGCGTAAGTAATTTATTAAAGAATTTATTTTGCGCTGAGGAGTATATGAACATGGTGGTTATGCCTCCATTCGACCTATACATTATTTGCTACGAACGTCGTAGAAAACGTTTCTAACTTCAGACCTCTCCGCTTACCGCCCCCACACCCATTCGCGCTCATGCCATTGCGATCTGTACTCCTGCTTTAAACATTGTGTAAACCGCCCTTGAGTGACAACTAGCACTCAAATAGAAAGTGATGACCGAGCTAATCAGTGATTTACTACACTCTCTCCTCGGTGGGCGGCGAAGGCCCCTGCTGCAGGTGTTTGAGCCGGCCTGTGGGGCGATGGGCTGCGAGCTGCAATAAGGGTCCGCGGAGCGCCGCAGCCATCGGCGCGGCGGCCGGCGCTCTGTTTACGCGGCGCTGCCGGCTATTCTGGCCAAGGTGGCTGCTGCGCCCGGGCCCAGCGCCGCCGCCGCCGCCGCCTCCGCCGCCACCACAGCCACGAAGCTCCTCCGCGGAGCGCCCGCGCGCTCGGACGCTCGCGCCCTCTCTGCGTGGAACAATAGCCTTTGTCCGGGACGTTCGCGGCCGCCCTGCTCGCGGTGCTTCAGACCCCCTCCGCTTACGCCCCCGCCCCGCCCTGCCCTGCCCCGCCTCGCTCCGCCCTGTCCCCACCCCGCCTGCTTTTCTCCGCCCCGCACCCATTCGCGCTCACGCCACCGCCCCGCCGCGATTTGTACTCCTGCTTTGTCGTTTCCACCACTCGACTGTCGCCATCACCACCGCACTCCCAACCTCACTCGAGCCAATTGTCCGTGTTTTTGTTGCCGCGTCTCACAATCTCCCTTTCCGCATAGCCCTATTTCCCTGCCCTGTCCTGTACCGTTTCCTTGAATCCTTATTTTGCACCATCTCGCGATGTTTCTTAACTCATCGCGCACTACAGCGGACAACGCGGACTTGCTTGATGCCGTATTGCTTTTCTTTTAGGTCCGCACGTGCCCACGGTTGACCATCTATTCCAACGGGCGTGCTCGCGTCCACATGTGCCGTTCGTGTATCAGCCTCCTCCGCCGCGTGTTGAAGCGTCGCAGCCTCCGGACCCGGCGGTAGTGCCAGCTGAGAGCGTCAGCTGGTGGGTGGGTGGAAGTGGGTCCACCTCCGTACCTCCCCCCCCCCCCCGGGGGGGCGGCGGGCGTCACGTCGCCTCCAGCGCCGCGGGCGGGACGCGCCGCCGCCGCCCACTTTCCGTTTCGACATTGTTTCGCGGCTTCCGCCCCGCGTGAACTGCCGCCCGCGCGCCTGCCCCCGCCCCGCCGCACCTCTCCGCCCCGCTCCGCCCGGCGCCGCGGCCGCTCTGGCAGCTCCGCGCCGCCCGCGTGGCATCCGACCAGGTTCCAATTTTACTTGCGCGGAGGTCACATGATTTTGTAGTCTATATTTAAGCACCTGGTGGCGGGAGCGGCGGCGTCGGCGGCAGCGGCGAGTGTGCGCGCGGGGACGGGCGGAGGTGGTTGAAGGAGAACAAACGCGGCGGTGTCGGGAGGTCGGCGGCGGGCGCGCTCTTCAAGACTGGAGGTGTGCGACTCGCGAAGCGGCGGTGGAGGGACGTAGCGGTTTGTGTAGGGTGAGAGTGGGCGGGGCGGCGGACCGGAACGTTCCCGACCGCTGGGTCGGGCCCGGTTGGACCAGTCCGGAGCGGAGGCGGTGCGGTCGAACGGGGAAGAGCGCGGCCCTGCGGCACGCGAACAAAGCCGCACGGCGGCGGCAGGGCGCGCTCGCGCGACACTCGCCAAATTTATTCCCGGGTAAAAATACCGCTCTGGGTGGCCGTCGCCGTGTCCCGGCGCCGCGCTGGTGGCGGAGAGCGCTGGGTCGTGGGAATGGCGGAGGCACTGCGGCAGAATGCAGGTAGTGGAACGGTTCGCGTGGGCGAGGGCGAGGGAGGGGCGGGGCCGGGTGGGAAACGAGCAGGAGGGAAGGGCGTGCGGAAGCTTGAACTGCGCGCACTCCAGCATAGGCAAGACTCGCTGTAAAAAGACTCACCTCTGTGGTTGTCGGAGGGGTCACGTGGTCTTTGCGGTGGAAGAAGCCAAATGTTGACGAAGGGGAAGGGTAATGACTTGTAAGAGTTAGCTTGTGATGCGGGAGGGATGCGAATGTCATGCGTCTCAAAGGGGGAGAGGGGGTTTCGCGGGCGTACATGTGAAGGACGTGAAGTGACCTAGCAGCAGCGGCAATGCCTGGAACCTAGAAAAAGTTGTGGTGACATGTGGCTGGAAATACTTCATTCCTTTCTAAATCCCTGATGAGAAACATTGGGCTCGAGTGATATTTTTAAATCTTTCAAATTTGTTGGCAGAGAATGTAGGCTAAAAGTACAATTTAGTGGAGTAAAATATGAAGAATTATGAAACATGGATTCGAATCAGGGTCAAGGTTATTCGAACTGCTGCTACACGTTATGCAATTGTACCCAAACATACAAGATAAGCTGAATATTGATCACAAATATTTCTTCTTGTATTCTTGAACTTGATTTTAATTCCTGCTTGTAATGTAAAATTATGAAGGTATATGAAAATATGGACTTTATAGCTTTGTAAGTTTTCTGTGGCTTCGTAAGTTAATGATACTATGTTCTTAAGAATACCAAGCATGTAATATTTCTGTGATTTCAAGTTCACTGAACATATTGTGCAAGTATTTGAATATTTTTATAACATTTCATGCTTACTAAATTTATCAGTAATAATATATGACCCAGAATAAATGTTACGTACCTTCAAGGCATGTAGGAAGTTCTAAGATGCAATGTTGTTGCCAATGAAAACGTAGAAAGTTCATAGCGTGTCCTGTAGATATGCAACTTGCCGTGCGCTGGCGCATGGTACCGACACATTGCACAGTCAAATTTTTCATGTAGTTGTCAAAATTCTCTTAGGTATTAATTGCCTACTATTCAGGAACAAATTCCACTTATGTATCTTTGTTATGAGAGATCCGATCCATTGGCAACAAATATGCCCCTTGAACACTCTTAAATGTCTTTGACGTTAGTGTTTTCTGAAGCTTCATCTACGACATACTTTATACCCGTTACTGCATGCTATTTAGACTCGGGTGAACATTCCCCCCTTTTTAAATCATTGCTTTTGGAACGCAACGTACGTTTTTTACAGCCCGCGACAAGATGTTGGTATGCCCTCGAAATGCGAAACAAAATGTCCAAGAAGGTATATTTTAGATATCGAAATTCGCACGATAATGGTAACTTAAGTTGTACAAAGTAGTACTTTTCGTAATGTATTGTATTTAGAGAACTTCAGATTTTGTTATCATTCGTAAACAGATATTTTTCGCGAAAAAACACAGGATTACTAAAATAGTTTCATATACCAGTTTTGCACTAGCTCTTCAAAAAAAAATATTTGGTCAGTTACCCTTACTGTAATATGAACAAGGAATAAAAGCTGAAACCCACAGCTTTGTACCAAGTAGCCCGGAATTTTTTAACCCTCGCTTCTAAATAAGCCCAGTCTGATAAACAATATTTTAAACAACATTTTTTATCTCTAATGCTTGTGATGAAATTTGGTTAATTTTGTAGAAATCAGTGTGGCGATCTTTTGTCGCGAATCATTTACACTAGATGCGGACACAAGAAACTCATTTCCGGTCATTCACTTCACACACACACACACACACACACACACACACAAGCGAGCACACACGCACACACAAGCAAGCACACACACACACACATTCCTTTTAGACGACACCACTATGTCCTAGAATGCTAGTTCCGGCATTGCCATTATCCAGAACGAACGATACCAGTGCCTATACCTACATCATGCGTATTATCAGGCCGCTCTCCTTGTCGGTGAACGAAAAGGCCACAATGGATAAGAATGCCGGAGGCTCCATGGAATCTCTTGACTAAGTTTATCACTCAAGCGTATCTTTTAAACATCTTAAACGAATTATTTGTTAAATTTTTAATTGAGGATGTGTACACACTAAGAGTAGCATGCCATACTCGACGACGAATTAAAATTAAATCACATAAGACACGTTGCAAACTTTTGCCTATTTGTACAATTGAACCTGCATAACCACGGAAGTGATATTTAAAAAAAAATGATTAAAATTTTTATCAAATGTGTTTAAAATTCTATGTTAAATATGTTTTTCTTTGTAAGAGCTCATGAGTTTTCTCAACAACGAAACACACCAAACACATCTGAAAATGACGCACACAGCAAGCTTCGTCTTCGCTAAGACTTCCTATCCTTTACAGGGTCATAGATTTCACAGGGAAATATGGAACGCGCTTGCACTCAGAGAATGCGAAAGCAAGCCAGTGATCACGATCGATAAGAGAATGCAGTTTGTCCGGCTCCAGTTTACGCGGAGGAGAAGACCTGCTCATGCTAGACTGTAGAGAGACGTGAAAAAGTAAACATGAAAGCGATAATCCCACAACCCCTGGACGCGATGCAATAGAGATCCTGATTTTCATGACTCTCACCTTGTAAATGGACCGAGGATATAATAAATGCAGCACATGCATGCTCGTGTTAACAATAGGGAACATGGAGTTGAACTCCAATGCGCGCTGTTCACGAACACGCAAACTGGTCTATTGTGCCAAACTGACGTTATTGGCACGGTCGTTTGGCCAGGACACAATTGTGAGCGCGTGGTGTTTATTTGATTTGTTTACAGGAACAACCTCTATCAGAGTGAAAGCACTTCGGATCCCGAGAAATTTTTAACAGGCTAACGTGCAAAACTAGACTAGACTTCGGTGACCCTTGCACACAGTGTCAACAATAATTAGATGAATTTGTTGGGAGTAGGATGTATGGAGACATGTGATATGAACTAACGTTCATTTGCTTTCGAAGTAAAATATGAGCTGCGTTTATAGATCGATCAGCAACTTTTACTGTACAATAACATTGAATTCGTTAAAGATTAAAAGCAGTTTACGTATACTAGTTGGCGATTGAACACCCATGTTGGTGAAATAAATTTCCGACAGGCACCTCCACTCCCATCAGTTTCCCCAGAACTAATTTAGCTGTGCTCAGCAATGTTCATTTCGTATACTCTCGTAATATGTTGTCATTTCAATAGTGTAATATTAAATTCAACTCAGTTGGCTTATTTGCTACAAGAAAAACTAAGATACCTTTCTAAATAGTTTCAGTCGTCAAATACGACTGATGGCAGGTTTTTGATAGAATAAGAATGTGAAATTTTCTTCCTTCGTTTAACTCTTAAATTCGTTTAAGAGTCTACTTGTGCCAGTCTAACGACAAGTGCCGCCCTTTTAAGGTTAGAAAAATCCAAAAGATCTGCCGAAGTTGCAATGTAAAATTGTGCGTATGACGTCTGTTAACATAAAATCGTTATGTAACTGATTCAACGCTATAATTTGTCGATCAAAATTTGCATATTTATCAATTACCTGTAGTGCCACGAACTGAAAGTTAAGGGATGATAGGATCAGCTAGATAGTGGATGGAGTGTAGAAAACAGCAGTTCAACATTTCACACTTAAATTCTCAGTTATTCGTCCCCACAGTGAGCGATGTTAAAAAGCGAATTAATTCCAAATAATGACTTCCATTAAACCGTTCTAATTGTGGTGTGAGTGCCATGCGGTAGACACCCTTTCCGCTCCCCGTCCCACCGCAATCCCGAATTCGTTCGACATAAGCGATGTCTCCGGGCCGAGCAACGCGTTAGCCGCCGGTCGTAGCTCTGGCCGTCCGCCAAGAGCCCCGCCCCCGCTCCCGCTCCCACCCCGCCCCACCCCCGCGCCGAAATGAGGAGAGAAAATATAATTCGCGTTCTAAAAGCCTCGCGTCCCAGCGGCGCGCTGCCCCGCCGACCGGGCGATATATCGCCGCTGTCGGGAGGATAACGACGGTGTGAAAACGGTGCCGCCCCCTCCCGACATCGCCCCGGCAGAGTTCGCCTCTAGCGCGGTCCAGCCGCTTGTCCGTTCGAAGCGCTGCTGTCGCCGTTGCAACTGACCGGGAGACGTGGCTCCGTGCATCAACTGATGTCACTGCAGTGTCACTAACCGGAAGGTCCTAGGTTCGAGTCCCGACGGCGGCAGGATTTTTGACCCTAACTTGTCAGCTACGTAGGGTTCAGTCGCTGTCTGGAGAAGAATTCTAGCAGCCGGCTGCTCTGATCGGTAGATTTCCATAGTTACTCCGATCAACACCAGGTGAATCCCGGGGCAATACCCTAACAAATGGGCCAGGGACCGCCCGCGATTTTTCCTACCGCTTCCTTGTCCTATACTCCCCCTTACACACACTTACACTAACATGCACTACACTACTGCACATGCTGGGCGACTGGTCGGGAGTTTAGAGCTTGTCCCGGCTAGGGCGGTGCCCCGCTGGTGGGAGAGTCCTGGTTAGGGAAAAACCCCGCTAGCCGACAGTAGGTCGACGCCGGATCTCGCCACCCAACGGGGAGAGACCACCACCACCACCTCCCAAAGAAAACATGCACTACACTTACGAAGTAATGACAATAGTTGACGCGCCTTGTGTCACTAACAATCAATCCCTCGCGTCTGTCAAAAGGGCAGGTTCGCTACCAAAGGAGAGACGCGATTTTTTAAAATACTTGTTTTATTAGAGGTATAATTGAGCAATAAAGTTTAAAAGCTATCTCAAACTTTATATTAACTTATTCTTCGTGTATTCCCAACACGGTTCATGAAAAATGTCAACATAATAATACATGGTCATATTCATTATGTGAACATGAACTATCTCGTTGCCCATTTGAAATGCATGGTGTATATATATGGCTCTCTCTAAATATTTTCCCGTATAATTTTAATAAATACTGGCACAATCATTTAAACTAACTTTGAAACGCATGGTATTTTGGTGTATTGCAAAATATATGATTAATCAGAACGCTTCTCTCAAGATCTGAGTTCTTTATCTGTTACGTCAGAGAACTATCATTCAATCATATTCTTCAAAAATAAAGGTCTAATTCGAAACTAGACTAAAAGTACAAGCTCCCCTCCTGATAATTCGTCTTTTCACTAAAGAAGCGAAAGGTTTTTTGTTCTGTGTCCTTTGATTTTTAAATCTATTTTCAATGTTTACGTTGTAATAATTTGTCACTTTTTGTAGTAAAATGTTTTTCGCAGGCCTTACACACAAAAGAATATTCGAATTATTATAATTGTTGGAAGACCAAAATTAGAGGAAAGCTTATTAACTGATCTTCACAAGCGGAACTTTAAGATCGAATTCGTTTCCTTGAGAAATGATTGCGTTTACATGTGAAGTTTTGAAACCACGACCAGCGTAAAGGCCGAACATACTTAAATGAACTAATGTTGTGTTTGTAAATGAATAGTACAAATGTTTGTTTGACCGTTTCCGCTAAAAAAAAAGAAAACGCTCTTATACATTTTAAAAAAACCTTACCAGTATCGATTAATGAAAAATGAATAATGAATAATGAATATGAAACGAGAAAAAATATGAAGTGGCGAAATGCGTGATTTTTTTTTTTATTTTATTTACAGTTCTTGGACTCTTATCTCTTTAATAATTACCACTCTAAAATGCAAAATATAACAAAAACCGATCAAAAATCTACAAAAAGAGAAAATGTCTGATAAAAGGACTTCCTTATACTAATATAAAAATACTAAGTTCTTCAGTTTTATATATAAAATAAAATAACGTTATTTTAAACACTTTGTTCTCGTTCTCCTCTTATGCACCTCGAATTAAATATACTCTTCAATATGGAGTACTTGGAACTCATTACGAAAATGAAATATGATTATGACAGAACATTTGCTAAATTACCTACTGCGACCAATCTAATAAATTGAATGAATTGAATATGAATAAATCTTACGGTTATCCATAAGTTGTAAAGCGACATGTAATGCTGTTATTTCGACAAGTGCTCAAAACTTGTCCATTTTGTTAAGTTTTTTTTCGTTTATTAGAATCTGTTTTCCAGTAATAATTTCGAATAAATCTGTAATTCTCTGAGATGACAAGAACAGTATGATGGACCTCTTGGGATTTGGACATCTCTTTTTAAATGAACATGCAATGGATAATGCAACATTTGTCGCACTAATTAAAAACTTGGCGTTGACTACAGAAAATTGAATTTTTCTTCTTAGAGTAATATTCATTTCTTAATATAAATTTTATTTCAATCACTAAAAGCGCATATTTCACTATGTGAACACTTCTCCCTTACGAAACATTTTTTGATGTCTGGGATGCCACAATGATTTCTTCACAATGGTCTTGAGACCCAGAACGAACGCCACCACTCGTGAAGGTGCGTTCCCAAAGTCGAGCGAATGGCAGAATAGAATATTTCCGTGCTTAAATGGCAAAATCTATCACGATGTCGTGACATATGATGCAAAATGATGTAAGTTCCTCTTGTTTATTAATGTTTATAAATAGGCAAAAGGTACATTTATCTTGTAGTTTATAAAAAAATCGATGGCGGCAAATTGCAATGAAACAAAATCCACAGACTAATTTTTCATGACAAGTCTTGATGCTTAAAATTGCTGTCATGGAAATTTTTTTAAAAGTGACCTATAAAATTTTGCCATATCTACACAGATTTAGCGTTTTATCTTGGGCGCTTGGTAGAGATTAAAATCGGGTGCCATCTTGGGCGGGGAGCTGGAAGTCGGTCAAGGGAGCCGACTCGGCTCTAACATTCTGGGCCACTCGCAAAACAATGTGAATAGTTGGCGGGGCAGATCTAAATGCGATGTCGGAGGTCGCGGCCGGCGGAGGTAGGCGTTGTATTTGGCAGTTGACGCGAATAGCTCGCAAGTCGCTTTTCAGCGAAGCGGGATTATAATCTCCTCGTCCCAATTGAGTTGTGAGGACTTCTTAACCGATCGTCGAGGCGGGAGCTTGCTTTGGCTCCACGACAACCAAAATAACCGCGCGCCGACGATAGCAGGGGATTGTGTACATTCGCAAGCTCAAGAGGCGGAAGGCGAGTAGTAGGAGGAGGAAAACCCGGAGGTAGCCGGAAGTCTTGCGCCGGACAGGCGGCAAAAATGGGATGTAAACAGGGATGGTTAACAATGTTTTCCCGAGTGAACGAAATTAGGACGTTCTCTTACACATAAAACAAGTGATGACCTTTGGCAGCAATCCCATTATTTCCTTTGTCTGGCTCTGTATGTGTTCGAGAGTATTTTTACGAGGGGTAGATGGAGAGAAGTGAATTCAAGGTGAGTAAAGAAGAAAGAAATTATTAAATATGTTTGTTTCTAACTTCATATATGTTTTTCAAGATTTAAATGATTGATTTATTTGTTTAAAGATTGTAATGTTACAATAACCGTGTGCAAGTTCGATTTAGTTGATATCAGAAGAGTGTCAGTCGACAGCATTGCTTCTATTTCGTAGTAAAAAAACTGAACCGAAAGTACTTATTGTCAATAATTTAACATTTTTATTATTTTTGTTAGAATTAGTATTCATTTTCATAGAAAACATTGTTTCATAATTCATGGAATTCACAATTCTTGGGAAGAAAACTACTGAATGCCGACTGAAAAATCAGACAACTATTGCGACTATCTCTCTGTATGTTTGAACTCCCCGTATGACTGCTCAAGAAAGCGTCTTTCGAGTACAAATGACATGTTTCTGGGCATGGCGACCATAGAAAGGAGTCTGCCTTTTTGTAATGAATTTTATAAAGTATTTATTTAACACGTTGTGCGTGAACACTGTTTCTCGTGCTTGGTTTTTGTGTGCGACCCAGCTGTTGTTGTTGTTTTTGTTTTTCATTCTAAGCAAAAGTCTGCAAACCTTTACGAAGCGTTCGCGAGCCCTGACGTAGCGTGTGCAAAACACCATTTCGCACCCAGTGTGTTAAAAATGAGTATGCGCAGCACGTGCGCCAGGTGATTCGAGCACTTGTAACTTATATTTCTACTTTACTAGGAATCCGTGAGAACCCAAAAGTAATTTTTAGGTTCTCGTCATAATTCCAAATGTATGCGATATATGCCCGATGGTTACATTATGCCACCCTAGTGATTACAAAGTCACAAATATTTTGCTGTACGCATTCGACAATGTGATACTGTCTTGTCAATAAACGGTAAACAAAAACAAGGGTTTCCATTCACAAGTACTGAAAAAAAATTACTTCTTAAAGTGCGTTGTTAATCTATTTTGACCATTTATCCGTTCGGGTCTATAGCTGCAACTGTTCTTAAATCGGGAGAGATGGCTCAGGATATCAACTGATGTCACTGCAGTTCCTCCGAGTGGGAGGTCCTGGGTTTGAGTTCCGACGGTGACAGAATTGTCGGCACTAGCTTGCCAGCTAGATCGAATTTAGTCTGTGACTGGAGGAGAATTCTAGCGGCCGGTTGCTCTGATCGGTAGTTTTCCATAGTTACTCCGATCAACACCAGGTGAATTCCGGTGTAGACCCTAACAAAAGGACCACGGACCGCCCGCGATTTTTCCTACGTCTTCCTTGTTCTATACTCCTCCCTTACACACATTTACACTAACAAGCACTACACTACCACACATGCCGGGCGACTGGTCGGGAGTTTAGACCTTGTCCCGTCTGGGGCGGTGCCCCTTTGGTGAGAGAGGAAAACCCTGCTGGCCGATGCAGTGTTGCCAGAGGTACTGCATTTTCGACGCAATCCGCATGCGGATGCATGGATGCGCAATCCGCAAACCATGCGGATGACTAAAAAATACGCAAATTTACAATTTCTTATTTTTAAAAAAAGGTCTTTCTTTTTACTGTTTTTCCGCATATTTATTAGTCTATCAAGTGAAATATTTTCCTTCTTCCTATCTCACTGATGAATATTTCCTTCTATCACTATCTCACTGATGTGGAACATAGAACGTTGGAAATGGGACGCTATTCTTGAAATCGGCGCGTGCAGACCCGCAGATTTCTGAACAGTCGTTTTACACTTTCATCGATGTTTCATTCAGAAATCTGCGCAGCTGCACTCACCTATTTCAATAATAGGGTCCCAAATCATAGTCTTGGATTTTAATGCCTGGTCTTCTCTATCTTTGTTTATGCTTACTCCATTATGTGGTTAAGAAGAAATGTCACATATGGAAAAAATTTGGCATTAAAGTTTAAGACTGTACGTCTGTTGAGTTAGTGCCTGGACTATACCCTTTTCTGTTTACACATATCATTATTAAGTTAAAAAGAGACGCTTATAAACGGCTATATCTGGTACAAAATGAACAAACCATACACATTCGGAAATCGGAAACAAAGAATACTTTATATTTAAAAAAAAACGTACTTACGTGGAATGAATGTGTTACTTTTAATGAAGTCGAGACCAACATATTATTTACAAAATTTAGGTTTACGTTGATTTGAATGTAAATTAATGGTAACTTTAAATAAATGAATAAAAGGAAACAATATTTGCCTTGTCTCTAGACAATATTGTCAATATTTATTGTTTCTATTATTTTAGTACAAATAGAACTTCATAAAGACCGTGAATCAACACAGCTCACTCAGAATGTCTATCTCAAATACGCTTTTTTTAATTATATATTTTAAATATGGGTAAAATAAAATGTTAAGTCGAATTTTATTTAACATATATATTTTCATATTAAAACATTTTCTCCTGCAGCATTATAATACAATATAACTAAAATTACCATTATCATTAACGTCTGGTCTTTTCTAAAATTCTTCTAATTATATTCCTCCAGGCCAGAGAAAATATTTTCAGAAATATCTTTATCCCCATTACGCTTCGACTTCGGGAACAAGTACGTTTGGTTGAAGGTCCCGCAAAATTCCGCATTTTGACGCGTCACCGCATTCCACAGTTTCTCTTCTGGCAACACTTGGCCGACGATAGTTCGGCGCAGGATCTCGCCACCCAACGGGGGAGGAACACCGCCACCTCTCGAGGGAAACCATGCACTACACTTACGGAAATAAAGACCTTAGTTGACGCGCTCGGAATCACTATCAACCCAAAAGATTGGCCCTTCCACTCTCACCTGCTGATGCTCGACGGAGTAGACTTTTGAACAAACAGGCGCCGTCCATCACAACAGTTTGAACCGCGTGTTGCGCCGCGGGAAGGGCAATTCTGCGTCATGAATGCCTCCATGCAGGTGGTCGGAAGTGGCTCCAACACAGCAGGCGCCGCCGCCGCGTCGCCAGCGTGCGGGCGGACGCTCGTCGCTTTTTGTGCCCTTTCGGAGGCGCACAAAAGCACCGAAGGGGAGGTGTAAGCCCAATTTTGCGGCCGCCGATACCATCTCAATCAATTTTTCAACCGAACGCGCATGAACATGTCGTGTTTGTGAAGCGGAGACCGTGCGGCGGGGAGGGGTTGGGGAGGCGTGGGGTGGGGGGATGGGGGTTGTGCACACGAGAGATGGGCTGCCGCCGCCGCCGCCGCTGCTGCATCAAACGCCCCCGCTGCTGCGGCTTGTTGGACGACACAGCGGAGAGTAAAATTAAACCGTCCTTCCGCAAACTGTCGCTTTATTTTGTTCTCTCTCTCGTAGAGATAACCAACTGGCAGTCCAGTTATTGCGATTGTCTGATTCTCGGAATCTTGAACAGGTTACATGAACCTCGTGTTTTTGTTTCACAAAGCGTGCTATTAACAGATATCTGCAAATATCAGTGCTTGCGAGAGAGAGAAAATATTTTCAAAATGTATGTCACTCTTAGGCAATGACGTGATGGCAAACTTTATGTGAAAATGCCGGCTTCGAACACTAAACACGTTAGTGGCCTCACCATTTTAGTGGGCTTGACTTCAAAGGGTTTCGCCGCGTTAAATTTGAGCGCGCAATTTGCGCATGAATGCATCATTCATATTTCAGTTTGGATGCCTGGCATCATTGTTCGTAATGTTGCGTTGCGCAGAATAGGTCGTGTGGAAACTTCCTGGGTTTATCTATTTGAAAGTTTCCTCTCCAACTATAATTTAACACTGCTTCTTGAAAGCACTGGAGTAGACGAATTTCTGGAGAACTCTGATATTCACATTTTATTAGACATAAACAGGACTCAGAAGAGTAAAAGTGAAAAGTCGATAGCACGAAACGTTCACAATCCGACATTTAAAAACTGGAAGAATGTACAAGGAGAAATTATCTTTTGGTAAGGTTAGTTCTTAATTCGATAATAATCACTTGTTGAAAATTTAAAAAGCTTATCATTAATCATTACGTAGTTTGTGTAACTTTTTGTCTTGCATTAGCAATGCATCAATAGAAACTTACATTCAGGGTAATATGTTCGGTGTCATAAAATTGTGCCTATTAGCAACTAGGTAATTTGTTGCAATCATTAGCGGTTACAAAAAAATATTGTTGCCGACCTTTTTTGATGATGCATTATATTTCCAAAATTGCAGTTTAATTTGCCAATTTGTGTTTCAAATTATGTCAATTACATAAATTGCATTATTGTTTGCCTAACAATAACCTTCTGTTGGAATACACTGTGAATATGTCGCACAGAATTTATTATTATGATAGCGGTTAAACGCTCATGTGGTGAACAAGGGTTGGTATTGAAAGTAAATTCCTCTGTACCGAAATAGATCAGAGAAATACGAATAGGAGTACATGTACAAAAAGGCTTAGTGTTGAGGACAGGTCTCTTCTTTTATGGTTATTCGTTATTTTGTTGTATCCTCATATTTTATTCAGTGTTTTGAATTATTAAAAATTAAATATGAAAGAGATAGGAAGTAAACAACGTATTGCTTTGATTCCGATTGTGATAATGCATTTGAAAAACTAAAGAAGAAACAAATTATGCGATAAACTGTTTTAAAGTTGGAATTCTCCGCATTCTTTAGATATCTTGAATAGCTTTCAGTTATATTTTCATATATACAAAAGCTAAAGAACGAAATTTTAGGATTTCTTGGCCATCATTTGGCTAGATTGCTAAAAAGAAATGTTAACTCTAGGGATCAGGCAATGATGTTAAAGAGATTAAGGAAAATGAAAACAAGTGGAGGTTTTCCAAGCGCGAGAAAACAATTAGCATATTCATATAATTCTACATAATGCTGGCAATAATTGATTGTATCTGCCGTATTTTTTTAGCAAACGTAATTTGTAAATACCTTACTGACAAGTTACTGGTTTAGAAACGCATGTCTAATCTACGGACATTTCTGAAGAATTCTAATTTGATGTTCAATATTTTTACTTCAAATGTAAATCACGGAACGTGTTTCTAGAGATTAGAGGATACTCGTACGTACACTTATCGTATTGTAATGTAAAATTGTAGTGTAAAATGTAATTCACTCGAATTCGGAAGTACTTACGGATTTCATAAGATGTAGTCTGGAGCTTATAAAATTCTGCCGAGTTTTTTTACCGATATCTTTGTTTTTCCTTGACCTATATATGTATTTTCTAGTGATAAAGTGGGGACAAGAACGATCTCGTGCCAATGATCTCCACAGAGTAGCTTTGATTCTCCTTCAGCGCTAGTTCCCAGGTTGACAGACAAATGGACACTCGTGAAGAGAAGAATACAAGTCTCGTTTTATTTTCGTAAGCTGAAGTCTTTTGAGGAGAGGCTGACCTAGCTTCTGGTTTAAGGAATCAGGTCTGCACAAGAGAAAATAGAAAAAAATAAAATCTATTTAGGGCTCCTTTGTTTCGGACGTAATCTTGTCTTGAGAGGGAGAGAAGCGTTGTTTGAATAGAGCTCATATTTCATTGACATGCACGTTTGGAGAGACGCAGATAAATGATTTTGGGATGAAGCCCCTTATAGACCAGTTATCAAGAAGGTATTACAATTATTGTACAAATTCTGAGTAGTGCATAAAAGAAGTTTTTATGAGCGATGAAAAAGGCTTAAGGTGTATTATACCCTAAACATGCAAAAATTGTACATATTGTTTAAATATTTTTTCATATACTTATTGAATATATGTCTACAATGAAAACAAAAACATTAGGAAAAATATTTTTTTAAATTTATTTTGGGGGATAACGAAATTTTGTGTACAAAAATAGACGTCGAGGAGCTGTGACATATATTTAGAACTACTATCTCTCTTGCTTGGTTTTTCTTCTCATGATACTAGAGGATTTGAACTTGTTTCTGAGCCAAAAAAATATTTGTACCATTAGTATTTACATATATTACACTTTCTTGTCAAAAATTAAAAAATAAAATTTTAAATGTCAATTTTTCTTCATGAAATAATTGGTTAAAATGTTCAGTTTTGGTTCATTCACTAGCTATATATTTATGAATTATAACGAAAAAAGAATCAGAGTTATCTTTCATAGGACTGTAGATACGAGTATGTCGCAGGTTTCCAATGACAGCCAAAACGTCAACTGCGATGGAAAATTGCATTATGGTTTAAAATGCTCTAGACAGCTCCACAGATTATTCCTTCTTTTTCTATGTCTATGTCTATATCTTATCTTACTTTCTTTCTTACTCTTACATATCTTCGTCTATTCTTATTTTCTGGTGTTATTTGTTTTTGGCTTCGTTTCATTTTTTTAGAGGAACCTCGCCCCTCAAAACAACGTATTTCTACGATTTTCTTTTATTTTGAGGTAAAATATACCTTCAATGTAATATAAATCAAAGCACATCCGAAATACAAGAGTACGGTAGTTTCTTTTTCACACCGCTTATTTTATCTCCTTTTCTATTTTCCCACTAGATTGGCATTTTTCTACGACTAATGACAAAACAACATTGAAAGTAATGTGGCAATGGATCTGCTACGGCATTTAATGGCTTCAACAAAACTCGATATAGTAATGCAAAGCATGTTAGCATTGGATGTGTGAGATGATGCTGTGAATAAATTTTGCATGCGGTGAATGCCTTTAAACTATTGTATTGTGTGTATGTATACAGGCTTTCTGTTTTGCATGGATTTGAATGTTACAGTATAAAAACTGTATTAGTTTGGCGGAGTGATGAATTTGGCGCGTTTCATTAATATTTTTTACTAAGATAAAACGGCCACTACAATCATGCGGTGAATACGTAGAACTAATGTTTGTCATTTATTTATACCGGCTTTTTGTTATGCAGGGATTTGAATTTTGCAGAATAATAATAGTGCTAATAAAACTATATTAGTTTGGTGAAGTCATGAATTTGGTGCACGTTTTGTTGTTTTTTCTACTAAAAGTATTCGCCCACTAAAATCGTTAAGATTTATATCTGTATAATATAAATAATAACGATAAAATAGCCATTGACTACGTCATGTACGTCGTACTCGCATTAAGGTATGCTCCGTTAACCGCTAATTTTTTTTCCTAAAACCCAGTCAGTACTGCGATACTAATTCTGTGCCGCTGTCGGGAGACGGGATGGAAAAGAGGCGGAAAGAGTCTTCTTCCTCTCATCTCAGCCATTCGTCTCGACCTTCCCTTCCTCTCCCCGCCCTCCGCAGCAGCCGTGGCGACGGGGGCGGTGGCGGCGTCGGCGGCTCCTCAGAGTCGTGTTTGTTATTCCTGCGAATGTTGTGGCCGATTGTGTAATAAACTTGTCTTAATAAGAGATGGCGCGCGGTCCGCGTGTTTGCTGTGAGTGCGTAATGATGATAAACAGTTTGCGCGCGCCCATCTTTTATTAAGCGCGCGGCCGCCGCCGCCACAGCGCCCTCAGCCCTCAGCGGCCGGCCGGCCGACCGGCGTGCGGCGGCGCCTGACAGGGCGCCTCCCCCTTCTTCTTCTCCCCCCTTTCACCCTCCCCCACCCACTTTCCCTGCCGCGCCGAAGACTCATCTGCCCGTCATGTAGCGTTCCGCAGGTTGGAGGCGTAGGCAGTTGCACAGCTGAACGAACGAAACCACCTTAACTCCATATCGACACACCATTTGCCTTTCGAGTGAATTCTTTCATCCGATGATGCACTGAAATAACATGAAAGGAATGAATTAATGTTTCATTCATTTAATTTGTTCACTAAATTGTGTAAATGGAATGTTTGTGAATAACCTGAGGATGTAATGAATATTTTCAACTTGCACATATTCGAAACCAAAATATCCAAGATGGAACTTGGTAAAGTGTTTGCGTATTGTAGTGTTTTTCGCTATCAAGGTTTTTGGATTTCAATCAGAGCATCTTGAAGTTTCACTTGTTTGAAGACGGTGAACCATCGAATTATTGCGTGTTCTTACTAGTCAATTCCCAATTGCGTTGGTAACGCAGTTTGTGCGATGGTCTCATTTACACTCTTAACGTACTATGTTATTTACTCATTCTAACACTACATACATGTATTATGTGCATTTCTTCTAGTGTGCTGTTGAGAGTGACACGTGATGAATACGATGTGTGTTGGAATTATAAATATATTTGAAAGTAAATATTTTCCACCCTTTAAAAAATCAGTTTTGACAAAAACGATTGATTTGTAAATAAATAGGCGAGACAATGATAGTATTCCAAAGACAATGAAAAGAGGATTTTTTTGCAGTTTGATTTTTTACGAATGACTCCACATATTGTGTTCGAAATTCATCAAATTTGGAATGTAATTTCCATGTAAATGGACAAATTCTATCTCTATAATCGTCGTATATTTAAATGAAGAAATATTTATTGAATGCACTAAAGTGCAACAATTCAATCCTAAAATATTATGAAGCTTACCATAAAAGTTTGTAAAAACTAACGATAAAATTGCATTGTGCGCGTTGTATTTTTTCTCCATCTTTAGGAAAGTTTAGCGACCAAAGTTTTCCTAATTTGTCAACTTCTTTTCCGCATAAGTTTTGAACTTCCTTAATGTATCCATTATCAGTTTTTGCTCTTAAATCTGTGAGCTATCGAACATCGCTTTGAAAGTTCTTTCGAGAGCTAATATTACAAAAAATCAGGTTCGTTCGAACTTGATGATATGATCAATAGCTAAAGTGGCCTCGCCAGCAGTGCCGTATATTCGAAGAATGTAGATTATCAAAGAGGAACCACGTAATACGGAGAACATATTATTTTAAGTGTTCTGGAATTTGGAGCACTCTTGAAGATTACTTCAGGATAGACTGTGATGAAATTATGTAAATAACGGTCAGTCGAAAACCATCTGGATTTTGGATGGCAATATTTAAAAAATGAAAGACGATGTAGATTTTCGACTTTTGCATTAATATTCCGACGTTCTTTCTACTAATACGAGTTATACATTAACTTTTTAAATTTTGTTTCGTCGCTTATAGTAGAGGGGTTGTACTGACACTCTCTTTTGAAATTTATGATCTTCAAAATCATAGCTCTCGTTAATGGTTTCTGTTTGTTTTCTTAGTTTCTTACTAATACTTTTCATGTCTTAACGCACCTCATTTAATCGATTATAATGCACTCTAATTACACATCGCGTTTCACTTCCTTATTACGTAATAAACACTACCATATCATGAATATAATTCGTCATGAACATTGTTTATAAATATATTCATTCATGCGCAATTTTCAGACTTGTAAAGAACGAAGGCAAATCGGGCTACGTTGAGAGAACGAAAGCCATGCCAAATTTCTTTCAATCTTTTCAGAGAGCCATTTCACCCCGGTCAATTATAATGATCTTCCATTCATAAAAATGTTGGCGTACGTAGTTCAGAAATATCAATTATTGGCAGCTTTTTAGTATTTTGTAAGCAGTGAATAAATGATGGTCGAGGTCTTTGTCATTTTATCAGAATCAGGAAAGCTGAACACGGAAGCGGAATGGGTTGCGAAGCTAAAGTCAAAATAAAATTCTCAAACTTTATTGTTCCCTCCTCAGAACCTACTAAGGTTGAACATAGAAGAACATTATTCAACATTCCACCTTCGGAAGCCCTGAGGAGGAAGCAAATTATTTTTATAAGGATTTAACTTAGACTAACATCAGCTCTATTTCTTTCTCTTCTCCATTTAGAGCAAGTGAAAAGATTTGTTCACAAAATGCAGATGAAAATGGTCTCAGCGTCTTTTTTCTTTTAGTCGCCAGACAGACCCTATCATACATATGTGTCAACGTTCAAGAAAAGAATTTTCATGTTTTCTATTCTAAAGTAAACAAACGCTACAACGTAGCTAGTGTTAGTTACCTGATAAAATAAATGAAAACAATAGTTAAAAACGTACTAAATTGAGAACATTTAAAATACAAAAGAGGGCAAGAGGACAATTGACCTCAATAAAGGACTGTCCTCCCGAATGGAGGGCTGGCCTCCCGCATGGAAGGGCTGGCCTCCCGCATGGAAGGGCTGGCCTCCCGCATGGAAGGGCTGGCCTCCCGCATGGAAGGGCTGGCCTCCCGCATGGAAGGGCTGGCCTCCCGCATGGAAGGGCTGGCCTCCCGCATGGAAGGGCTGGCCTCCCGCATGGAAGGGCTGGCCTCCCGCATGGATGGGGCTGGCCTCCCGCATGGAAGGGGCTGGCCTCCCGCATGGAAGGGGCTGGCCTCCCGCATGGAAGGGGCTGGCCTCCCGCATGGAAGGGGCTGGCCTCCCGCAGGGAAGGGGCTGGCCTCCCGCATGGAAGGGGCTGGCCTCCCGCAGGGAAGGGGCTGGCCTCCCGCATGGAAGGGGCTGGCCTCCCGCATGGAAGGGCTGGCCTCCCGCATGGAAGGGCTGGCCTCCCCATGGAAGGGCTGGCCTCCCGCATGTGGAAGGGGCTGGCCTCCGCATGGAAGGGCTGGCCTCCACATGGAAGGGCTGGCCTCCGCATGGAAGGGCTGGCCTCCCGCATGGAAGGAGCTGGCCTCCGCATGGAAGGGGCTGGCCTCCCGCATGGAAGGGGCTGGCCTCCCGCATGGAAGGGGCTGGCCTCCGCATGTGGTGGCCTCCCGCATGGGCAGGACTGGCCTCCGCATGGAAGGGCTGACGCACTCCGCATGGAAGGGGGCTGGCCTCCCGCATGGAAGGGCTGGCCTCCCGCATGGAAGGGCTGGCCTCCCGCATGGAGGGGCTGGCCTCCCGCATGGAAGGGCTGGCCTCCCGCATGGAAGGGCTGGCCTCCCGCATGGAAGGGCTGGCCTCCCGCATGGAAGGGCTGGCCTCCCGCATGGATGGGGCTGGCCTCCCGCATGGAAGGGGCTGGCCTCCCGCATGGAAGGGGCTGGCCTCCCGCATGGAAGGGGCTGGCCTCCCGCATGGAAGGACTGGCCTCCCGCATGGAAGGGGCTGGCCTCCCGCATGGAAGGGGCTGGCCTCCCGCATGGAAGGGGCTGGCCTCCCGCATGGAAGGGGCTGGCCTCCCGCATGGAAGGGGCTGGCCTCCCGCACGGAAGGGGCTGGCCTCCCGCACGGAAGGGCTGGCCTCCCGCACGGAAGGGCTGGCGGTAACCCTAGTGAGCGACGTTAGTTTCGAACAGCTCGGTTCGCAAGCGCCGGCCCAGGGCGGCGCCTTGGCTGCTGTGGAAAGCGCCCCCTCCGCTGCTCCTAGGCTGCGCATCGCGCTATCGACAGGCGGCGGCGGGCGGGGCGACGGGCGAGCAGGGCGCTAATGGCTTTGACCGCGCGTGTACCATAAACCGCAGTGAGAGGCCAGTTGGCGCCGCGCCCATCGCCGTCCTCCTCCTCCTCCCCCTCCCCTCTCCCCCTTCCCAGCACTCGCACCCCTCCATCGGTCGACAGCGCGCGCGGGCCTTGGATCGCTCCATCCCATCTCTTTTCCTCGCCATGAAGTCATTCCTTTCGTTTTCTCTCTCTTTCTCTCTCCCTGTCACCAACATTCCTCCTTCTCTATTGCTGAGGTCCTCGTTCATTGCCGTGGTGAGGCGCTTGGAGTCACCTTTGCTCCTGGGCGATTCTGCGCTTGATTTCAAGGACGATTTCAATAGAAATGAGTGGAAAAACTTAGGGCGCGTTCCATTCAAACAATTACTAAATCAATGTCTTTGTCATGATAGTTGAAATAAATTTTGTTAATCCACGCAGTTCACATACATGAGCAGTGCATTTTCAATTTGTATTCCATATTTACTGCAGTTGTTAGTCATTTCTTCTTATTCAAAATAATCAATGCTTCAAATTATTTTTCAATTGAATTAAAATTTTTCTTCTGCTTTGCCCATGCCCTGCATCATAGATTTCAAACTTAGCATTGCAAGTTATTTGACGTTAAACGTGTAAAAAGTTTTAAAAAGTCACCTACTGAAGTTTGGCCTCTGATTTTTTTTTATGAGAGGGTTTGCTGTTACCCTTTTATTCCCTTCGTGTGTCCCAGCGTCCTACGTGTTACACATCGTCCCCCAACGAACGCTTATCATTGAAGATAGCAGGCTGTGGATACGTTGCGTACACCAACCTCTCTCAGGTTCATCATGATCAATGAAAGGACGAACAGATATGCCCACCACAAGTTCGCAGACTTGAATTAACTCATGTGTGACAATTGTATCATTATACGAGCGTCCATAAATTACACAAATCTACTTTCCAAATATTTTAAATACACGGAGAATTATGTCTGATTCATCTTTAATACGTTTATTTTCGTATTTAGTGGTGGTTCACCATAATCTCGTTAAAATGTATTTTGTTAATTACCACAACGGCTAGCCTTTCACACCTTTGCGCAAAAAAATGTTAATGATGTGGAGCTTGTCTTTATACTTGCTCAACCGTTGACAGTAGCTGTCAGCACGAAACCAACTTCCTAATGTACCTAGTGAGTTGTCAGATAAAAACCAAATTGATCGCGGCAAAAAATGTTTGGCTTTCATTAAACTACAAAGCTCTTGTGATGTATCTGCTTTTTAACGGCCGTAAATTAAAGCGCAATGGATTCTTTAAAACAGAAAGGGAATTATATTTCTCAACTTTAAGTTGATTTACGAGCCAACTTGCGCCGCGCTTTTGATTACTTGGCGCGCCCTCGTCGCGTCTCGAGAGGCGCTTTGCAATCAACTCATGAAATTAGAGGCGGAGCACGCAGCCCCGACCGTAATCGCATTTGCCGAGTCGGTGCAATTCTAGCGGCCGGCTGCTCTGATCGGTAGTTTTCCGTGGTTTCTCCGATCAACACCAGGCGAATGCCGGAGCAGTACCCTACGAAACGGGCCACGGACCGCGCGCGATCTATCCTTCCTCTTCCTCGTCCTATCCTCTCCCCTTACACACACACACTTACACTAACACGCACTGCACTACCACATATTCCGGGTGATCGGTCGGGAGCTTAGAGCTTGTCCAGACTGGGGCGGTGCCCCGCTGGTGGGAGAGTCCTGGTTAGGGGGAAGCCCCACTAGCCGACGGTAGGTCGGCGCCGGATCTCGCCATCCAGCGGGGGAAGATCACTGCCATCTCCCGAGAGAAAAGACATGTACTGCACTAACGGGACTAATGACCGAAGTAGTTGACGCGCCCGGAAACACGAAAAAATCAATCAATCAATCGAGTCGGTGCATGATCACAATGGTCACCCGGCACGGTGGGGGGGGTGCGGGGGTATGACAGTGTCGGAGGACGCCGGCGGCGGTGATCGGACATGTAGGCAGTAGTTTGCGATGTCGGACTGCCAAAATGGTATGTGACGTTTTGCTGAAAAATACAGTGCGCCTGAGCAGTGTCTCCGCAGTGTGACCAGGCTGGCGAGAATGCAATCAACAGAAATTGTTAGTATCATGGGAACCAAGCAGCGTTGAGACCATCCGAAAGGGGCTGCAGAAGTCGCGAGAGGGGAGGGTCGAGTTGCCGGCTCGCATGCGACACTTGCGCCGCGCTTCTTTCAATTGAAGGGCTTAGTGCAAGAAGGCGTTAACCCAGAAAATGGCCAAAGGAGACATATTTAGTAAAATTGCATTACTGGAAATTGTTTTTTTATATATAACAAGTGAGTTTCATCTAAAAGAAGCGAAGCAACTAATATGAAACTCGCTCAAAAGTCGTTTTGTCTACAAATCTAAAAACTGAGTTAACACCTTCATGCACTAAGCCTGTAAACTTATTTATTTTTTATATATATTTGAATATTTGTTTTTTATATATTTTTGTGTATATATAATCAGTACACACAACTCTTTACAAATGTAGTAAAGTTTTACATTCTAATTAAACTACAAACTTATTTGGGTAATGAAATGTTCTCCAGACACGTCTAAAAACAATCTATTTCGTAAAAGCTGACTAGGAAAGCCTAGTTTGAATATCCATTCGCGCCGCGTGCAGCGGCGATGGCAGCCTCAGACCCGGATTGGCACGGAGAGACTTTCCTATCGTGCTGTATATTTTGACATGTTTGCACTCTATCGTCAGATCTAGAATACATTAATAGACGACTCCAAATCAGACTTAAAGAAAACCTGTTGTCAACAAAATTGGCATAGTTCTTTGCTAGTTTACACATATTTATGAAACATATCCAAACGTTAATAACCTCGCCCGTGCAATTTACCCCAAATTCGATAGCTTCTTGCATTCTGAGGCTGCAGGATATTGGCATTGACAGTGGCGCTGGTTGAAGGAGAGTTGAAACTCAGCGTAGGGGCTGCAATCTAGATCAGGTGCGTTGAAATTACTGCGCGTTCATCGTGAACAGGTCTCGGGGTTTAGGAGAAGAGGCTGCCGAGATGAACGGAACGCTTTATAGAAGCTTGCCCTGAGCTGATACTAATATATATTGATTTTGAGTGAGAGTGTGCAATAATTGATATACGAAATCGTAGAAGTACTGGTCATCGCTGGACAGGTTTGAGTATTGGATTTGAAGTAGCATCGTGAATCGTTCTAAATTTTTTTAAAAAAAGGTAAGCTGAACCCAACATTAGCTTCTAGAAAATCAATTTACATGTTGATGGTTGTGTCGAGACTGTTCTGAAAAGGATCAATGCTGTCGTGATTAAAGTGCTCCTGTGATTTTGTTCCTCAGTGAAGTAAATAATTGCCCACACTCTAGATTTGTCATATTGAATTTATGCACTCCAAATTGTCCCTTTATCTCGGAACACTTTATAGTATTTATTTAAGGGGAATTTCCAACCCCGGAAAAATCTGAATACTTGGTTTGCATGCTATGAGAAAAGTTTTGAAGGAGCATTCTTCTAAGAAGGGAAAATACCCAACTAGCATGTAAGTTTTTAAGAATATGCAATAAATACTGAAAGGTGGCCTAGAGCATTGTTTTTCTAAATTAACGTACGGAGTTTGTTACGCTCATTGCACTTGCATGTTAGTTTATCGTAAGTGTAGTATATGTCTTGAAACATCCGTTATCCATATTTTAGTGTGCCAATAGCTAATTTCATGATCTCAGTAGGGCAGAGGAAGCCCATTCCTCTGTTTCTGCACGTCGTTACAAGGGCCGGCGGGGCAGCCAGTTTACTGTCCACGTTATGGAGCCACAACAGTCGACAGGTGTGCACGGGCGGAATAGCCTTGGTTCTTTATGGCCAGAGCGTATAAAAACTCCCCGAGGATCTGAGTGTGCTGGATCTGGTCCAGATCTCCTCGTCGAAGAACACAACGAATAAACTGCCCTCAGATTTCACGTACCTCGTCTTTTAATGTAATTAATTGAAAAATAATATTGCGTCTAGGCTTTTTCACATAATTTGAAAAATATATCTCTCAATGCGAAATTCGGTATTTGAGGATCTTCACAAAAAATTGTAAATATTATCGGGTTATTGAATTAGCGCATATTTCGATAATAATATTAGCACAATTTACGTGCCACATTAATATCAGTTGGGAGACCAATGTGAAGGAGAGGAACGAGCTAGAGGAAGAAGAGATGAATAAGGAGAAAGAAAAGCAAGAACTTTGACTTACCTCGTTGTTATGTTCTTGAATGCCATTTTACTCACTGAATCACTTATTCTACACATTCTTATTTATCATTAGCAACTCTTCCTTTGTGTCATTAATTACCGTAGTTTCTCCTGGGGAATATGTTGGAAAGTCTAATTAATGCTTGAGTTTTCTTGCATGTTGCCGAATTTACAGTGAATGTGCTTCCTGGCAAACCTAGAACAACTTCAAGAACAGCATCTTTTCCTACATCAGTAAACTGTTTGGAACAAGAAAATTCAATTAATTCGTCATTGTTTCGCTTCGCCAACGACAGTGGGAACAATAGTTTGTTGAGCCCTAGTTTACGAGGCCTACTTATTATTAGGAGAAATTTTAAATCCTACAGCACTTTGTGAGTCTTTAAGAGTTAAACCTTCTAAAATGCTCTAAAATGCTGCTGTAGAAGGCAATTGATTTATGGATATTGATAAAATGGTCGTGTCGGCTAGCTAACGATGCGATGTAAGCTCGTGTTTGCGACGGTAATTGGCAGTTGAAGGTAATCAGTTCTCATTAGCATAAGTGGCTCCTCCCGTGCAAACGCCTCCCTCCGGCGCAGCTGCACCCCGTGTGCGCGGAGGAACCCCCCCCCCCTCCCCCCCCCGGCTCATGCGCTTCACACACGACTCATCAGCCGGAGGTGACCCCTTCAAGACAATGCTGGCCTCTACACACACACATTACTTGCCGTAGTCGCGTCGCAATCATCACTAACACACCAATCACTGAGATGACTAGGTGTAATACCACTTTCCGTTGTAGTGTCTGTGACCGGAATGTCCCAGAACAGTGATCGTCAACCTTATGAAGCTTGTGAGCAATCATACAGTTTTCAATCCCACTGTCTGTTACCCAGAAACGAGGACGGAAATTTGTTTCCCTAAAAACTTAACATTTGTGCGTGTAATAAACATCCCATTTCTATTAAATATGAAACAAATTTTATTAAAACTTGTATACAAGAATGATAAATTGAAAGGGAATTGCACAATACAAACAATTGAAATATATTTACATATTAATAAATGTAAAAACAGATTTTTCGTCGGACTTGTTAACCAATTCTAGGCATGAATTAAGCCGCCGTCTGAAAGCAAGTTATAGCGTTCGGCTGCTCTGATCGGTAGATTTCCGCGGTTTGATCGATCAATACCGAACGACCTGCGACTGCCGAAGCAGGACGTTTAAAAAAATTATCATAGCTTGCATTGAAAGAATCAGCATGTCAGGATGAAATGGAAAAGTCTGTATCCTAACACGTTTGTTTTTTAATATTTTGATTCACAATAAAAGTTTATAAAATGATATTCAACAAACTGAAGCAAAATTTTTGGTGAGTTTTGGGGAGTGTGAAGATTTTTCCTTTGTTGGGGGTGGAAGGACGTTATTTAAGGCCAAAATCATTGAAGGTAGGCTGACCACAAGGAAATAATTTCTAGGAAATTGGCCGTTCAATGAAAGTTGCTGGTTTTATGCGAACCCCCGCACGTGCGCGATGGGGACTATACCTTAATAGAATTGCTGAATATTAATAACAAATATGTAAACAAGCAAGCACAAATTTATAAATGTGCCCGTAAGTTTGAAAACAATGGAAGCTGAACTTCGTTATTTATTCCCAGGTCACTCGTTCCCCCGTGGGATGCTGGACCCGGCGAGCGTCAAAAATTCCATTCAAGAGGCGAGTTGATTGCATGAGGCCTACCGGCGGCGGCGACTGCTAGGGGTGGGGCGCGTGGGCGGAGCGGGAGGGGGCGGGGCGGCCGTAAATTAACGCAGTGGCAGGAGCGAGCGTGGCGCGTCGCTCCGCGCGGAGACTGGCAAAATATTTATTTAAGGCGCGCGGCGAGTGCGCGCCGCGGCGGATTATGAGCCTCCCTGGCTGAAACAATAATGTCGGCCCCGGCGCAGCGTCCGCCGCGCGCCCCCTCCCGCCTGCCACGCCTCCTTTTCTCGGCGCCGACACGCCATACTCGCCCCGCCCCGTCCCATCCTCTTTTCCCGCGCAGGCACGGGAAAAGAGGATGTTCTGCCTCTCCCCGCCCCTCTCTGCCCCGCCCCTCTCTACCCCGCCCCTCTCAGCCCCGCCCCTTTCTACCCCCGCCCCTCTCTGCCCCGCTTCCTTTCTGCCCCGCCCCTCTCCTTTCTGCCCCGCCCCTCTCCTCTCTGCTCCGCCCCTCTCCTCTCTGCTCCGCCCCTCTCCTCTCTGCTCCGCCCCTCTCCTCTCTGCTCCGCCCCCCTCCTCTTTGCCCCGCCCCTCTCCTCTTTGCCCCGCCCCTCTCCTCTTCGCCCCGCCCCTCTCCTCTTTGCCCCGCCCCTCCTCTCTGCTCCGCCCCTCTCCTCTCTGCTCCGCCCCTCTCCTCTCTGCTCCGCCCCTCTCCTCTCTGCTCCGCCCCCCTCCTCTTTGCCCCGCCCCTCTCCTCTTTGCCCCGCCCCTCTCCTCTTCGCCCCGCCCCTCTCCTCTTTGCCCCGCCCCTCTCCTCTTTGCCCCGCCCCTCTCCTCTTTGCCCCGCCCCTCTCTGCCCCGCTCCTCTTTGCCTCGCCTCGCCTCGCTCCGCCCTCGCCACGGTGTCGCTCCACCCCGCTGGCCGTTTCCTGCCCGTCTACGTTTGAGGGTTAACCAACCGCTCTGCCTGCTCCGGTGCTCTGCTGTGTTCGTCTCGCCGTAATTTTTGTAGTTCCGGGGCAAGCTGCGCCTTTACTGCGTTTGTGCCTTACGCCTTTTAACTCCTTTTGTGAGTACTTTCTGTCATTTTTATTTTCTTACAACTGGCCGTATGCCATCTCAACTTCTTAGTTTTATTGTGTACTCTTCCCATTTTCATTTGCGTTTATTCACAGCGACAAACTAATCGCGAAGTCAACCCCCTTCTGTGTTGTAATGAAAGCAGATCTACACTGAAATGTAATTGTATTTGTTATGAAAATGACGTGGTAACAGTTGGCGTCTGCGTTGTTCAGCGGATATTGCAGAACATGGCGTATGTTCATGTTTACATCGCCGAAATAAAGCTTGATTAGAGCCTCCCGATTAGAACATCTCCTTCTTTAGCGCTTTCCATCGTTGCCCGCGCACTATTGCTCGTCGTATCACCAACTAGTTGCCAACATGAAAGCATTTCGAACTCGCAATACATACTTATTTACATACGTGTTTGTTTAACATCAAAAACAATGAAACTGTATTGTGCGTATTTTGTGCTTCCCTTCCTTCGTACACGTTTTCTTTAGTTACGGAATACCTTTCTATAGGTCTTATACTGTTTTAAATTGAATAATGAATACAGAAATTTTGATAACAAAGTATCCTCGGTTCCGTGAAATAAAGACAGTTTGGTAAAACAGCAGATTTTGGCTCTAATCACTTATCGTGCCTTACGTGAAGGGATTGTCGTACTACTATGAGAACATCCAGAAAAATCATTTCAATTAATAAAGCGTTGTCCAATAATATCTCCACAACTCAAGAAGACGTGCGTAGATTGAAAACCTACATTTATATCCAAAAGCAAAACGAGCGACCATCATTTGCTTTGTGACATCAGGGAAACTGAAGGAAAAACCTGGTTGAGGCTGGATTCGTCTGGCATTGCATCCTCGCCTGCATCGAAGTTTTTCTCACTGTCTTCTTCTGTGTCGTCTGGACGTCTTCCTTGGAAGATTTCGCGGTCGTCCACCGCTGTGTAGTGTGTACCCGATTGACCAGATCCGTACTGGTATTTCTCCATCTCGCGTGTCGTATCTCGTTTGGCATAGCTCTCGGATTTTTAAACAGGAATCCATTTAAAAGTGACCTCTCCTCTGATTGACGTCTTTTTTTAATTCTCGCATAATTTAGATTCCTATGAGGCGACAATTTGTTTGTAATTTTCTACCGACTACATTTTTTCTTTTAATCCGTTTATAATTTTTTCTTTATGAGTTCTGTTAGTCGGTTCGAGCTCATAAAAAAAGTCTTAGCACTTCATCTTGTGGGCTACACTAATGTAATTGTCGGCCAAATTTAATCGCCTTTCTCGCGCCTGCACGTACAAGCGTGCGCTGATATCTAGGGGATCGTACGCATCGTATCCGATCTCAATCAATGAGCTTCAGACACTAGTTTGCGACACATGATTAGCGTGAATTTTAAATGCAGCCAGTTACCAAAATTATCCTCTCGTTACAAGACATTGAAGCAGATTTATGAAACATTTCTTTTAAATATTGTTTCTTCTACACCTTCATCGTGTTATTTTTGGTTGGTTACTGTTGAGAATTGTCATTTTGTACTACTCTGAAAATATTTCTCAACACTTCTCGCTCTCCATGCAACATGGCGGCCAGTGTCTGTTCTGGCTATTCAATCGAAGTGCCCATGCTGTGGTCACGTAGTTTGTGATGCAAACTGGAGATGCGCAGAACCAGCTAAAATCGGTGCTCCGGAGGAACCTACCCATGTTTTTCCACTACACTGATGTCCCACGGTAATCACATCCTCTATATCCTAATAAGTAGACCTTAACTGTCGTAGAAGCTCGACTGGTGCCCGCGTATTGCAGGTCTCTATCCTAGAAGCAAATCAAATACTTCATCCTCAGTTTGGTCAGTCATCACTGAAACGAAGGAATACAAGTTTCCACGTAAAATTGACACTTATTAAGAAAACTCGTCTCTAAGAAAACAAATATTTTACCTTGATACTCTTGAAAACTAATTATTCGAAAGAGAATTCGATGAGAGAAATCATTTTCTCGAAAACAACAATGAAACATAGTGTAAGAATTGTAATGTTGAAGTATACTTTTTTCGTAATTACTAAATTCTTCTAAACGCGTATCTTATATAAAAATATTTTTTTTCACATATCTGAAATGAAATTTTTCAATGATTAATACATTGTCATCAAGAGAATTTTTCATTACAGAAAGCGTTTTTTGGCTGCATTATGGTCGTATTCTGTGCAAGTATTGGCGGTTGGGGACCAGATAGAAACAGCAGTTCTTTAAAAATACTTATGGAGAGACTCTGACCGACATTTCTGTTGAAAAAGAAACTTCTCTAGGTTTCGTGATTTGTTAAATATCTATTCAGTAAAATGAATTCAGATTTTAATAATATTCGTTTGTTCAGTTACTAGTGTTTTTATCATTTTATTTCATTTCTGTGAATTAATTTCCAGTATTATTTTCTCGCTCTGCCTGATAATACATCTGTACCCCCCCCCAAAAATAAAGTATGCTTTTACTTCCGTTCGTAGAATTATGTTGTACGCCTACAATCCAACACCAATCTCGAATACTCTTGAACGACACGAGCCTAAAATTGGGAATCGAGTCCAACGATATTTAACTTTAAATCAATTTCAATCGGTGGCGTAATACAGCTGTGAATTCAATATGTATTATTATTTTTGTGGGGGCCCGAAGAACCTGTGCACGAATGTAAGCGTGCCCCCATTGCTGTGCTAGCAATGGTCCGCTTGCAGCGGATGGCAGTGGGCGGGGCGGGGCTGGGCAGGCGAGCGCTCCGCTGGGCCGGGCGCCGCCGGGGAGCCCTGCGCGCGACGAACGATTGCGCTTCCAATCCGGCCCCCGGGGACGCCGCGGCCGCAGCGATAACGCGACGCGGGGATTCGGGCCCGTAATTGGTTCCCGGGGGCTTGTTTTTACCTCCGCCCCGCTCCACACCGGTCCGTTTCATCCAGTTTGCGCCGCCGTTCCCCGCCACGCGCGCCCCCGCTACGCCTCTTTCTCTCGATCCTGCCCTGCCACGCAAAGTTCTCTCGATCCAGCCACACCATGCTACATTTCCCCATCTTCGTCATGCTATGTTTTCCCATCTTCACCATGCCAGGTTTTGCATCCCCGCTATGCGACGTTTCCCCATCCTTGCCAGGTCTTGTGCCCACAGGCCCGCTACTCTGCGCCACGTTCTCTCAGCCCAGCCCAGCCCCGCCACGTCATCCCACATTCCCTCAATCCAACCATGCCACGCTCCCATCCCTGCTGTGCTAAGTTTCCATATCCCTGCCATGCTACGGTTACCCATCCGTGCCAGGCCTCGTACCCCCAACCTCACCACTCCACGCCACGTTCCTTCACCCCGCCCCGCCACGTCACCCTACGTTCCCTAAATCGAAACACGCCACGCCCCCATTCCCGTAAAAGTTACGTATTCCTATCCCCGCTGTGCCACACTCACCATCCCCGCCAAGCCTCATTCTCACAGCCCTGCCACACCATGCCACGTTCCTCCAGCCACGCCCCTTCGCGTCGCACTCCACCTCAGTCCGTCCCTTACAGTATCTCTGTCCCCTTCTCTTTACCAGCCCCGTCTCGATTCTTGCCTCTTCCACTTCGTCCCTCTACACTACACTCCAATTAGCTTCTCTCAGCCCCGCTCCTCACGTGTTCGGGTTCGCTCCGCTTTTCCCATAGTGCGCGAGCGTTGCCTAGAATAGCTCCGGCTCTGGGCTACAATAAATATCCATTGTATTCTCAATCGTCCTACTTACTCTGCGAGAAATGAAGACTATATGCGATGACATTATTTTCCTTCATTTCATTGGCAGTTCGTAAAAGGGACTGAGAACGCAACAGGAGTTTGCACAGAATAGTTTCAACGTCTAATGATTTGTACTTCGTCAACAAAGGAATGTAATTTGATCAACAAAAGTACTTCTTTAGCATCCCCGATCTTAGGCCTATGAATTATACTTCAAACTAGTTTTATTCTGCTGCTCTCGTCTAACAAACTGACACAGTGTAATCAGTTTAATTAATTGATATAAGAAATTGGGAATATGTGAGGGGGAAGATGCGCCAATTTGCACATTGGTATAGTTTCTCCATTTGTATCAATTCATTAGTTCAATACTGGAAGAAAACAGGCACTTGCAGTAAGTGAATACTGTGAGTAAAACTATATCGTAATTAAAGCGCGTTTCTAAGTTTTTTTTCATAAAATTGGTACACATTATTATGTGATGTGTCGGTAACATGACCCACAACACCACCTGGTGTATTGAAACGGTTGACAATGTTTTGGGATATTGTACAGGACGCTTACATAGTTATGTACTGTTCGTTTTAATTGACAAACGGCCGTGAAGACCCACGTAAACAAAACGAATGTGAACAAGAAATTTTTCGTTTCGCGCTTTTAACATTACTTTCTTATAGTGCATACGTATGACGCCAGCTCGCTAAAGCTCTTTTTGAACTTTATCAGAATGAGATCGTAATGTTGAATGTCACGTGATTTATAGTGTATAAGGTGAAGGTGAGACGTAACTCCTTATTAGCGTAACTACTTGATAAAAACAGTGTCTGCACCGCCAACTTGCTCTGCGGTGTCGGCGCTTGCTACTAAACGCCAGCGCCTGAGAGCGCGGTGTGACGTGTACAAGCCACGCGATCCGGCGCAGCAAAGCATGAGAAACTCGCACACGATGACACGCTACTCCCTGGGCGCCGGATATAAATAAAATGTGATTTACCTTCCGCGATAAAGTGTGTGATAGTGTGGAGTGGCGTTGTTTTTAGACGGCTTTGCTACATGTACGTGCAAGGTACGATGAATGCAAGCATTTTGTACAGGAGTAGAAAGTACAGGAACATTTGAGCTAGGACAGCGAGAACGGAGGTGAAAGTGTTTGGTAATGTGCAAAATTAGGGGAGCCTGTTGGAAAGATTGAGGTCAGTTGAGTGGAGTAAAATAATGATGTAAACAAATGAACTCCTTTCTTCACATTTATCACTTTGTAGAAAGTAATATTGACTTCTATTGATACATCGCTTTAACAGTGTTCTTGACGACATTAACCTTTTCTAAATAGAACAATGGTTTCTTTGCAGTATTGTAGATGTGCCTAGTTAACGTTGTGTTCACAACAGTTTTAGGACTATTATTGGAATTTTCTCTATACAATAACTATTAAAACATTTTATTTAAGTCGCTCTAAGCAACGAGAATAAATAAGTGATCAGTTCAATTACGCGAACTTCATGAATTCGACATTTCCTTGTGAGATATTAATGCATGCTTTCTTCGACAATTTCCATTTAAATGACAGCAACAAAGTGCTGCATGTGTCCGTAAAATTGATGATTTTCCAATTATTCTTTTGCTGCTTTCTCAAATTTATCATAAGATGTATATGGGAAAAGTGGAAGAGTTGGAAACAAGTCCGCAGCAGTGTGATGTGTACGTCGGTCTGGCTGCGTAGAGACTGACACCGGAGGTGATAGCAGATGTTTGAGTAACTGATAGCGTTCGCGTCATCGCCATTGCTGGATTACACTGGTGCACTCGTAACATCTCGTGCTCGTGTGTGGGAGTTCGTTGCGCAATGCGCAAGTCCTTCTGTAACTAGATAACAATTTATCTGTACACAAATGAATTGGCAATTACTTTCTACTGATAAATTTTTTTATTTTCTTCACCTTACATATAATGGTAACAGGAATGTTTCGCAAAATAGGTTGACAATAATAAGTCTCAATTACGAATGTTATGCACTTCCATGAAATGACAAGTGAACTTCAAAAGTTATTACGATCAGCATTTTCTATTTGGATTTTTCTTTGAATAATTTAGAATAATATGATACGTAAATACAAGTCATAATGAAATAGTGTGGATTTATATATGCCATCGTGAAGTGTCAAGAATAGGCCACGAAAACCTGGAAGGCAACAATGATCTAGAAATATTTCACTGTGAACGACATGAATATGATCAATATAAATCAATTTCAAATTTTATGAGAATATTTCAATATTTCGTTCTACATTTATGGATTTTTGAAAGGAAGAAAGTTCGAATGTATCAATCAAAATAAACTTATGAAACAACCTTTAAAACAATGGTACAGCGGAATATTATTATTCAGCAAAAAATGAAAATAGTCAATTATATTTACGTGCTTATACCATAGTCATGTTTCATAAGTGCACAATTGTAAATCGTATAATTATTACATAATAATGTAATGAATACGAGCCATAAATATTTTTAAAACTTTAGCGAGGGCGGAAGAAAGATTAAATAGTGATCAGTTTGTAGCTGAAATTCTAATTTTCTTTGTGTTTTTGGAGTGAGAATCGTCCGTTAAAAAAAAGCTCATTCTATGACATGCACACCCTCATCTTTTCCCCATTTTCTCGCCTGCCCTCCCTCCTCCTCCTCCTCCTCCTCCTCCTCCTCCTCCTCCTTCTTCTTCTCATCATTCATCATCATCATCATCATCATCATTTCTCTCTTTTCTCATCCGTGTCCTCTTCCTTGCCCCCACTATTCTCCATCCGGCCTTTATCTCCATTCTCCCACGCTCTTTCCACCTTTTCCGCCACTCCCCAACGTTCATCGAAAGTTCGCTGCCGACGTAGTTTGGCATCTGGGGCGCGAAGGTCCAACTGCGCATGCGTGGAACGGACCGGGTGCGGGAGCGCGTTTATCGGCAGCAGTGTGTGCTCGTTTATCATAATTTATTAGCGCGAGTACGGCTCAAGCCCTGCTCTCAAACTAATCTACGTCACAACTTGTTTAATAATTTGCTATAAAATTACCATACCAATTACAACATTCTCATAATTCGCGGTAAATCATTTTTAAGAGATTCACGAGCGATGGGCCCGCGGATCAGGCTCCGCCTCTGCTCCATTGAAGTGGGCCGTTTATTCAACCGGCTGGCAGTAATAATATTAGCACTCCATTTATTACTTCTCTTCAGTATGCTACGGCTAGAGTTGACAGTAGAGGATATGTATTTCTAAGAACAGTTCACGCAAGGGCGAGCCATTTATAGGTGGCACATGTTCGCAGTAACACAGTAACGTATCATTTCTCCCACGAAACTTATTTTTATAAATAGTTCATTACAATTTTTCGGTTAGAATTGTTACTTAGCAACAGTAGCATCTTTCTAGGGTAATCCTTGGGAGCAGCAAAATCAATATACAATCTCCTGGAATAATCTGTTCAACCATTTTTTGAACATCATCATACGTATTAAATTGAATTGAGATTTGTTTCTATTGAGTAAGTACGAAAAAAAGCCGTTACATTACATCGTTGCATTGTATTAAATTTTAATTGATCCTAAAATTTTAACAGTAAAACTATATTAAAGAAAATATTGTAAAAAAGTCAAGGATATATAATAGAATGAATTGTATCCTTACAAACTATCTTTCCGACGTATGTAATTTCTAGAATGAGCAAAGAAACAACAAGGAAAACATTACATAATTAGAATGAAGCTGCTTTAATTGTTTGATAATACTTTTCATTTTCATTCTTTCTGATCTTTCTTTGCGTATGTGGTTTTTCTCTTTTTTGTAATCAGTTCATAGATAAAGGCAAATTCATTACCTCTGTACTGTCATTACTCCTTTACTGTCATTAATTTAACTATATAAAAGCATAATGCTGAGTAAATATTGCTATTGGATCTTTTTATTACTGTACCAAAATACAATGAACCGAAGTCGCCGTCATCACCGGTCATCACCGGTCATCGTCGCCGTCATCACCGGTCATCGTCGCCGTCATCACCGGTCATCGTCGCCGTCATCACCGGTCATCGTCGCCGTCACCCTCGTCGTCAGCCTCGCGGTCACCATCACCCTCACTGTCACCGTTAACGTCATTCGATGCTTACATCTTGTATTATGCGCCACCACCGCAGAGTGCGTGCTTGTGTGGCGGCGACGCGCGCAGTGGTGTCTCGCATGTCGATGCGGCGGCGACGGCGTCGTCTGCATGCAGCCGCAAAATGACCGGCGTTTGTCAGGCGTCTGCGCAAGCGACGCGGCGAACTGCCTGTGCGGATTTCTACTCCCGGGGCACAGACCGCCTCTCTCCCCCCACTTCCCGCTTCCGCCCTCGTCCACGCCCTCGCCGCGGCTTCCGGCTCTATTTCCCGACGACGTCGAAAGCCGGCGTCGGTCCAGCTGCTCTTCCTGTCAAACACACCCGCCATTCAGCAACTAGAGGGAATGACGCCGCGGAGGATGTGCTGGGTAGGAGGCGTCTTGCTGGTGATTTGCATGGCTTCCTTTGTTTCTGACGATTGCTCTGTTTCTTAAATTTCTTTACTCCGGTTTGCCTAGTACGACTGGTTCTCTAAACTACCTTGGTTCACTTCCGTGAAAGTAAAATTGCATTAGTAAACACTTTCCAGATGTACATAACCTTCGAGAGGTGATAACGTTGTCCAGTCTACAAATAAATTAAAACAATTAGATTTTATTGTAGTTTCTAAAACTGTCCAAATAACAAGATGGAATCATTGTGTCGTCGAGTATGTTTTCCTATTCCCCTGATTTTAGAAATCAATAAGGAGAAATTATCCTTATATATTTTTAATTAAATACAAAACTTGATGATTACTTCTTTTATTATTGAAGACTTTCCTGAAATATTCAAGCGAATTGAACTGAAAAGCAGGAGTGTCCACAATAATTCCTATTATTAAGTTCAAAAAACATTTTGTTTAAAGAAATGTTCTTATCCTTGGGATGCATGCTGTGAAATCCTTCTCTATCGTTTCTTTCCTCCCTCCTTTCCTTTTCTTCTTCCTCCCTCTTTTCCACCTTCCCTCTCTCGTTCCTTTATTCCTTCCCTCTTTCTTACCCACCTCCCCTTCCTCCTACCTTCCCTCCCTCTTTTCTTCTCTCCATCCTCCCTCGCCACCTATCTTTCCACCCTCGTACGTTGGTGTCCCGCCGCTTCGCCGGTGCCAACAGGAACCATTACCTACCTCACCCGCCAGCGCTGATGCGCGCAGCCATGCAGGAAGCGCCGCCCCCCAGCGCCTGCCCCTCGCCGGGCCCCGCAGGCCACCCGCCCGGCACCAGCTGCGCGCCGCAATGTTATTCTGGGAAAGGAAATGACCAGCAAGGGGAAATGGCACTGCCCTGCCGGTTTCTTTCCGGTGGCGCTTCGTTCGATTGCAGTGACACCGCAGTCACAATAAAGAATTTTTTTTTTTTTTCGTATTATGGAAAGAGTAAAGTTTATTATTTATTCCAATGAACTTCGTCTCTATCCTATAACTCAGTGGAATTTTTGTTTGTTATTGAATGTTCGTTGCATTGCTTTGAAGTAATTGAAATGCTCTCTTTCATGATTTTTTTTCTTGTTTTTCTGAATATACACTCTAGGGAGTCGTGCTTTTTGGATCTAAATTCAATAAATGGTAAGTCCACTGTCAATAAATACTTTTGCGCATCTATCATAAAGTGCTCTTAGATGGGTTTTCGGCTTATTTTCACATGAATGAGTAGAAGGCCGCTAACTTGGCCGAAATGATAGTTTGTAAAATTAACTCTTGTAGTAAATCGAAATTATCTGAAGGATCAGAAACAACTGAAAATCCATACTTATTTTGTCAGGTTAATTAGCGAATACATTATTTTGAGACGGATATCAGTGTGTTTTAGTGCCATGTCAATGGTAATTCTCTTTTAAAGAAAAATTAATTGTTTAGAAGAAAGGACACACAATGAGCTTTGAATACTATTAATATTTCCTTCGGCTTCAATTAATTTGGCACGCTTATATTTGCCATTTGTGTCAATTTTAATTTTCGTCCTATAAAGAGGAGCTGCGTTTGAGGAATTCACATTAGGTCTGTACTGCGCAAAGCGCGTCTCGCTGTTCATTGACAGATTCCGAGAATGGAGACTGATTTCCTCTGGGCTCTGAGTGTGTAGTCCGTAGCTCGGAGATAATTCTCTAAATCCTCATTCACACTGACCCCATCACGCATTGTCACATTTCCTTTCCGAACTTTCTTTAATTAATTACCCGTATTCGTGGAAAATCTTCCACAGACGGTTTTAATTTGGCGCTCCAGTCGAGTGTGCGTTTATTTGTCAAAACCACGTGTCTTTGTAATCTGATGCTCAGTCGCCCAGGGGTGCTGCTTCATTTGCAGAATCGGTATTTGAACTTTATGAAAGGTGGAGAGCACCTCACATTTCCACGAGATTTCGAAGGCGGTTGTAGAGGGCTCTCTGAGTATTTCCGAAACAGCAAGTAAGTCGAATTACCTCGAAAAAGAAAAAAGACTCGTGCCTACAGTGTTGTGCTCTCGCGAATACCACAGAGAAGATTCAGCAGCGAGAGTGGTTAGGAAAACAATTCGACTTCTGTGTGGAAGATTACACAGGATATTTTTTTAAAGATATGAACACTGGACTATTGTGAAATAATTTGTACACAAATTAATCGATGTGCTTTTTCTTTGGGTGGTGTGTTTACTCGAACTGACGTAATGTAAACAGTAGGACGTCAGTCAGTTGAAGGTTCTAACCGCGCTGAAGATAAATAACTTTTAGTCACGATTGTTCATGGAAACTAAAAACGTATAAAATGTGTCCAGATTATCTCAATAGCGTTTTTGCCCACAATAGTATTGCCATGTTCAATGTCAAATGTTCTGTATACAAGTAAACCTGGAAAGCTTTGCTTCATCGTTTTTTCAAAAAAATCATCGGTATAAGAGTAATCTGTGCACATCTCCAACATCGTCACGGGCCATGCAAACGGAGACTGAAGTGACAGTGTTGATTGTCCAGGTTGTCTTGGTCAAGTCATACTGTCAAGCCGCTCTTGTGGGTCGATCATTTATTTAATATTATTTTAAAATATTACATTTTAATTCATATAATTGCAATTTGGAACTACTCATATTAATATTGATCTTTCTGCATAGAGTTCCATGGTTGCATCCATACTGGTATTAAACAATTCCTGTTACGCATAATTATGCATTAATAGTAATCTATGAAACGATCTGATAACGGATATTAATACAAGTATATGAAGTGAATGAATACGTGCATATAATTACGAATTTCATATAGTAATTGCTTTAGGACTAATAACTATTACGAGTTAACCTTTTACGTTGATTGCTTTCTTGGCGGTTAACATGAGTATTCAGCCACCACCATCTAGCGGAGAGCCATCAATGTCTCAAGAGGCATTGGTTACGCGTAAGTACAAGTCGCATTCAATCCAGCAGTACTGAAGTCAAATTGGGATTCAGTTTTTTTTAATGTTATGTAAGTTTAGTTTCGGTTGCTACTTACCATCATTGTATCCGATAGTCTCCAGAGAAGAATTCAGTGTTCAGATATTTTATAAGCTTTGCAAACCGGATTTATCGTGACCAACACAAGGGGTTGTCTCAGCATAGTAACTATCTAATTCGATTGAAAGCATGTAATAGAACGATGCACAAAAATTGATTACTTCCCAACTTCAAACTTCGGTGATGTTTCGAGCACTTCAGTTGATGAAGCTGTCTATTTTGATTCATTAAGCAATGCTTTACAGCCAGATAATTATTCAATATTATATCATTATTATATTAACATAAGATAATTATTCAATGAGAGTAGATAACCTAGTATATTAATTTATTGAAACATAATTTGTCTTATATTCAAAATCATGAATAGCACTGATTGAGGTAAAATGCATGAGAAATGTATGTACTGTCCATTGAGCAATGTTCCTCAAACATGTATAATAGTAGTTTATAATATTAAGCTTTATTGCACGAGTACATGCTCTGAAAACGAGCGACTTTCGGAGCGAGTTTTCGAATTTGTACGAATGCAATAACGCAACATTATAAACGAGTTGCATCACTGTTTTGTGAAACATTATAAATTTATAAGAGAATCAAACTTAATTTTGCGAAAAATTATCTTGTGACACCTCGGGTATTTGATATCTGTGCGAGAAAACTGTAGTCGGCTCTTCCGTTTACCTCTACATCCCCACGATTCTCTCGCTGCGATTGGCTGAATGTGTGACGACGCAATCAATCGTGCCGTAAAATCTAATGCGTCATCCTTTGTGCTGAAAAATGTCAGATTATGAACGATTTCTTGCAACAGAAAAGGTCGTTGAAAATGCTGATATACAGAAAAAGTATTTTGTGAACAGATTTACGAATAATCACAAACCTGTCAATACTTGAAAAGTAAGTTCGTGTGTTTTAACAAAGAGTGTGCTAAAACAATCCACATATTTGAAATACCAATTTTCTTGAAGAACACATGCTGTTCTGGTGCAGAATTCACGACCTCAAAAGTTTACACTACGAATATATTAAAAACAAATAATCCACATGTTTTAATACCTGAAATTCCTTTTGAAACTCGGGAGATATCGGAAATTCATAACACCTTCACCTTGAGCGTATTCTCAAAGCGAACGGCACGAGCTCCATACCATTCCGTCGAAGGCCGGTCGTTATCCGCTCTGGGACACAGCGCGTCCCGATACGCACTTTTGCTGCGAGATAAGATTAGCATAAAAAAAATGAGGCTGTCGCGACGCTGTGCTGTGTTCGGCACGAGGTATTGCTTACTAGTAATAATAATGATAATGATAATGATAATGATAATGATAATGATAATGATAATAATAATGATAATAATAATGATAATGATAATAATAATGATAATAATAATGATGTTGATAATAATAATAATAATAATAATAATAATAATAATAATAATAATAAATAATAATAATCCGGCTACGTGGGGGTCAGGCGGTTGCGGCAGCCGTCATCTGCGCCGAGGAGGCTGCAAGTTGGAGTCCTGAGTAGAGGCCTTGTTATATTTGTGATTGTCTCTTGACCCCTCATCATCATCCTAACACCTCATCATTCATGGCTTCACAGCCTTGTCTTACCTTACTTATTATTACTGCAGTAGATGAGAGTAAGTTGTGTGGTAGTTAAATACGTAAATACAAAGAAAAACAAACGAATAGAACCCAATTAAAAAAAGAAAATAGAAACGTATGAAATAACATAAAAAGCCGCAACAAACGATATTCCACGATCTGACAAAACATTACTAAGTATATTAAATTAATATGTAATATTTATACTGAAATGCCTATTAGGAGCATATTTCTAAATACACACACACACATAATAAATAATTAAAACTTGAAGATATATCAACTTAAATTTTACAAATATTAAAAAAAAAGTGAGTGCGTCCGGTGTGGGGGGTGCTGCTCTTACGAGAACTCCCGAAATTCCGCCGGCGCGGCGCGGGGGCGGCGGCGGGCGGCAGTTACGCAAGGAGCGCGCCAATCCGCTTTGGCTGAGCCGAGGAAGCCCCTGGGCGTGGCGGGCGAAGCGGGGGCTGGGCGCGGCGCGGGGCGGCACGGCGGGGCGGGGCGGAGGCGGGGGCAAGCGCAGTCGTTTTCGTCTGACGCGGCAGTTCGGCGTAATCCGCCCACGCTGTCGCGGCCTCCCCCCCCCCCCTCCCCCGTCTCGACCGTCTCTGGCACCTCTGCTGCATGCGCCGAGGTTGCCAGGTGGTGGCGCCACGGCCCTACCGAATTTCTGTGGCCCGGTTTTAGAAAAAAAAATCAGCTGTGTGCGCTTCTCCGTATTTTTGTGAAGATTTCTTTCGTTTGAGTTGTGGGACGTTGGCTTTTGTTAAATCGCAGAATATAAGCGTGAGTATATAATTTCGTTAGATGAAATAATAAAGAGAGCTCTCCTTGCCTGAGCTTGTTCTTCTATAGACTGATCTCTCCTCGCACCATCGCTTTGTATCGCAGCCAGATATGCTCTTTGTCGTGTCCATATGTTAGGTTAGGTTTCTCATTGCATGAGAAAATGGAAAATTCAAGTTTTGATTCATTGTGAGCCCCCTTGCTTGTAAGTAAAGAAATAGTCGCTTTGATTACGAAATACATTGTTATTTATACATCACAATGAAGTATAATATTATATTCATTCTTATACGATATGGAAGTTTATTATTTTTAGTGTATATTGGTCTGTTATCATGAGAAATATTCTTTCACAATGTTGATTCCTTTTTTGTTCTGCAAACATGTGTATCTGGAAGGGAAATTGATACACGCGAACTTTTTTGTTCCACGAGAACGAATCTGATATTCTCGCAGTCTTCATTGATATTTCATCCAGTACATGGCCTGAAGTGGTCAAAATACTGAAAATGGAAGTCACGGAAACTTTGCCTAGAATGTGAAAGTCTGGCTCCTCGGAGTCTACACTATGCAAAAGGTAACGCTAACTGCCTGCTCGTCTATTCTGGAAGGTTGGGCTCGACTTCGGGAGGCTTCGTAAAATTTAGACGGGCTAATGAAATTTTCGGGAGCTTAGTCCGGGTTGCAATGAGCCCCTTGGGTCTGCTACGCCTCGCTGTACCTTACGTTCTGACGCTGATGGTGCGGGAGGGACCTTGGCAGCCTGTGTCTCTTCTCTCTTTTCCTTCCTGCGAGAACGAAAGTGCAGGTGTGTCGATGATCTTGCCTAGAACACAAACAGAAGCGTTCAATACTTGGGCATCGAATATCATTGAGATCTTTGTATTGCTTATAGTTTATGGGCCTCGTAAGGTTTGCAGAGGGTAGTCAAGACTAGACGAGTAGATGGTTTTCAATTGAAGATGAATAAAATATGCAAATTATATGCATGATATAATCTATAACGAATACATATTTTATACGTACTATATTCAAGTTCATAAAAGAAATAAATATTAAATAGTAAATTCTCCCAAAGTTAAATTTCGTGAATTGTTTTCTTTAGAAAATGGTATTGATAGAATGATAAATTTACTTTGAATTGGTGAGTTGTGCGAGATGCATTTATTGAATCATACTATGAATGTAACATTATAAATATTAAAATAGCATCTATAATTCATTAATTATTGATACTTTCCTGAGGGTCATAACTGCTATCTCTATTTACATGCTAAAATTGGGTAGGTAGGTATTAAATTTGTTCGATTTCACACTCTTTACACGAATTCACACTTCATTATCTTCATTGTATTCAGTGTGAAAGACCGAAATCTTTTCTTAAATTTCATTCCATAATTGGCTTACGCAGTCAATAGTTCAAAATTCGATGGCTGTTTTTCTTACGTAAGAGAATTGTTGAAATCTAAGGAATGATGCCCAGTTTTTAGTTACAGAAGTGACACTGCATTACTCAGAAATAAATTCTTCTGGGTTCAGGTAGTGGACTCCCAACTTGCACAGATTAGTTCTAAGAGTGTGTTGGCATAGTTCCTTTGACAGTTTTACGTCGCCGACCATTGTCCTAGTGGCTTCTTGTTCACGCATCCTATTATCTCAACTTTCGCTCAGCTTCCCCTTCGCCGGCCTTCGGGACTCACTTGGCAAGCACTGCTCCCTTCCCATCCTGGATCTCACCCTGAACGAAGTTCTGGCTCCGTCACAAAGGACTATCCTCTGCCGTCCAAACGCCCAACTTTGCGACCTGGCTCTAGGCACTCCAGGCTTCAGAGTCCATTGCTAGGCAACTGTTCTAAGAGCACTGCGTCCTCGCCGTCACCTGGCGGTTATCGTTCGTGACCAGACCTGACCCTTCCGCCAAACTGTTCCTTGCACCAGTCAATTTAATTCCGGAAAAACCAGCATTGCTCCTACAATAATTAAATCTCCTCTCCCAAAAGATTTGTTACGTCCCCCATAACCTAGAGAAATTTTTATCTCAACTGTTACTCTCCATCTTGATTTTTTTCTTCACAAATTTAACATCAATCATCATAGAAGTCCCCAGTGGGAATGTACTCGATCAAAAATGGGGTTATGATAGTGTGCAAATTTACAGTTACTCGTAACTTCGAGCCACTATCGATTATAGTACATATTTAATAAATATATACCTAATATTCACCTGTAAAGTTGTAATCCCACTGATATGGTTAAATTTAAAAAAATCCGGCTCGTTTTTCGGCATCCTCTCTACTTTCAACTGCGGTACGTCCAAACAATGGTCTGTATGAAATCAAAAGTTGCATCAAAGCTAATTGCTTGTTCTGTTTGATGAATTAGGTTATACGCCTGGAAACCAGGAGAGACGAGCTTTTGGATCTTGTCGATATTAATTTGCATGGCGTGAATTTTCCATTCCATTTCTTGTTACAAAGTAATTATATCGCGCTGAGGTACCCATTTGGATGTTTTTAGTTTCGAAAATTCTACCACTGACTATCATTTTCTAAAAACTTTTAATTTTTCTAACTTCTTTCACTCTTCCTCAAATATTTCTTACACCAATTTATGACGGATAGCACTTATCTATAATGCACGAGACAAGTAAAAGAGTTTCTGCCAATCATAGACGAAGTTTCTTCTGGTTGTTTCCACTTAAGAAATTTTCGTATTCTAGATTAGATGAAAATGTCTGCGTCGCAAGCGGATAAAGGAAGAGTGAGAAGAAAGTTTGGAATGTAGACCAACTTGAAGAAGAGGAGGAATATTTAAAGATTGTTCACAGCATTCGAATTCATGTAAGACGACAAAAGTGGTGGTACCTGATGCAATGTACACAATTCGGTGTTTTAATAAAATTGTGAAAATGAAAAGCCCACAGCGCTTATAAGACTTACGATCTGGTGAAAAACATAATCTATGGGCGTTTTATTTGTATGCTTAAAAAAAATTGCAAAATACTTTGCCAATAATAATATAATGTATTTGGACGAGAGGAAATGTATTGCATTGTCTGATAGCAAATGCTTAATTCAATTGTGCACTCTGAAATTCAATAAAGTTTCTGGGTGTGAAAGAACTTTTCGGATGTTTCACAAGAATTATTACTCTGTAACATATTAACTGAAAAATGTAGTTCGTTTTGTCTCAATCAGATGAAACTTTCATATAAAAGAATGCACAAAAATCATTTTTCTATTTTATTGTTGAATGTCGGAATTGGAAGGCAATATCAAGACTTTTTCATGTTGAGGTTTAAATTATATTTTCGTTATACCTTGCATTATACACTATACTTGTATTATAGTAAAATTATAAACATTACACACGGCATAGGAAAGTATAAGATCCCCTACAATTACTGGAAAACATATTTAAGAAGATTTTAAAAGGGAATTTAATATTTTCAGTTCCTGTTGGGAAGTCATTTCGTGTAGGCAGGTTTTAGTGGACTGCATGATTTACTGTGTGGAGGTTAGTATAAAAAAGTTTGGAGAGGAAGGGAATGAGTTTGATAAGTGAAATAATCAAAACAATTTTGATGTACTTAACACGCAGTAATAGTACCAAAGCCTCCAGTTCGTTCAGATTTATCGGGGAATATCAATTTTGAAGAAATTCGTCTGAATGTTTTAGACTGTTAACTCGAGCGTTGACCGCGAACGAACGTTCTGAGGTCATTAAATTTTTCGGTATCAAGAATCCACAAATATGAATTCGAAGCCACACAGCGCGTTAGAAGTAATGTTTCTTCATTTATGAATAAGATTTGTCCACTTTTTCGTTAGGAGTACCTATAAATACGAATTTTTCTGTCGAATAATCGCCCATTTCTGGTGCGCAATTACAATATTATTTCCCTTCTTACATAGTAAGGAAAGGATGTAAAAAGACATGGATTGTCGAAGAGGAGGTTTATGCGTGCGTGTGCATGCTAATGTATGTTTTGCACGTTTTAGATTTAAAAAAAAAAAGGGAAGATTTTCCGGCGGTCTTGATATAATAGTAAAAGAGTGAGTCGTTTCGCAGATTTTTACTCGTAGGGACTGTGCTTCCTTTACAATTTAATCCTATTAACGGAATTTTATTAAAGATAGTTCAATAAGTGTAAATTATTTTGTGATAATTTAAATATTATAGATCGATTTAGAAATGACTTCATACTTTTTGACTTAATATTAATAATAATAATAATAATAATAATAATAAAAATAATACAAAAGTTTTTCTGCAGACAATAAAGATGTTCTCATAGACCACCAGTGGTCTGCGAACCATCAGTTGGTGACTGCATTCTTCCTAGCACTTGATCGGCTATAGGGGTGTTATGGGAACAGTCGAAGCTAGGAATGACAAAAAAAACTGATAATTTCAAGCAGAAACATCTATATTTCAATGAATGTTTTCTTCAGATTGATATATTTGTTCAGAAATATCGATGTTTAAAAAACAAATCTCATGACGTAAAGAAAAATTTCCAGTATGAAATTTCTTTCGTGGATTGCTTGCAGTCGACAACCTTTCACAACTGTCACTGTGGTCTCCAGACGGCACGGACAAAAAGTCGGGTGAAAATAATTTTTTATTTATTTTTTTTACGTGGTAATATCATTACACTGGACTTTGAATCTTGACTTCATAGAATATTGTATAAAATTAAGATGACAGTCAAATTTAAGGTGGAATATACATTAAACTCATATTGACGTGTTTTGTGTCATATTAGAACCGGGACACTTTACGATACTTCGATATGTTTCATCGTATTTAAAACCCCGGTATTTTAAACGATGTTTTTCGTCGATTATTCATCATCGAAAAATCTTTGTTGATGTATCTTAACGATATTTTGCTAAAATTGCCATCACTAGGCGGCGCCGAGTCGCGTTGCGGCGAAATAGCTGAGCAACGTGTCGCGCCACTTGCGCAATTCCCGCCCCGCCTCGCCCCGCCCTTTCCCGCCCCGCCCCGCTCCGCCCCGCCCCGCCCCGCCCCGCCCTGGCGAAGTGGCTTCCTCGACCTCCACCGAACGCTCGCGTTGCATTCAGCGCATTACCTTATGCAGGTCACTCCCGCAGCCCGGATGATGGCACTTTGCTGTTGCCCCTTCCGGTCTCGCATTTCCAGGAACGCTACACAAATAAAAATCCGTACGGTGGACAAACCAGACGTGAAGTTTAAATTTTTACGTTCTTGCATATTAATTAACGGTAGGTAGTATAAACAAAGTATTAAGATGGTGCTGCAAAAATGGCGACAGAAAAACTTAGGTTTGCGGATTCCAGAACGAACAAAAGGATAATTCTTGATTCTGTAGGTTGTAAATATTATCTAGCGTTGTGTAATCAGAACGAATGTTTTGTATATGCATAAAATTGAAATATTGGTTTACGGCAAAACGTCTGTCCATCTGTCTGTGAAAAACACCAATGAGCAGGATTCACCATCAAAATTAATATTTGATGGAAATGGCTAATGAAGATTAGATTGATTTTGAAATAGATATTTTGATTTTTTTGGGGTATTTTTCAACACCTCAATGACATTTTCACATTTTTTTTCAAAATGCCGCTCTATTGTTTTTTCTTCAGAAAAAGCAAAGTATGTTTATAAAAGTGGAGTAGGAATGATTGTCGGTGAACTCGATTTTTTCAAAAACTCTGAAAATTAAAAATTATATTTTGTCGTCTTCCAACAACTACAATATTAAAGAGATTTTTTTGTTAATGAAATAATGTTCCCATTACAAGTCGTTTTGCGTGATTTGGCGTAAAATTAGTTATTTTAAAAGCAAGATTTTTTCAAAAACAGTTACACATTTTTTCTTAGATTTCTTTGTCGAATAGTGACAAGTACGCTTACAAAAATGGTGCACGGCCCCTCTTTGTTGAACAAAATTTTCGAAAATTGGAAAACTTTCGAGTAATACAAGAAAGTAAGTGCTATTGTAATAGTTTAATAATATTAGTAGATTGTACGTAATAATGAGTGCAATATGGGCTATTCTATTAAAAACAATATTTTCCCGAAAACACCTTTATTCTTTCTTTAAACTTTTTGCCCTGAAAATTGTGACATAAATTCCATTTTATGTAACATGACACAAATGATTTTTTTTAAATCGTTCACGTCATTAGCTTTTTTTAAATAATTGATCGCATTAGTGAGCAAAACTGCTTCAAATCGTCTCTCATGTATTTTTTCGAAACTTGTTTTGAGCTCATCATTAAGCACTGTCTAATAAACTTAAACATTTAAACATTTTCTAAAAAACGGTTCAGTATTTTTATTAAAATTTGCATGAAGGACCGGGTTTTACTAAGGGCGCGTAAACATGAATTGGTTAGTTTTCGTTTTATGAAAATATGTTGTATAACTGTAATACATTTTTTTTAAATCGTCTTTCTGGGACTGGGGACTTACGGCGAGTGATCCCAAGAACGTAAACTTGGGCTTTGAGTTCTTATGGTACGAATGCTTTAAGCAGTGTTAGTTACGTGGAGGGTATTCCGAACCCTTTATTATAAGTATGCCTTAACGCTTCCATAATCTCCTTGCCTGACAAGTGTGTGCAATTAAGGAACTGGCTCCCAACATTCAGGACGTTAGTGCAAGCTCAGAGACGTGCCCAACAGATATCATGGAAATTATATGAATGTTGAAGGTCGAGATGCGATGTGACGGGTGCGCGTATGTGCTCTTCACTGGGAATGTCCTCAAAGGAGCGGTAAGAAGTGCGAGAAATCATGGTAGGATTTTAAGGCGTCGATAAGCAGCAGGTGGGAAGAGGGTGGAGGCAACACACAATACTATACCAGCCTTGAGATTAGTTGTACGAGAAAGTCGATGCCATTCTGCAGCTCCATGTGTGGACTCCACGAAAGTCTTCTAATCCCCCGTTGTTCTATAGTCCGTCACGTCATTATACAATTTATCTGGCTGTTGTTGACTAACTTATTCTACCTTTTAGGGAATCCATGATTACGCATGACTCAAAATAATGGCATACGTGCAGAAAAATTGCATACGGAAAGCACATATAAGCCGAATACATTAATTATGCATTCCCGTTCATTTTCATAATTTAAATCGAATATTTTACGAAATAAGTTTAAAATGAATAATTGAAGGACATCATAGACAAACCTCATCCGGTGCATTTAATCCTTCAATAAAATTTTGAAATTCTACTGATTTCTGTAAAGCTAGTAACGAAAGATTGACTTTTATGATGAAAATAAATTCAAAATGCTATTTACTAATGTGTCATTTCTTTTTTATAGGTAAGTATCCAGTTTAGCAACATTGTTTCAATCTTGCGTTCTACGGGGGTGAGTTATAAATTTTAATATTCAAAGTACTGTTAAGTATTTCGTACATTTAATCACTATTTTAGACAGTTCTGAAAAGTTAGCAACTGTGCAAACATTTTCCGCTTTTGAATCTCGATTGTACTGAATTTTTAATTTATTGTTTAAAACGAGAAATTAACGAATTCATTTACACGTTTTTGCAGCTTAATTGGGTTGTATTCACCTTAGAACTTGACATTATTCAATTTTCCAGATATTTGATACTCGCACTCAGCGAGTCCTGTCGTATACATTTCCTTCTTGAATTTTAGCTAGTTTCTTATTTTCCAAAATGATGAAAATGCCGATAAAAGAATCGTGTCTCGTACTTTACGATCATTAAACGTGTCTCGTACTTTATAAATTTTTCTTCCCTTGAAAACCGTTGAACAATGTAGAAACTCGCGCAACACTCAAAGATGGTTTTCTGCATAGGAACTCTGCCAGCCAGCGTCCTGAGCGTTCAGACATGGTGCTAATTGGACCATTTGGACTGACTAGGTTCGAAATGGCATCTCAAAAAATGAGTTGTTAGAGTGATAGGGTTCTATGGGACTTGCCACAAGCAGAACATGCTCTGCCGCAAGTAGAGAGATGTTATTACAAGAAGGGACGAGATTGACAGGTCGAAAAACAAAGGAAAGTCATGTTGGACAATGGCATTGCAAGAAATTGTGCCGAAAGAATTAACAAGTGAACCAACTGCAAACGAACGCATTAACTAATGTAACATATGGTCATATCCCACAGTTATGGTACCAGCAATCACCAACCAATAGCTGCCAAAGCGCTCTCTTCTTATGATAATGTCTCTGTAGTACATGCTTGTGTTGAAAATTAGCTTCTGCGAAAAAATCTCTACTGAAGGTGGAGTTATCGTAACGATCACTACTGTAGATGTCGAGGTTTTACTTTGACACCAATGTATTTCGGAGGAGTGAACTGTTGGAGTCTTGTCATTCCAAAGGATAAAATGATGGCTCCGCGCGCTCTCGCACGCGCAGCATCGCGGCATTGTAGAGCGCCCGCGGAAGCCCGGCTACATCGTCGCAGCGCCGGAAATAGGATCGGAAGCGGTGCCCGGGGAAACCTGACCTGGCCTGGGCGGCGGCAGCGGGTGAGCGAGCGGCGGACGACTCGGGGCGGGGCGCATGCTCGTAAAGAACGAATCTCCATAAAGAACGTGATTCTGTGAAATACGGTGTTCGCGGTCGCGCGCGCCCGGAGCTGCAGGCGGCACAAGCGGGTGACAGCGCTTCCCAGAGAGATGGGAAGGGGCGGGGGGAGAAGGGAGGAAAAGGTGGTGCGGGAGTAAAGTAGTAGTAGCCGGGGATAAAAACGATATCCTGATAAAACGATGAGCGCGGAGCTGTGGTAGGCACGAAGTGATGCGAGAATCCTGTGTGTTGTGACCACAAGTACTGCAATCGTGGTCATGAAAGTTATGTGGCATATCGTGATGAAAATACAATTCTTTTCAAATCGTACAAGAAAATGGTTTAGGTTAGGTTATCTGTTCACAATTTAAGTTTGCGGACTTATCGGTTGTTGATTTAAAAAGCGTATGTAGGTATCAGCTATATTAACGCTACAAATTGTTGTTAAATCCTATTTCTAATCATAAATTAGTTTAAACTTAATATCGTAAATGCTTGCCGAGAAAGCGTTAAAAATATCCTCGACTTAAAAAAACTGCATAGTATTATCATTTATACGTCAGATTTATTTTGTGACGATACAAGAATGCTTAAGTTTATAAGAAATTGTATTTAAGCGAGACGCTACTCTGTTGTAAATGCATACTTTTGAATCACTTGGCACACTTGAAAAATGTTCATTTATTTTCATCGAATACATCCATCCTTTTCTTTCCACCGAAAAAGCACGTACTAGTTCGGTTCGTGAACAAGTGAGCGCTTATAAAAAAACGCATCCCTGTGAATTAACTGCATCTGCGCATAAATTTAACAAACAAAACATCGACGAGAGTGCAACAACCCGGAAAACTCACTGTAGCCCAACAAGTGCGTCATTTGTACGCGCAGCGGAAGGCAAAGGCCTCTGGGACCGCGCCCGAGCGTTGAATGGAGCGACCTCGCCTTCGGAGGTCAGGGCACGGAGGAGAAGAGGAGATGAGATGGAGGCAGGACGAGAGGGTTGGAGCGGTTGCGATCGGCAGCGCGGGCCAACGAGGCGAAGGCGGAACGAGCGAGAGAGGTCACGGAGGCGGGGGGGGGGCTCCAGCGAGTGGGTAAATACGGATAAGCGGAAACCCAAGACGAAAGCGGGAGACGACAATATAACGTCCATTAGAACAAGGAAAGAACACGGCGGGTTCGGGGGGAGCGGGGGATAACTTCCGGATTGGAGCCGCGGAACGCGAAAATGCTCAGGGGAAGAGACGGCAATTAACCACCAAGTGACGCGCGCGGGGCATCGAACTACCAGGGCTTCGCGCGGGGAGACATCCAGGTTCGAAGGATAACGAAACTCGTATTAATGAGCGGAGTCGAATTTCACGTCCTGGGGGAATTAACGTTTGCCAGAACAGAGCAGCTCCGATCGTTAAACTGGCCTGGATAGAGAGGTTGGAAAAGAATGAAATTGCGTTATTAAAAATGGCATCAGAAAAGCGAAATTATAATTTATTTAGTGAAGTCTTGTAATAAATATTTTTTATTAATTTTATAATTTAAATTTATTAAATTAAATTTATTAATTTTATTTCATTTAATTTTATAACGAAATATTAAGACTTTAGTGAAATGAATTTCTCTATATTCTAAAAGTGGATCACATAGGACCCACAGATACGTTTTCGTATCGGATACCCTGCGATAATGAGAAACGCCCATCCCCAACTCAGTATCTAACGCCTAGGCAGAGCCCTGAGTAATGCAGCGAGAGCGCGGCTGGCGGCTCGTTGGCTGCGAGGCATTTGGCGGAGGCGAGGCGGCGCGGGTCGCAATGCGGCGGGCAGCCACTGCACTACACCTACCCCTTCCCTCCCCCTCCATTCCCCTCCCCCTCCCACTTTGCCACCGCCGCCCGCGACCTTGCTGCCGGGCTCCACCTATTCGCTGATACTAACTTGAAAATAAATAGCCGGAGTCTTGGGATACTGAATTTTACTGTGATGATTGTTGGCTATCAATGGATCACTATTAGTGTACAAAATTAGTATAAAACATGATTGTGAAGAGAGATAGCATTGCAAAGAGGGTAGCGGAATAAGATAGGCAAATCTGCCCCAGAGGATAAACATTTTTTGTTGAAAATCGTAATTGAAGTTAAAAAAAACTAAGTTTTTCGCTGGATTTAAATCGATTTACCCCCAGAACTTCGTACAAATAAAATAAAATGGGTTTTTTAGCTTCTTAAACAAGTTTAAATTTTGTTAACCATATTACGATTATGTAATGATCTAATTAACGATATTACGAATATTGATATGTTATCCTTGTGATTTATGTAAATGATAAAAATGTCGCGAGAAGTTTTTCAGGCATTTATATCAGATTTTGGCCCTTACAATCAACAAAAGAGAAGGAAAAAATAAAAAAAAAACAGTTTTCCTTCGTTTTTTAAGAATATCTCATGTTCTGAACAAATCATAAAAAAGGCTAAGTGCAAATTGTATCCCTGTAATTTATCTACAGTTTTCCGAAATTATCAACCTTCCAGCTTTTACCTTGCATCAGACAGCTCAACATAAATAAAACAGTAATTTAATAATTTCTTATTTATTTTCTTAAAATTAAGTTTTGTTTTAATTTTAGTAGTTCTTTGTGTTTTATGTTTATTAGAAAAGATAATGAAAAACAAAATTGTAAGAAGAATATTATAACCTACTGAAATTTGAATTTTGAACGAATTAGCGTTTTAACTGAAAATAATGAGGTTATAAAAATCGAGCAATATCACAAATAATATTAAATATTAGTGTTGTGAATTAATTAATAATGTAATTTAAATATTAATATAACGTACTTTCCGTACAAGTTGAAATATTAATTATAAATCGGGTACTGCCTAAAATTTGCAAAATTGCTGCGAAAGAGTAAAAAGAATCCGACTCGAAAGTGAAATTCGGCTGTTTTCTCGCGAGGTTTTTCAGTGACAAGATCAGACTGACAAGCGATATTCGAGGAAAGTAGTAGGAAAAATGATCACTGTTGCATATCTCTGAAATATTTGCATGTGGCATTTCTGCTAGTGTGGCAAACGAAAGCGGAAGTATAATTGAGTGGACTCTGCTTGTTGAGAAGATATCAGTTTTGAACAAGTTGAAGTTGAACATTCGAAGTTCTTCTCTTGCTAATTGCCAAATCGTTGAGCATAGTTTTCCCTTTTCTAAATTTGTTTTAATTTTTATTTTCGTTCTGGCTTGTTTGTAATTTTGAGCACTGATGACCGTGAAGTCGAAAGGTGCCTCACATGAATTTCGCACAATAGAGAAACGGACAATTTCTGTCTAAAACGGTTTGTCAATACTACCACAATGTCTTACGCTACCACATTAGTTCAGTTTTTCCTTTTATGTTTTTTTAGTATATTTTTAGTAATACATAAATCACATTTAATGATGCTACTTTCAAAGTTTCTCCGCTCAGTTGCCGTCCAGTGTATCTTGGCGGGTATTAAGATTACTGTTGCTTCACATCGTATTTATTGACGAAAACTATTCGTTATCATGGTCGTTGCATTAAAGATGGTTACTTTCTGGTATTTAGTACCAGTGTCAGTCAAGAAATTAATTAAAAATAACGTACCGCTACATGTTCCCGAGGGAATGATATTTTAGCATGGAAGTTATTACTATGCTTGGTTTTATGTAGAGCTGCTCTTGAAGTAAATCAGCTGTTGAGAGTTTAATCCCATTGGGAGCTTAAACGTGACCATAGTGAAGCGTAAGCTCCCGATTGGATGGCATCGTAACAGCTCGTGACCTGTCATGGGCAGTTGTAAATAAATCAAAGTATAAAGACAGAAATTGCAGAATCATTCATTTGCACGAATATCAACAACGTCTTAAAAATATTGATTTAACTGTTAAAAATATCATTCTTGCGCTAAGGAAATGTTGACGTGTAGTTGAATTGAGCAAATTCAGATGAAATAACAGTAATAATTGTTTCTAGATTTTTAATTTAAACAGTCTTTCGATAACCTCCATAGTACCAAGAGGTTCTGAAAGTTCTGAGACTGAGCTTGCAATGTTTATTTTGAATTAAGTTCATTCTCGTATTCCAAACAAACTAGAATATTTCTGTAAACATAAATATTCCGTAAACGACTGTGATTTTCTATTTGATTACTTTACCCGATGACCTGCAATACCGCTATGTGAATTCAAATTCGTGCCAACCGTTGTAGTGTAAGTTCACGCACAGTGAACCACAGTCGCCATCGTGTTCACATCTGCCACCGGCTGTGCCGGTCATTCAGGACGCGTTTGTCGCAGTCCCCGTCGTCCCGCCCCCCTCCCTCCTGCGTGGAAGCTGCCAGCGCCTCGAACGTTGCAGTGCCCCCTCCCCCACCCCTACTCACACTCCCCTCTCGAGTGCTGTATCAAGCTCTTCGTCACCACCATCCTTCACTGGCGCGTCCGCAATCTGCGCTGGTTTAAGAGCGCGCCTCGCATTGCCAACTTCCGACCAAGTTCCAAGCGGCTAATTAGCTCATCTGCTTAGAGAACCTTTTCCTCCGCTTGGCAATTTTCTCATCCCAAGATTTGCAGGCGGTGCGCGGGAAGTTGTCTTTAGCTACTTCTGACGTGGAACATCTTCAGCTGACTCAAATATTACTCACTCAGTTGAAATTAACCCTGTAATTTTTTAACATCTGCAAACGATATGGGTTTCTGAAAATAATGAACTTTTCTTTTATGAGCTGCAGTATTTTCTTATTTAGGCATGCATGCAACGATTTCTTAAATACACATTCCCTGTTGTTCATATGAAGGTTATTGTCAAAGTGGTGAAATATATTGGAATAGATTGGGGTATTGTATCTATAATACGCAAAGAAAAGATGACAAATTTTGTACGATCTATGATAATTCAACACACAACCCTGTGTATGTGCTGATATTAGATTGAGAAATAACTCCCAGGGATACATGAAATAGATTCAAATGGAAAACTGTAAGAGTTTGTAGATTATACCCATGCAATAATGATGTTCTCTACAAAAACGTTTCTGAACCTCTGCACGGGTGAGAAGAAACACACACAACCTGAAAATCTCCTTGACATTATGAGCAATTAAATTGATTATTTGATATTATGATAGACTTAATTGCACGGATCTGCATTTACTAATAAATGATTAGCAATATAGCAAAACGTTTCTTCGCAGCCAGTATCGGACCTCTTTGATGCAGCGAACAATTTGGGATTTACCTAGCTCTTCAAAGTTGGATTTCAGTATGAATATTCAATTTTTTAAATCAAGTGCGGAATGTTTTTATAAATGAAACTAGTTTATAGTAATTTAATATTTGTTATCCCATTTGTGATGGAGTCAACTAAACAACTTACAAGCTCCATATGTTCTTTCTACATTGTCTTCGTATAATGATATTTCTATGAACTATAACCGTGTGAAATAAAATGTATATTTGAATGAAAAATTACCTTGCCCTTCTTAAAAGATGGATTTATCGAGATACGAAACCCGTTAAAAAGTCATTCATTACCAAAAACAGGTTCTTAAAAACGTGTATTCAGATGGTGAAAAGTTTAATTATTGCACAGGAGTGAATATTTTTAAAACAAGTATGACAAATATGTACGTGCCACGTTCACTCACTCACTCACTCACTCACTCACTCACTCACACATTCTCACACACACACACTCACTCTCTCTCTCTCTCTCTCTCTCTCTCTCTCTCTCTCTCTCTCTCTCTCTCTCTCACACACACACACACACTCACACACACACACACACACACACACACACACACACAAGAATTTGGATTATCATTCTTACATTGTACTGAGTTATGTCTATATATTTGGGTTTTGAACATAATTATTGCTACAATTCTTACTCTCGTCTAAGAACTTCATTTAGAAAGCAATGTGATTTGTCACACAGCTGACCATGTACATCTCAAGAAAGGTTTATACAAAACATCAATCTCCAAGCACTAAGGTTGTGTGAAAATATCTGTGATTGTGAAAGTAGCCTTCACTCGCGTCTCTGATGTATAATGACACTATTAAATTTAAATTAGTTTATTTTGGTGTCTAACCACCATGCTAACATTTGCTCCACATGATCAGAGATACGAAGTCACGCTGATGATCAATCGGTAAATTGTTCTCGAATTACGAAGTTCACGACTTGGGGTACTCGTTCACGGTACGGAATTAGTCATAATTTAATTTTATCATCTCATTCACACAGTCTATTCCTTGTAATGCCTCGCTTGGGTTATACCATTTCAGGCTCCCGTTAGACTTGTCCTTTGTTCTCCCCTTTAACAGCTTTTAAACCTTACATAAAATTTCGATGGCACTTCAAGGGCTGTAATTTGAATAAAATGACATTTATGGATCCCGATATGACCCAGAGGGATTTACATCCAACTGACAAGAGTTAAATTGAGCTCTAAAATTGGGTTCGTTCGATTTCGATTAACGCTTCCGTCGCCCGTTATCTTTTTTTTTACTCGAATGGATCAAAGATTAGATCGTCAACGAGGAAGTCATGACCTTATTACCGAACCTTAATACCTAAACCTCGACCTTATTACCTAAATCTCGCAGTTTTCGAAACATATCTTCTTTACGGGAATATTGAAGATATTCTTTAACTATCTAATCTCTTCAAAATAAGGAACATAACCTCCCCGTCATAAATCCAGTTAAAGGAGGAAATAAGTTGAGGAAGTCGTTTTGATTTGCTAGAACAACATTCGGTAAATAAAATATGACAAAACGAACCAGGCGATAAAGGAAGGATGTCATTAACTATTTCGTTGATTGATTGGTGTTTCCGGCGCGTCAACTGTTATGATCGGTAGTTCGACAAGCCATTTTTTATCACGGGGGGTGGCAGTATTCTTCCTCGCTGTGATCCGGCTGTGCTCTAATTGCTTTGATAAGTTAGGTCTTCAGAAAAAGAATCACCCTATCACCTCCTTTAATTAATTAGATTGAGACAAACTCTTCGCAATATGGGTCTTGGAAAAAAAACTTTAAAGATTTTTTTCTTTTAGATTTTAAGATGTATGTATGTGTTTGGCGTTATTGGATCGATAGACCGACTTCGCCGGCCAGCTACTGGTGTACCCATGCCTGGGCCTAGTTAAATTCCCATGCTTGGGGGTAAGAACGACATGAGGTGAACATGACGTATTCTCTTCACCGCAAGATCCGTCTACTTGAGCTTTTCTTTATCACACCGCAACAGAAACTGGCACGATTTTAAAGGAAAGCTACAACTCTACTTTTGTCTCGATCGGGAATCGTACCCGGGACCACAGCAAGGGAAGGTAGTACGCTGCCCATGAGCCATCCCAGAGGGTTAATGTTTAAAGATTTAAGCCATGTATATTAATATAAACATTCGTCGACAGTTTGGCCAAACAGGTGTCGTTGTGGATCTAATTGTCAATACCAAATGAACCGATCCTTAAATCTCAATCTAGTTCCGATACCGACAATGACGATGCCAAAATCTCGCAGTGTAGGATTACACCCGACGTTGCCGTCGTCATCACAGTCTCGACCACTTCCAGAGCGGCGCCGCGTTCTTCTTTTTTCATTTTTGCACGTCGCGTCGCAGCGTTCTTTTGTTTGCGTTTATCCGGCGGCGGCGGCACTTAGCCGATGCGCACGCCGACGACGCGAAGCCGCTGGGCTGGTTCTATCTCCTGCCGGCCGGCTTTTATCTTAATCGCGTGCGCTAACGCCCCGCGCTTCGCGTTGCAGTCTCCGCCGCCGCGCGCGCTTTCCGATTTCTGAGCCGCGTCGTTATCTAAATGAGCTTCTTTGCGCGCGGTCGCCGCGCGGGTGCGACTGACGTGGGATGGAACGAGCAGTGCAGAGCGGAGGAATCGGACAGGTAGGCGAGTTCTCCTTTGTGAACCGCACTATAGTAGATTGGAACCAACTCCCTGCAAAATCACCTTCTAAACCGCAGGTGGTGGTTCAGTGCATTAACTGACGTCACTGCAGCGCCTCTGGTCCTAGGTTCCAGTCCAGACGGCGGCAGGATTTTCGACACTAGGTCGAATTCAGTCGCTGTCTAGAAGAGAATTCTAGCAGACGGTTGCTCTGATCGGTAGTTTTTCATGGTTTCTCCGATCAACACTAAGTGAATGCTGGAGCAGTATACTAACAAACGGGCCACGGACCGCGCGATCTTTCCTTCCTCTTCCTTGTCGTATTACCCCTTCACACACTAACGTGCACTTCACTACCACACATGCCGAAAGACCGGTCGGGGACTTGGAACTTGTCCCGGCTGGGGCGGTGACCTGCTGGTGGGAAATACCTGGTTGGCGAAAACCCCGTTAGCCGACGGTAGATCAGCACGGGTCCTCGCCATCGAGTGGGGAAGGACCACCACTACCTTCCGAGCAAAAACACTCATTACACTTACGAGACTAATAACTTCCATTTGTTGACGCGACCGTAATGATTAACAATCAATCTTCCTTCTAATGTAGTAAATTTAAAAATATGCTTAATTCCATCTAGATCATCACTAATAATACTGAGACATTTATCATCATTTTTATTATTATTAGTATTGGTATTGTTATTTATATTATTATTATTAATATGGTCATGTCCCTTATACAAGAAAGGGAAGGGAAATGTAGTGTAGTGTAGTGTAGTGAATGGAAATGCTGTGTACTGTAGTGAAATAAATTGAAGTGTTCGATAAACTACAAGTCAATTTAAAGATAACTAGAAATTAATTAGAAGTAGGATATCAACCTCCAATTTTAAATGCAATTCTAATTATAAATGTTCATAATACTTTTGAAATTGTAATCGTGTTTGCCACAGAGTATTAGCTCAAAGCGGACTTTAATAAATATCTATCTATAGATTTTCAATTGCAATCTTCGGACAACGGAATACGTCAAATGAATTGAACAGCTTTTCTATGAAAATAGACGTTATCAGCAGAGTGGGTGATTAATTCGTGTCTGCGGGCACGTCAATGGCTGTTGTCGTTAGTGGCGCTAGTGTAGTGTGCGTTTTTTATCACGGAAGGTGTTGCGGGGGTTTTGCTTATTATGTTTCCCTTAGCGGGACATCACTCAACCGAGACAAGCTCTAAACTCCAACTGGTCTCCCGATAGGAATGCATATGTACTACTTTTGTCAAATGAAAGATTTACTTTTATATTAGGTCATCTAGTATTTTTATATATCAAATGAAAAATAATATATTTTTGTTAGGTCATCTAGTATTTTTATATTAGGTCCTCTAGGTTTTCTAGTATGTCGTTCTAGGTGGTAACAGTTTCCTTCAAATCTTAGTTTTCACGTTTTATCTACTCGATGAATAATTCTGAACTTCACATCTCTCTAAATGTCCATTACTTGATAATGATTTTCTATCAGGTGTTCACGTAGACAACAAACTAAGTTCAGGAGATTAATTTGTGTACTAGAACAATCTACGTTATGTGTAGTGTGTAAACCGTCTTCAGTCACTAAATTTTGTGTGTGTTTTACCCAGCAAGACATAAGAAAATATTCTGTATTATGAACTCAATGTTTCATTTGCGCCGATAAATCATTTCTATATTTCGCACATCATGTCAAAAAGTATTCCATTTCGCCGTTCAAAAAAAAGACATAACTAATAGCAAAGAACGATTGATGGAATGGACTGGAGTCTTAACACTGGAAAATTGTATGATGTTTCTGAGAAATACTCTTGCCTTCAAACTCTGTGGACCGTTTTGAGACATCAAAGGGTTGTCAGAATCTGTTTGTACACGACTGCTGGTCGCGCCACTGAGCCTGCAGGAAATGGGAGGCGCCAATGTCACAACTGTTGCCGGATTGGAATACGTGCTCTAGTCTCCTCGGTGACTCCTGCCCAATACATACGTGTCAAATGTTACCTTCCAGCTGCCAATCTTTCATTTTGCAGACTTAAAATGCATAGGTTATATTTTTAGTAGTGACAGTGATTTATTTTCTTGGTACACAGTACATGTACCTTGCATACATGTAAGGTACTAACGGTTCCGGGCTTTTGAGGAAATCACAAGAATTGCATGATCCTAGTGTTGCAGATATTGTTGGATGAAATATCTGCAGTGAAAAGTAAAGAATGCCCTCACTTCGTGGAATTGCAACCATAAAGTAGTTTCTTCATCTTGAAGACTAAATGAAAGTCGTAGAAATTTACAGTCGAAGAGAATGGAGCTTACCGGAGAATTTAGTAATTGCGTAGCCCCTATCCGTTCAACAAGGAAAATAAATGCTTTCTGCTTTATGCCCTTTCATTGACATTCATGATGAGCAAATTAATATTTTGTAAAGCGATGACGTTTACTTCTCAGCAATCTGGTATACTTCGAGAAATGGACGCTAGCACTCGACAATTACGAAGAGAATCCTTCACGATAACGCCATCGCAATCGAAGGCTACAATCACCAGAGCTTGCGTGGGCCAACTCACGAATCATAGTGTTTCAATCAGTCACCACTTCTGTAGACGCAGTCTCGCACTTCATCTCCTAACTGATGAATAACCTGGCCGTAACATTTAACACCGTTCGCTTCCATCTTCGTAGACTTATCCACCTTGTACATTTAATTAAGGTAAGGCAAAAGAAGTGTAATAGTGTTAAGGTAATTGAGGATACTGTCACAACCGTTAACCTGTTTTAGCAGTTTATTTTGAAGCCTGCGTTTACGAATTGTGTACTGAATTCCCCCTTCAAATATGAAGTCATGCTGTGCTTCAGTGTGCTTTACGAAATAATGTTGATATTTGGGAGTTCTAAACTTTTTGGACACTAAATATCTTTTTTTAAACACGTCATGGCATTTTCAAAAAATAAAACTACATTGTTTGAGTGAAAATTGGACCCAAACGAATAATTACACAATATTTGGAACGTAAAGCGCTACAACATAGGATTCGATTGATAATTTGTCCTCATTGGATATGAAAACCTTTCACTCGTATTCTTGTATATTTTGATACTCTACCTACTTTCAACATAGTTTTTAATGTATTTTCATCGGCCTTAAGTACGCATTACTCGCATTTCGTTTTCGCTTCATGCAGTTCATTTTTAAATGTATTTTAGTTTTAGATTTATCGTAGTGCATTCTTCTTATCAAAAATCTCAGAAAGAATTTAAAATTGTGTATGGCAATTTACAGAAGTGAATACGAGACAACCCTACCGCAAGTAATATGCGCCAGAGTCTATTTTATAGCAAAAGATGTGAACGTTTGCCTTCGTCTTGATGTTCCATTATAGATAAAGCAAAATAAATGAATTCACGAAAGCGTTTCCGTTGTTACTCACAATCAACTTCATCAAACCCAGCACATCATTTACCATTTCTTCGTTCCGACTAGATTTTGCATATCCAGGAGAGAGAGAAAAGTATAGCGAAAGGAAAAGAGCAAAGGAAGAAAAAGTCCGCAGCTTCGCAGCCTTGTGTGGTGGCTGGTTGGCTGCCTCGACACCGCCTGTAATTGGCCTGCAGCTAAGCGCGAGGTCTCACGACCGCAGGCGGCGGCGGCGGCGGCGGCGGCGGTGGCTGTTGGTGGCGATGGGCATCGGCGGGCGGCAACGGGCGGCGGCGGCGGGCGACGGCGGGCGGCGGCGGCGGCGGCGGCGGGCGGCGGCGGCGGCGGCGGATGGGCTGCCGACCGACACTGCGGATATAGCGCCCTCGACGACGGCGCGCCATTTGGCGGGCCGAGGAAGGGGCGGGGCCGCGGGGCACGGAGGGAACTGCCGCGTGTGCTTGGGTCGGAGAGCACCGCTCCGAAATGGGCAAACGCGACCAGATTACCAAAAGTTTGAGTTTTGGACAAAATTCACGACTGGTTCGGGATTATGAGGTAAATCTTGGCGCTGTGACACTGGAGTTGATTGTAGTCCATGGGAATGCGATTTAATGACGGCTATAAACGAAGTAAATTTCGTATAATGATGACAATTTCAAAACTGCAGAATGAGATATCCATGACAATTGTATCTTTTTCGAGTAAATGAGCGATACTTGTAGGATATATGGACATGAACACACACAGTGAACAGGAGCATGAAATAAAATAAAATAAAATAAAAGACAATTAAGTTTCTATATTTTGTTAGTGATAATGGCGTAGGCGATTTGGCTTAAAGACGTGGAAATAGTGGTAATATAATTTTTGTTGTCATTTTGAATCGGTGTGTTTCGGCGATGGCGCAAAGGCGTCGTGTGTACCAAAGCAGCGCCGGCGTCAACAGCGAGCACACAAGATGGGACAGGACAGAGTGGAGACGGTCGGCGTCGTGTGGGCGTAGGAAATTGGCTGGAAACGCTACGATGAAGATAGGCGGGCGAGTCGTCTCGCCAACAGCCACCCCCGTGGACGGGAAGGGAATGGTTGTTCGTAGACCTAAAAGCGATGGTATCCCATTTTCTGTGGCCTTCATGTTAAATTACAATTTAATGTTTCAGACTTCGCCAAGGCGTCCTTTCGTATGATGTAACAACTGAGGAATATATTTCACTACTTTGACATTTTCCACACGATGTGAAATTTACATCCTTGCTCCTTATGCTGAGATTCATTATTAAATTACCAAATTTTCACCAAAAAAAAACAACATAGTCTTCACAACGTGAAATCGAAACTTTTGTGACCCGGAAGTGAGGGAAGCAAAATATTCGGTAGCATTCTTTTATACTTTCTCTCTGGCTTCTATTTGAAACGCCTAGTGTCGAAGATACACTCCTAGAGTACTCTCGTCACAGTGTTATTCTTCGTTTATTTTTCTTCGCGAAAGTGCACCGGGAAAATTCATGCGGGCGGCACTTTAACGGCAAGAAAAAGGGGTTAAATCTGTGCGGACTTCGAAAGACAAATTTATAGCCTCACACGGGCTGGGAGACGTAAACAGTATGGATGCGGACGCAGCGTGGTACAAAGTTGTGGGCGCGTTTCCAAGAAAGGCCTTTGATGGACTGAACTCCGATGCAATATCGATGCGGGGGTGGGGGAGCTGAAGGAAGAACGCGGTCGGGGGTGGGTGGGGGAGGGGCGGCGCCAGCGCAAGCTGCTTCCGCAGCCGCCGCGCGAAATTGCCTCGGAATTTCTCGGCGGAGATAATGGAGATCCCGGCCGCGAGGCGGAACGCGAGGCGGCGCGTGGCTGCCCTGGAAGAATGTGTGGAGGAAGAACATCCCTCGTGTTCCTCCCGGCCGGAACGGGAAGTGTGGACTCTGCGCTGGGATTGATGGATTGATTTTTACTTTGTTTTGGTTTTGTTTTCGTGTTTCCGGGCGCGTCAAATGCTTTCGTCATTAGTCCCGTTAGTGTAGTGCATGCTTTTTTCGCGAGAGATAGCGGTGATCTTCCCCCGCCGGATGGCGAGATCCGGCGCCGAACTACCGTCGGCTAGTGGGGTTTCCCCCTAACCAGGACTCTCCCACCAGCGGGGCACCGCCCCAGCCGGGACAAGCTCTAAGCTCCCGACCGGTCTCCCGGAATATGTGGTAGTGTAGTGCATCTTAGTGTAAGTGTGTATGTGTAAGGGGGAGAGGATAGGACAAGGAAGATGAAGGAAAGATCGCGCGCGGTCCGTGGCCCGTTTATTAGGGTGCTGCTCCGGCATTCGCCTGGTGTTAATCGGGGAAACCACGGAAAATACCGATCAGAGCAGCTGGCCGCTAGAATTCTTCTCCAGACAGCGACTGTATTCGAACTAGTTGAAAAGCTAGTGTCAAAAATCCGGCCGCCGTCAAGTCTCAAACCTAGGACCTCCTGAGCAGAGGCACTACAGTGACATCAGTTCATGCACTGACCTACTTCTCCCAGTCTGCCCTTGGATATGCGGCTATCTTTGAGGTACGCGTGTAGGTGGGTAGGTAATAATAAATGAATGAATGAATGAATGTAGGTTGATAGGTAATAATAAATGTATGAATATAGGTGGAGAAAGAATGATTGTAGGTATGCATGTGTGGAAGAAATGGGGGTTCAGTGGTAGTGTCTACCACTGTGTATGTTTTAACTTTCCAACGTTTAAACGAAAAGATCATTCTGTTATTTAGTGTCGTTGTAAGTCAGTAGGTGAGGCAAAAAGCAAAAGATGTAGTAGAATATTTTATTTTTTATTTAGTTTGTATTTGTTATAATCAGAAAACTCGAGTTTTCTACTTAGAAATACTTCGGAAGAATGTTGGTAGTCCAAAAACGAAAACAATTTCGGAATTTGTCTTGTAATAACTTTTTAATGGTTGATCTTAGCGCAAAAATAGCTATGTACAATTTTAAAGACAAAATTATCTACATATGTGCTTTATAAATTGTTTTTTTAAACAACTTGTAGCGGAGCTATGAAATTTTAAAATTTCACCACATTTTCCTTTTTATTCTGAAGTTGACCGAAATTACTAATGGTCTTTCTAATGTAATATTTTTTTAATTCCAAAGGTCATTATAAATAAAAAGCGATTAAATACTGTTTTTAATACTGAAGTTACACTCGCGTTTGAAAGTTGGAAGAGTGCCAGTAGGCCTTTACGTTCCGCCAACTAACACCATTTACTTATACCAAACAAAATATTTTTCGATTTTTTTTCAATTTTAGAAATTGCACAGAGTGCGTCGAAAATGGGAGCATCACTACTTCTTTGCCGTTCTGTGCTTCATACGTGAAAAATATTTAAAGAAAAAATTTAGATCCGTTTCTGAGAAAATAATTCTTTAAATATTTAAAATTGCTTACGTTACACACAAACGTTTAAAAATTTTCGAAAAAATTGAACATGACCTTACTTTAATAAGTTTCTTCGCGCGGCAAACATATTTCATTAAGAACAAAATTACCTTGGAATTGTAGTTGTAGGAAGAGGTCGAATAACTTTTGAATTTTTGCAATTTTCGAAAAATCAGAGATTTTAAAGAATATGACTGCGGCTTCAGCCAGGTCGACGGGGAGTATAAAGTTGGATTAAATTCCTACTGGTGGTTAGCCGCAAGCGTTGTTCACAGACAGGTGGACAGACGTTTTGCCGTCAATCGATTTTTCGTTATCAAGGACCCACAAAACTCTGATTCCACATTACAAAACAAAATTCGCATAACACAACGTGATAGAAGTAATTTCCTAAACACAGGGACCAGATGTATTAACTTTTTCTTTAGAAGTGTCCGACAATGAGAGTTTTTGAGTCGAAAATTCGCGGTTTCTTTTTCACAGCATTACAATACTTTCTCTATACTGCATAAATAACAATGTTGAGATAACAACAAAAAGAGAGCAAAAACATGGAAGTACTTACCATATAGCAAATAAGAGAAATATTTGCATTTACATTCACGTATCATATACACATTTAAACAATATCCACTTAAATTGAAAGAAGAAAATTCGTGCATTTATTTATTATAATTAATTTATTCACCGTACAAAGCCTTGATTCCTTTATAATTGTTTAAGAACAAATCGCTGTTGAAACCCCGTGACTTTAATCTATTAAGTACATCTTAGTGTCTTCGACTAACGTCATGAATCCATATTTCATTCATGACCTTGCGAGGAGTGGCTTCTGTCAGTCATTAAAACCGTGTGTAGTGAAACATTCACGATTTCGGAATTGTTTGTTTTCAAGTAGAATGAAAATACACAAGTTCCTATTCCCTCGTTTGATTCTTCAGCTGCTTGTCAGTCGTCATGTATGCAGTTCACGCTTTCAACTACCATATGCTGTTTTAGCCATGATTCACTTGAGAGAATGCTCGGCAATGACCAGGTCCGGTTGTCCTCACCAGGCTTCTACCCCCATGGAATTACGCTCCATAAATCGTGTTACTGCACAGTAGGCTCCCCGATGTGGATGCTGGTAGCTGAATATTTAGCGGAGCGTTATTTCCTTGTCCACGTAACGTAGTGTAAATAGTCTCGTGTGCGAGTAATTGGAGCGTAAAGCGGCCGCTTGGACATCCCTGCCACGAGGCTGGGGGGCGTGGAGGTATGTACGGAGCGCGAATTGCAATCCCGTTCAACATCAATGGACTGCCTGGGGTTTCCGGCGCAAGGAGAACAAAAGGCTCTCGTCGACACAAGACCGCGAAATGGGTCGTCGTGTCAACTATTTGTGTACAGTTCGGTGCTAAAACTAATGGTGTCTCTTCGAGAGACAACAGCGTTGGTATACGCGGGTTAAACACGGTACCTTCTGCAAGAAAATGTCTGCTATGGAGAGGACATTTGAGGTATTACAGAAATAAAGTTCTGAAAAAAAATTCAGGAACTATTATTAACATTTTTCATGTTCATATAATTTTTTGTTAGTCCATGGTTGCGTTGTGCATTGTGTTTGAGAATTAGACCTTATCATTATTGAATACTTAATTTAACACACGTCCATAAAGAACCAAACGTCAGTAAGAATCTAGCTTATCTAGTAAATTGTAATATTTGCTAATACAGAATCGTAATGCAAACGTTACATTATCAACTGGTGTACTACCAGTCGTTCTGAATACGTAAAGGCTTTAACTTTATACTGTATGCAATAAATAAATGAAAATATATGTTCACAATCATTATTTTATTTGAAACAGTGCATTCAGATAGCCAGAACTCTCAAAAATAATTCATTTTTATTAATTTTTTTTTATTTGAAACACACAAATGGAAATTACTTTCAGTGCCGCGTTATTTACGCACGATCTTTATGTAGAATAGGTCACGGTATTTAAAATATCACCATGAAACTTGTTTGACGATAAATAAAGGATAGTAGTGTAATTCCTGCGATTTTTATCAGTGACCACTAAAGATTTTTCCTATGTCACCAAATCACTCGAATTGATCTGCCTGTCACAATTTTGCGAGCACGTAAATACTTGCTTATATTTATCTCACATAGCACGATCTCCGGACGTTGCAGGGATTAGGAAAGCCCTCAGTTTCGACAGAATCCCTCACAAGAAGCGACTCTTTGTTGACTTTGGGCTTCCAGGCTGAGCCCTTCTCATTGGTATTCGTACAGCCTTGCTGCACTTGGCAAAGAGCATCGAGGCAATTCGACCAGGACACGGTGCGACGTATTGATGTTTGCGTCTTTCTGAAAGAGATTCAAAATAGAACACATACATTTTAAAAAAATAATTGTTTACTTCCATCGTCTATGTAAAGTTCATAAAGCGAGAAATAGTGTACATTTCTGTTAATTACAAAAACAGTATTTGCGCATTTAAAATACATCTGTTACGCGAGTAATATATGTATTAATATATGTATCTTCTTAAGTTTCTGTCTTGTTAACATGATAATGTTCTTTGCAAGTTTTGTTTATGATAAACGAGTAGATTTTAATTTTGCGAATAAAATGTTAGGTTGTAGGTAAGAATTTAAACAGTACTTGCATATACTTCTGCAAATATGTTTTATTTCTAGTCTAAAATTCATTCTTACATTTTTAAATACGTACATAAATATGTATAGATTAATATTTGTGTATATAAAATTATCCATGTCAAAAGTTTATTTATAAATTAGGTGAACTTCACATATTTTTTGGCTTTGTTGATATGTTTCACGAGAGCGAGAGCACTGACTTGCATTGTAACTGCATTTAGTGCTCTTCATTGTTCGCTCCAAATACTGGGTAAGGCCTGGCACAAAACAAAGTGAGCTCCTATCTGAAGCGTCTCTTCACTGCCGCTCCTGTCCTCTTCGGTGTGTTGGTGCCCGTGATCTCGCCGGGCGGAGAACGGATACACGTCCTCATTTCATGCATTTGCATCGCCCTTCATCCAAAGCGGGCCTGCGTTCCCGCTGCTTTTCTTCTCGGGCGGGGAAGGCAAACAAGCCCTTGTGGAAGGGCTTCGGGCCAGGAGAGGAGATGAACCCTTTTGTGTGGACAACGGGCAACGTTGACGGTACCTGCTCCCTGCGATGTGCTCCACCGCTCGGAGCATGTGGGCTGGGAAGCTCTTACAGGCGGGAGCTGCGGAGTCTGCGAAATGCGAAAATTCAAAAACAAATTGTGGCTTTGGTCATTCAGTTTTTGCTTGATTCGTTTGTAATTTGGAATCGCGTATTCCGTCACCTAGACTGTATATATGTATACACTATTTCTTCGTGTAAATATAAATTCGAAAATTTCATAATTTAATTTTAATACTCCATGTATTTTAGAAATGAGTATTGTGGATCAAAAATTCGAGTTATATAATTTGGCGAATATTTACATTTTCGAGATACGTGCTTTGGAATTTGTAGGCAGTCCTATGTATTACGAAGTATTTTACATTTTCAAACTGTTCCTTAAATAGGTTCTAAGTTATTTTTCTTCGGTTGTCCATTTCGGTTTGTTTCTAAATGTAAATATTCATTAATAACGTCGTAGCTAAGTATATTCGTTAACTTAGGAAATTGTAGAAAATATCCCTGAATAATGGTGCATTTTATATTTTCAAATAATAATATTTCTGTTCCCCAATTGGGTTCGATATTTTATTCTGCGGTTGTCTTTCATAGGAATAATAAACGATTCGTTAATAACGTCGCTACTAACTAGATTTATTAACTTCGTAAATTCTATCAAAATTCACGTGTTAGGGAGCTTTTCGTATACTCCAACTCTTCCCCAAATGGGTTCCTAATTATCTTTCTTCAGATATCCTATTTTGTTTTAATGAATCTAAATAGAAATGTTCATTAATAACATCGTTGCTAACTAGATTAGTTTGCTTAGGAAATTGTATCAAAATCTCTGTATAATTGTGCATTTTATATTTTCAAATTCTTGCCTAAATGGGTTCCATATTTTATTCTGCGGTTCTTTTTAGGATTAATGTATCGAAATAAACGATTTATTAATAACGTTGCTGCTCACTAGATTCGTTGGCTTTCTAAGTTGTATCAAAATCCACGTATTATAAAACTTTTTTTTTATTCCAACTTTCTTCCAAATGGTTTCAAGACTATCGTTCTTAGGTTATATATTTCGGGTTAATGTTCTAAATAGAAATGTTCATTAATAACGTTGCTATGTAGATTCGTTAGCTTTGGAAATTGTATCAAAATTCCTGTATAGTGGTGCATATTTGTATTTTCAAACTGTTCCTCGAGTGGGTTCCATATTATTTTTCTGCGGTGGTCCTTTTAAGAGTAATATATCTAAATAAACAATTTATAAATTACGTCTTTGTTAACTACTTTCGTTAGCTTTGTTAGTTGCATCAAAATTCACAAGTGATGGAGCATTTTACATATGCCATGTTCCCCAAATGGGTTCCAGATTATTTTTCTTCGGTTAATGTGCATAATTTCGTTTAATGAATCTAAATAGAAATATTCATGAACATCGTTGCTAACTACATTAGTTAGCTTAAGAAATTGTATCAAAATCTCTGTATAATTGTACATTTAAGATTTTCAAACTCTTCCCCAAATGAGTTTCACGTGTTATTTTGCGGTTGTCTTTTTAGGTATAATATATGTAAATAAACGACTCATTAATAACGTCACTGCTCACTAGGTTTGTTAGCTTAGTATCAAAATCCACGTATTATGAAGCATTTTATATATTCCAACTGTTCCCCAAATTGGTTCCAGATTATGTTTCTTCGGTTATCTATCTCCGTTTAATGATCTAAATAGAAACATTCATGAATAACGTTGTTGCTGACGAGTATAGTTAGCTGTCTCTTAAATCAAAGCGCACGTGCAATGGAGCATTTTATATATTCCAACTGTTCCCAAATGCGTTCCAGATTAGTTTTTGGTTGTCTGTTTCGGTTTAATTCTTCAAAATATGAAATATTCATTAATAACGTCGTTGCTAACTAGATCCCTTTACCTAAGAAATTGTATCAAAAACCCTGTATAATGGTGCATTTTATATTTTGGAACTGTTCCTCAAATTTGTTCCATTTTTTTCAAAAGCTTCCGGTTTTCATTTTTGGAACAATATATCTCAATAAACGATTAATTAATAAAGACGTTGCTAACTAGATTTGTTACTCTGCAAGTTCAATCAAAATCCACATGTTATGGAGTTTTTTATATATTTTAACTGCTCGCCAAATGGGTTCCATGTTATTTTCCTTCAGTTATCTATTTCGGTTTAATGTATCTAAGTAGAGATTCATTAATAACCTCGTTCCTAAATAGATTCGTTATCTTCCGTGAATAAACCCGTTTAAGATGATGGAAGCAAAATCGGGATTTGGGCGCCGCCTTCTGGGCGATGGGACAGCGTAGAGGGCGCCGAGCGTTTTGCGCTCGCTTGCGTCCATTAGCGAGGGCGGTCTCCGCGCGCGTGGGCGGAGGGGGCGGTGCGTGGGACGAGCTCATCGCTCAGCGCTGATGTGCATGTTGATGGTGCGGGTGCGGTTTTTTGCGCGTAGCGTCTGCGGCCCCAGGCACGCCCACAGGCCGCCTTCCATCGCCTGTCTCGCCACGCAACGCCCCTCGGTGCCTCGCCCCGCGTCGTTCCGTCTCGCCTCGCCCTGCGTCGTCCCGTCTTGCATCGCCCTGCGTCCTTTCGCTTCGCTTTGCCTCGCCTCGCCTCGCCTCGCCTCCTTTCGTCCCGCGCAGCCCCGTTCTTTCCCGCCCCTCCCCACTTTGCCCATCCTCCCCCTCTCCGCCTGCCTGCCCCGTCTCTCACCACGTCACCTCCCGGCTCGCCCCGCGCACCCCGCCTCGCCTCCGCCATGCCTCGCCTCGCCTCGCGTCGTTCCGTCCCACCTCACCTTAGTTTAGTCCCTCGCAGCCCCGCCCCCGTCCCACCGCTTTTCGCCCCGCCCCGCCGCGCTCAGCCTACCCGCTCCGCCCCTCACCACGTCGCCTCCCCTCTGCTCGCATCCCGCCTCATCTCCCCCTGCCCCGCCCCGTTCCTCCCCGATTCCCTCTGCCCCGCCTCGCTTCACTTCATTCCGTCCCGCCTCACCTCTCTTCGCCCCACCCCATCTCGCAAAGATCGCTTCTACCCGCCTCACCTATCTCTCACAAGTTCTAGCTCCCTACATCCGCGACTTACACCCGCACACGTCACTCCTCAAGTACGCCTGTCTGACGTGCGCCTGCCTCCGTTCCGTGTCTCCCTCTCCTTGCCTTCTGTCGTCTCACGAGGACCGCTAGTCAAATATCATTGTTAGGCAGTACTCAATGTACGCACAATCTGATTAGCAATGGTAGTGTTTAAATCAAGTTTTGTTGAACCTTACTTGAAAACCATTCGAATTAATAATTAATTAAGCAACCCTTGTAAAATAGCAATATCTTGCAACAATTACGAATGTATTGAGCGTATTAAATTGTGTCCGAGGGAGCTCTAATAAGTATACGTTGCGATGGATTCGCCTTGTCTAATAGCTCGAAATATATTTAATGAATATGCAAAGCAGCGGATAAGTGAAATTCTAATCAATTTTAATGCGTTTCTTGCAACATCAGTTGACAATTGTTTGGTGAGTTACGCTAGCCAGGAATTCACTTTTAAATCTTGGAAAATGGTACCTATAATACAATTGTGTAAAAACGAGGTCAATCGATTTTCAGAGAGTATATTTTAGTATATTTAAGAATTAGAATAATACGATTGAAAGACGTTTTTTATGGGTAGAAAATTTATTAGTGAATTTCGGCGCTCTTCTTTCATAATGCACCTCTGTTAAAACAATTGTTTGTATATTGTTATAGTGGTGCACTTGCCGTCAAACGCTTACGACAAACAATAAAGATTTCAAATATGGATTCAAAATCAATGTGTTTTCTAACACACGCAAATGTTCGTTGTCCAGTCTCTGCCACCTCGAGGGGTGATTGTTAAAACATTCAACAATACATCGGCTGTCGAAGCATCTCAAACATTAAAGACCACTCGGTACAACAGAAACCGATTGCAGTAGTCGTGGGTGGTCGTCACGAAATACTAAATTATACACCACTAGCGGCACTTTTCTGTGTAATGTATATCAATGGTTGGTTGCTTCTCAGTGATTCTGGGCACGTCAACTAACGAGCTCATTTATCCCGTAAGTGTCGTACATGTTTTCCTCGGACGGTGGCGATGATATTTCCCCACTGGATGGTGAGATCCGGCGCCGACTTACCGTCGGCTAGCGGGGTTTCCCCAACCAGGTATATCCCACCAGTTGGTCACCGCCCCAGCCGGGATAAGCTCTAAGCGCCCGACCGGTCGCCCGACATGTGTGGTACTGTAAGTGTGTGTAAGGGGGGATGATATAACAAGGAAGAGGAGGGAAAGATCACGCGCGGTCCGTGGCCCGTTTGTTAGGGTACTGCTCTAGCATTCGCCTGGTGTTGATCGGAGAAACCTCTGAAAACTACTTATCAGAGCAGCCGGCCTCTAGAATTCTCCTCCAGCCAGCGACGGAATTAGACCTAGCTGACAAGCTAGTGTCGAAAACCTTGCCACTGTTGGGAATCGAACCTAGGACCTCCCGGTCAGAGGCATCAGTTAATGCACTGAGCTACATCTCACAGGGTATATGAATGGAGGGAATGTAAATCAAGAACAGGTGACCTTTCCTGACCCATTTTCTTCCTTACGATGTTGGTTTGCGATCATGCGCACTCTTCGGTCTGCCAAGTACCGCATTATTTTCCGTAGCATATCCTGAGTAAGGCGCATCTAGCACATTTGTGCTTCTACCCGTGCGCCCATAAATACACACTAAGGTGCCCATTACCGTATCGTGAGAAGTGGCCCAGGTCGCAGTTTGCTGCTTTACGAGCCCGCCCTCGAGCGTAAAAGCCCCGCGAGGCGTTCTGAATGCGGCGCGACGGCAACACTGACCGCCCCTCCACACGGCGTCCGGTCGCCATGCAAGTGCCTGCGCCGGGCGCACCTGGCGGACACGGCGCTCTGGGCTTCTCTTGTCTCCACGCCCGCCTCCGTGCTCTTCACCCCTCCCCCTGCCCCTTTTAACGCTCGACGTCCTCGTCCTCTTCCCTCCCTCTCTCCCTCCCCTGCATTCGTTCCCCGTTAGTACATACAGTAAACCCTCGTTAGCACAAACTTTCTTAACACGAATTTCGCCTAACACGAACAAAACTTCGGTCCTGGCAAGAGATTACGGTAATGAGGACATTTATAATACTCGGATAACACGAACTTCGATTATTTTGGTCCCTTGAAAGTAGTGTTAATGAGAGTTCTATATATATATATATATATATATATATATATATATATATATATATATATATATATATATATATATATATATAATGTGTACACACGCACACACACACACACACACACACACACACACACACACACACACACACACGAGGGCTGGGGCAGAAGTCACGGCAACTATTTTTGTTTTTGTTTGTGAGGATACGAGCACAGGTGAAAAGTGTGTAATATACATATGAAAGAAGGTAGGAACTACGTTCATGGACATTTAACGACACCCCAAAATTCTGTTTTTCATAATTATTAAGGTATTTGAAATGACAGTACTGGTTTCATGTTCCAAAGCAGTTGAACATGTACGAGCTCATAACATTCCAAAAACATTACATACCCGTTCTAAAGGCTTGATTGGACACATACACGATTACAGCACGTGCTGTTTCAGTCCACACACTCGCAAGTCCTTACCGGCGTTGCTGATCACTGGTTGCTATGCGTCCACACAGGAATTCTCCTGCCCATCTCGCGACTCCGGTATGCAAAGGCTATACTAGAGCTTTCGCCAATTCCCTGTGACATTCTCGGGTATTTCTTCCATGAAAAACTGCAGTCTTGGAGCATGAGCTGCTCGAAACGGGTTACATACATCTGGCACGATGGAAGTCGGACAACTGGTTTCACGTTACTCTCTGTGCTAATAGAGCCACTCACAAAGACATCTGTTGATGTGAACACACCCTATTGCTGAATTTCTTACACGATACTAATGAAATTCTGTATGTGTATATATATACACACACACACACACAGAATTTTGTAGTGTCACGATTTAGATATTGCTCTTTTGTACTCTCTACACTCCAGTAGATAATTAGCAGTTTGGAAGCGGAAAAACCAATGATTTTTTTAGTAAATATGTAAATAAACTTCCTTCCACCAACCTCTCCAACATACGTAGGTTCGCAAGCCTCTGCTCGCTCCATCATGACTGCTCTCGGCTGATCGCTATGAACTTGTTCACTCTTCCGTTTTGTACCAAGCTCTGTCGTTTCTGTGTGTCACCCGCGGTCGCTTCAAGAAGTACTCTTTCATTCCTGCCACGCGCACTTTAACTTTGGCACCACTCGTTACTCCCTTTTTCCCCCGGCTCATTCCCATCTTTCACCCTTCTGAGCTTTTGTACATTGGCATAATTCTTGTCATTTCAGTGTTCCACCACTTTGTACAATCTCCCCAATTCTATCTCAACCATGTGAAATACAGTAATGTCACACGCATCTGACTTATTAAATTATCCCAACACTTTGTTTTTGCACTTCCTATTACTGACATTCGATGAAACCGAGAAGTCTTCGATTTAACTACTCTCCATTGCTACTACGTGCGCTACTTAAGCAATATTGTATCTCCATCCCTCCCCCACTTTTACTTCCTTCGTTGTGTCTCGTAGCTCTTTCTACTCCGTTACGTCTTGCTTTCACAATCCCATTATCTACTATGTGCGCCCCAAGTGTCCTTAGCATCGAAATCGATTAGTGGGTCCGTTTACCTACTTTTTTTCACGTTTTATTTCTTCCTGGAATTAAATGCATGTTTCTCATGTCAATGGCTTTCTCCCTTTATATTATTTTGTACAAATATTTAATGTCCTTGAATAAAAATCACATGAGAAACATGTACTCTGTTAAAATTTGTAGTTTTATCATCGACATACAAATTTTAGATATTTCTGTTGTCTGCATAGATTCTAAAAATTCTTTTTTAAGATGCCACCATAAACAATAAATGTAAAGGTTTGAGAGTAAAATTGTAAAAACAAAACACTCCTATTTTCTGAGTTGTACAGTTTACCAAGCTTTCCTTTAGTGTCCTAAATATTCTGCATGCCAAATTTAAATTAACACTTTAAGAGCACCCCGGCTTTATAAGTATTTTTCAAAAATACCTAGATTGATATTGTAATTTTATTAAAGCCTCTAGTGCGCTTGCATGCTTCCTGACTGGATTCTCAATAAAGTGCTACCGCACGATGTCAGAGATGATTTCACCCCACTTACACCGGAACGAGATGAGGTTGACAAAGAGCAATAGATATGGTAATGGGCGTTCTCGCCCTGGCGGCCGCTTACAGGTCAGCGGGAGTAATGGCGCTGGAGGAGAGGGGCGGGGCTCGATGCGGCGCTGGCAGCCATTAGCCTCCGGGGAGCGTTGCGCACGCCGCGATAAGGGCGCGGCACGCGGGTGGCAAAGGCGGCGAAGAGCTAATGGAGATGCAAGTGGGAACCCGTTGGTTGGTCACAGGGAGCGGGATGTCAGGACACGCACGCTCGGTTCAGTTTCCCGAAGATGCAGTGGAAGAAAAGACCCTGCATTCATTGTTACGAAATGAAAATAGAACTTGGTACGAGTGTATCAACTCGTAAGAGAACGAACATCATATGTGGAACGAACGTCATATGTGGGTTGCTAGGGAGGCAAGTTTCTGTAGCGAGAGGCTGGCTAGAGTTGGAAAGAATAGTCGCATAACGATTATGTCGTGAGATTTTTAAAGTGAAATAGTTGTTCAAATGGCCAATTAGTATTGTCTTCAAGTAGTGATTAGGAGATTGGCGTAACCTTGGGGAAGGTATAGTAATAATTAATCGGTGGTTCAAGAATAAAAAAAAACAACAAAATATTCGCAGAAGCGAAGCTGATAAAATTTGCCGATTTATTAGCCATGCAGAACTTTCGAACAATTTTTTTTGTTATAACTTAAAGTGTTTTAGACAATCCTTATGAGTTAGGAGAACGGACAGCGACGTTGGGTAAGTGGAAAGCAGTGGCAGCTAAAATTATATTGGAAAAACGCACGATCGCGGCGCCTAAGGGAGCATTAACCGTTGCGGGTCACAAGTTTCTAGATACGTAATATTCACGAAAAATATAAAATAAACATTGGAGTAACTATTTATCATGCGTAAAGACTAGTTACGTAAGTCCGTTTCGTGGAATTTCGTTTGTACGTAGCAAAAGAATCTGAGAACATTCAGTCTTTTGAGCCAATGAACTCGAGAATCCGTCTGGAGTTACGATCACCATGAGTGAACTGTTGTATCTTTGCCACCTTTGTATTCTGCCCCTTGTCCAGTTAAATCTAGTTTTTATCAGTAATTGTACAAGCTAGACTACGTCATTTTCTTAAAACTCCTTTGTTCTCCTTCATTTAATGATGAGATGATTGTTTATTTTTCAATTGACCTGACAAAGTACGTTGCAAGTGTGTTGCTTGAAATAACGAAAGATTTGAGTAAAACATTATTTTGGAGAATAGTAAAGCAAGGGGGAAAGGTAACGAATGTTGTACTATGCAACAGCGATGCAAAGAGAATGCTATATTGGCAGGTGTGTGATTATTAAAGTGGACTGTGGCAGTATGACGGCAGCGGTAGAGGAAGGAGAATACACTGAAGGGCACTGTGCGGTAAGGCCAAGGGAATTTAGGTCAAACCATAGAGCTGCGGTAAAGGTGTGTTCGGTGAAGAAAGAAAAAAAAACGTAGCCGTGAATAGCTGTAAAGAATATCGAGGAACATAATGCTTGGCCTCGATGAAAATTCAATTGTTTTTTTGTTGAGGGGGGAGGTAAACACGATCAGTGACGACTGACAAGGGAGGTCTGCGCATTGACAGCAACACGAGCAGGCGAGCACACCGGTATTAGAGAAGAAGCAATGAAGGGTTCGGAAGGGCTGCGGGGGCGCGGGCGATAAGGGCGCTGGGCGATGGCGTGAGCGGAGGCGGCACGAGAAGAGGCGTTCGCGTGCCCGCGGGGGGCTCGTTCGCGTGCGCGATACGCAACACGCACCCCGCGCGCGCGTTTAATGCACGCGCCTAATGCGCCCGCGCCCTCGCGCGCCTGCCCCAGCGGCGAGCGGCGGGGCCGACGTAAACGCCCCATGTTTCCCAATCTCGCGCGCTAAGCCACCTCGAACCCATTGGCGCGGGCCGCGGTGTGTAGAGCTGCACGATGACGGAAGTTGGACTCGATGATGGTAAATGAAAGCAAAGGAAATGGTAGGTAAAATGTAGTATCCGTTAAATTCTAAAAAATGGCATTGATACTTAAATGAATGGTACTGTTTTAAAAGGATCAAAAGAACTTATTAATACAAGTTCCACTCTAATGTCTGTAACGTATTTTTGTCATTATTTTAGGTTTTTTAGTATTGATTTTGATTTTCAATGTTCTCATTTCTGAAACCACTAGAAAAAGATAAACCAATTTTTGTAGGTTTACTGAGCTCACAATTTTTTAAAACGAATCCCACAAAAAGTAATATAAGTATTTTGAGAAAGAATTTTTCAAATAAGTGTGTAGCAGTTGCAAACGTGTCCAAACTGTGAAAATTAAAGAAAAAATCCGGAGGTTATAAGGTACGAAGGTTTTGAGTAACCTGTTGACAAGTCCCTTGTGAGGTGTGTAGGGTCGACCTCGAATGATTTGAAGTAATTTTTATTCTTGATAATGCTCTATAAATGGTACTTTAAGAGATGTATAAAGGCCCCCATAGACCTGCGCGGAAGATTCGCAGACGGTGCGGCGCGGAAACTTCCGCGCTAGACGCGGTGACGAATTTAGCTAGTCTTTTCACACCGGAGCGTCAATTATGAGGCCGTGTTTGGTGACAGATTACATCCGATAAAGAAGAGATGCTCGCGTCTATTCACGCAGGGGATAAAATGCCTTACTGGTATGTTTTCTGAGCACATACGATATGGTACGTTTTCTTCTTTATTTACTATTTTCCCTCAAATTGTTAATATCTCTTTAGAAAACGTAGGAAAGGGGTCCATGTTTTTGACCTAGAAAGGACAAAGTACGGAGAATTTCACATTTTGATGCCACAAAGGACGAGAAACGCTTTTAATTCACTGTAGTGACCAGTGATTGTTTTGATGAAATTTTGAATCTGATAGCAGAAGTCATAAGAAACTTCAACATTTAACAATCGTGAAGCTATCTCACCTGGTGAACAACTTGCTATTAATTATAATTTTATTGAAACGTTTCATTACTAAAATGAGCAAGTTTTTAACAATAAACATTTAAAAATATTAATGTTATTTAAAACTAATTAAATTACTGAACATAATTAGAAGTATTTTTTTCTGCCCGTTCACTCATGTCAGATTCTTTGGGGAAATATTTGATATCTGAGAAGTCTTTGCTTCAGTTTCCATAGCGAAACTGGAGCGGCAGCGGAAAAAATGCGTCCCACAGCGAAACAAAATCCGCTGCGGATTAAACACTGCCAATGCGCTGCCGCGACGCCCGCCTGCCACACAGGTCTGAACGTGCTCATAAGCAAACACGGGACGCGAAATTTCAGTTGCAGACATTGCGCTTAGGCTGCGGATATTTCGCGTCGGTCTACGGTTGCCTTTAACAGTGCAAAGCGGTGGCATGCTAGTCACTTTTAACCCAGCCTCCCCTTCTATTTCTTTAACACGAAGGCAGTCGCAATTATTTTTAAAATGTCATCATTCTTTGTTGGACATTCTTTTATTTGTAATAATATTTCAAGGGCTCCGTTTCTTGTGTAATTAGTATTATTTACATTCTTCTATTGATAAAATGTTTTGTAATAGCTAATACCTTTGAATGGATAATAATTAATGTATTGATTTGTTTCTTTGCAGGTAAGTTCTATCGAATGCCGTTATACTTTAAAGAAATACTGCTCTGATGTGAAGTTCCCTGCATAGCGTGAGTTTTTTAAAAATATAACCATTGAAATAGTAATATTTATAATAGTTTAGCTTATGTTAAATTATCATTTACGATGCGATAAGCTGGAATAACGTATTCTTAGAATATTACATTCATTATGCTTGTTGTAGCATGTTTACCCTCCCAGAAAACACAAGAACTCACATTCGTCAGCAATTGTTCTTTCATTCCTGTTACTTGGATTTCGTACGCGTTGTTGGAAATACGTACTGTCTGTCTATTGCCAAAAGCATTACTAGGCGACTTCAGAACTACAATTTTTTCTTTGTGCATTTTTGCTTGAAAATGTAATTTACAAGTAAATTTCTGTGAACGGAACGTGAAATAAATTATTTCAAAAGAAATGACGAAAAAGTCTGTTTTTCGCTTCTGTGGGGCGGGGGGGGGGAGTCAAGATGTTAGAATAGATTCGATTCGTAATCTACATATTTATTTCTATTTGTCTCCAGCATGGTCTCATCGTGCATTACAAAATCATAAAGTCGTAATTGCGTAGGAAAGCTAATGATCAATCCTCAACTTGGAAATGTGAGTGCCATGAATTTTCCAAAATTAGTGTGAAAACCCTTGGGCGTTGTACTTGGTGCACTAGCCCTACACGTCAGAGTAGGTAAATTACAATAATGAATAATATTTAAACAAACAACATCCCCGTGTTATTAGTATGCTTAGGAGGAGGCCCAAAAATGCATGTCGTTGGAACCCAGAAATGTTTCAAAAAGCATGTCCTTCTCTTTTCTTTTACACATTTTACACAGTATTATTTGTAATGATGCGTGTTACTGATATGTTCTTTGAATAGGTTCATTATCGAAAAAAGGTAGGAAATTGAACTTTTCAGTCCCGTCACTACATGCACTACCTGTGTAATGACATTGGATTCTTACATCGTTTTCCATTCGTTGCATTAAAACCCACCTCAGTGCTGGGCAAAAACGTCATCGCTCCGCAACATTGTTGCCCCACACGCGTGAAGGGCAGCAACGAATGAAACGGATTCCGGAACTTGTCAGTGCGTGTGCTCTACGCAGTGGCATAGATAGCTGTTCTTGGTCTGTCACACTGATGGAACTCGAAAAATAATTTTGAAATATGATCATTGTTATAATTTTTATAATAATTATTATTTTTATCAGAACTTCTCTGAAGTATTTTGGTAATTCTTACTCCTTAATGCATAAATTATTAAGTGTGATTTCTTTATTTGAAAACTAACGAAAACTTTAACGTGATCTGTTAAAATTTAATTTTGCCAGTGATCGATATAGTACACTAGATTTTGCACCGAAAGGCTTCTGCAGAATTGTTTGGTTATTGAAAACCATATAAATGTTAACATGCGTATTTCCGCTGGTGCATGTACGCGCGTGCGAGAAACATTACTTACATACACGTACATATATTTGAATGATTGGTTAAGGGTATTTAGTCACTATTTTTATTAATTTGATTTTCGAAATTGAGACGTACCTACAGTTCGATTACTAAAAAAGGACTGGATTTGTTAATGCACTGCGTTCCATTCTCTAGCCTGAGTGATACTGACTCGCGCAAATTCTGAACGGCCGCCGCCTTTTAATATCCCTCCCCTGTTAGCCCCGCCAGGGGCATTAAGATGGGGGCAATTAACGCCATTGTGAAAGTTGTTAAGGATATTAATATTGGTGTTAGATATTTTAGTGGTTCCTAATGCACACAATACCGCAGATTTCGAACACTGCTGATAACTGGATATAGAATGGAATCGATGGCGCCAAAGAGCACATTGCACTGTACCATGGGGCTATATACTCTCCTTCCCCCTCTCGCCTTCCCCTTGTCGCCCTCCTCCTCTCACCCTTCTCTTGTCGCCCTCCGCCTCTCACCCTTCGCTTGTCGCCCTCCGCCTCTCGCCCTCCGCCTTCCGCCTCTCACCCTCCGCCTCTCGCCCTCCGCCTCTCGCCCTTCGCCTGTCGCCCTCCGCCTCTCGCCCTCCGCCTCTCGCCCTCCGCCTCTCGCCCTCCGCCTCTCGCCCTCCGCCTCTCGCCCTCCGCCTCTCGCCCTCCGCCTCTCGCCCTCCGCTTCACGCCTTCCTCCTCTCGACCTCCGTGTCACGCCTTCCTCCTTTCGCTCTCCGCTTCACGCCTTCCTCCTCTTGCCCTCCGAATCGGGCGAATGACGTGAGGCCTTACACGCTCACGCTCGGCGACGGGGGCGTTAGCAGGCCGGCTGGTAGGGGGCGGGCAGCCGCGGGAGTGTTTGGAATAGAAATAGCCCTCAACGCGCGCTCTGTCCTTCCGATGGCCCATTGTGTATCCATGCGACGCACGCACCGGCAATGCTAATACTGCGGACGAACTGTTGTTTCCAACACTCGCTTTCATCTATTTCGCACCTTTACCAACATTAAGTCTGGATAAATCAGGTGAGGCTAATCGAACACTCTTGCCACGTAATACTATTTAATCATAAAGTATCGAAACATAAATTGTAGTACTATAAATTAATAATAAATTATTAAGTGAAATGTTATTTCTTTGTAATGAATGTGGTGTTTTAAAAATTAATATTTTTTAGGAATATGTCCATTTCTTATAAACGATCCTTTCTTTTTCGTTAATACTAAAACCACTGAGAGTGTAATTGTGACTGATGAATGTAAGCAAATTCCCGGAAAATTTGTTCATTCTAAACAAAGCTTTACTTTCGGTTGCCTAAAACCTTATAAAGCAATGTGGAAGTTAAACAGCCACATACCTCGACGTTCATCTTATTGAGAAAAAAAAGAACGTTATTTTCTTGCAGTTGCTCAAAGTCTGTTTGTTGAGGCGTCTGCCCAGTAAAGACTGGCAAACACTCTCTTCGGCGATGAATTTGCTTATAATAAATTCCGTTTGTTTTGGTCTGTTTACTTGCCTTTCGCAACGAACGATCCGTTGCGGCTCGTTCTTCTCCGTGCCCTTGAATACGTAACTCTTTCTCGCACCCTTTCCTGCAGGCGCTCGCTTCTACCAACAAGACCTTTCCTTAGTCATAAGCTTGATGTTGGGTCTTGGTGAAGTAAAGTGGCTTTGCGTTCTGATGTTTGTTCCCTCACCCTTCTGCATGCGTTCATGTCGGTTCCTGAGTGCCTCTCGTCTCTCAGAATGTTTTTGAGCCGCGTCGTTTTTTCCTCCCGCCATACTCCCTTCTCATCACTTCATAACTCGGTCATCTTTCGCCTCATTTGTGTTCCCCTCTACGTCGCTCCCTTGTCATTCCGTCGACCCGACTCGGAATATAACGTCTCGCCGTGAAGAGGGTTTCGAAGCATCGGAATGTTGACTCACCCGAATTGCGGTCTTCATAGAAAGGATGAGGATAATTAGAGTAAATTTACCTTGCAACCATAAACATTTGTTCTCGCACAATTTAATATTGCTGTCCACATCTGAAAAGATTCACTTGAAAGTTTAAGAACGTAAATATATATTTCAAGTTACTTTCCACTTGGAGATTTAATCGATTGTCGCTCAGTAGACAACACTTCGCAAAGTTTTTCCCTTCATAAATAATGTGCAAAGACGTTCTGTTTTTTCGTCTTTAGTGTGTGTAATGAGAGTAAAACACAAGAATCTTCGTAATTTATCTTACCTGAAAAAATGCAGTAACTGGAATCGTATTTCTAGGGTAATCTTCCATTTAGCCTTCTTCTTGAATTTTCTTTTCTTTTTTGTTGTGATGTTTTTCATTTCGGCTTAGAAAACACTGGATTTCGTACACTTTCTTTAGTGTGTATTGACGTACCATCACAAAATCTGCTTGCCTTTTATAACCTATCTTTCCACTCCGTCGCTATACTATACTGCAGCGAGGACAAGTTCCATTAGCCACGTTGTGTTCCTGGAGTGTGTAACATTTACCTCGTAAAACTTAGTTACCATTCTGTTTTAGTCGAGCCATTCATACTCCATAAGCATTTTCATGGCGAATTAAGGAAGCTTACGAAACTTGGTCGAAAATTACCAGTTAAGAACCTCCGAGCGAGGATAACCATTAACACAACCGTATAGTCCGTGAGTATGTACACTTAGTTGACCGTTGACAGACTATTTTTGTCAATCACACAGGTAGTGTTTTCGTACTAAAACAGCTTTTCTTCAATCTATTTCGCTTTTTCTCTCATATGGCCTCCGCCGCTCACATCGTCTGGAAAGCGTACTTACCATAAAGTTCTCAATTTAATGGCGTTTGGGGTCGATGTATGCTTCTCGGCCTCGGCTATTCTTACTCAATCCTATCGCTACTCCACTATATTGTTCGGTGTACGCATGTATATTTGGGTTCTAATAAATCATGTGAAATAATCAAACTCTGAATTAAATAAAATATTTTAATACATTTAATATGTAACACTAATCCCAAAGCAAGCGCTCAGAAATGATTTGTTCCCATCATCAGTCGAGATAATGACAACTTTGATGAGAGAGTTTTTTGAGTCCAAGAGAAGATGAAAAAAATGAAGATACTATAAAAATGTCAACGATAATAAATCTGTGGGAAATAAATTAAATGACTAAGTAGTACGCACATCACTCAAATCACTTTGGTAGTAATATATTGATCTATCTCATTTTCAGTCGGTTTGCTTCTGCTTATTAATTTTTGTAATCTCATTTTGTAGTAGTTTCTTTTAATAATGTATACTTTTCACAATTAAACTCCACTGAAGAGGGAAGGAGTTGGCTCCAAAAGCTCGTTTCGGTATTAAGATTTTAATAAATCTATTAAAAAGTTTGTTTTTATTTTTGGTTTATTTTACAGTATTCACTTTTACGGACTTATCCAAGTTTTCCTTGCATCCTCTAATTTTCGTATTTATTTTACTATTTTTATACTATTTACTTTTATTCTTTGACTTGCATTTTTCTTGAAGATATCCTTTTCTTTCTCCACGATCACTCAAAATATGAAATTGAGGGCTTTGTTTATTTTCTTTCCTAGCGTATTTTTCTTTGCGAACTCTTTTATTTTTCATGTTTCTCACGACATTCATCTCCTCTTCTTGCTCTTTTACTGGGCGTCTTCCAAAACCCGTTCCGTTGCTTTGCGCGCTTGGTTCGCAGCCCGCTTTCATCCTTCACTCGAGTCCCAGCGGCCCCAGGCTTTGCATCGTGCTTTGCAAAGGCGCCGGCGGGCCGTCACGCGGTCATAGTCCCCGAGGATTCCTATTCAATGCCCCAGCCTCCCCGCGCCGTTCGAGGCCCAGATGCGCCCTGGGGGTCGGTTATTCCTCGCGAAAGTGACTTTTTTAGGAAGCAGCTGCGTCTTCTTTCAACTCTGGAGGTCACATTCGAATGCAAACGCTCGAGATGAAAGCTGCCACGTGCTTGCTTGCTTCTTTCGATTCTTGTGCAAGATGAATGAACATGAAATACTTAGTGCAATAGTGAAGCGTGTGCAGTTGGATCACGAAGTTACCAGATTCATTTCAACATCATTCGTTATGATGTTGCCGCGCACGTCGACTGCTGTGGACATTAGTTTCGTTAGTGTAGTGAATGTTTTTTGTCTGAAGGTGGCAGAATTCCTTTCATATTAAATGTTAATATTCAGTACCGACCAGCACGCTAGTTTGAAGGAGAATCTTGCCGCCAGATATCTCCCTCAGCTGGGCATAGCCTTAATTGGGACAAGCTCTAAGCTCCCGAAGTGTGTGGCAGTGTATTACATGTAAGTGTAAAGGAAGAGGAAGGAAAGATCGCGCGCAACTCGTGGCCCTGGTCCGCCGCCCGCCTCGCCAAAATTCTCCTTCTGACTGGGGCTTCTATCTAGCTATATGAAGCTAGAATCGCCCGCCACTGTCGGGTCTCGATCCCTAGAACCTCCGGGTCTGAATCGCTGCGGAAATTGGGCCAATGTTGACTGTGAGCTAAGCTCAGCCGGTTCAAAGCAACCAGAACTCGCATTTGATGTGTTTATTAACTCTGTTTAGTGGTGCAAGTTCAGGTGGTCGGGGAATAGCAAAGAGTCGCGGAAGCCTGGTCACGAAACATTCTACTCGCGGGGCGGCGCGATTTCTGTAGCTGCTGGTTTCCACAAACATATTCACCGCCAGCCGCCAACAGGTGGAGGTAGCGTGCACAGGAAGTTCCCTTGCCTCTCCGCCCCGCCCAGCGGCCGGGCGCTCCGCCTTGACACCACAAGTGGCTGCTTTTGACGCTGCGGCCTCGGAAGTTGGTCAGCGTCACTTCTGAATCCGACTCTTAAGCGCGCTACTTTAAAAATAACTGGCATGAAGAGAAGTGTAAACTTAAATGAACAGTGTTCCTTTTAGGATTCTCCTTACTTACGAAATTGTTAAGAGGATACATTAAGCGACTGAAAAAATTATTTTTCGCATTTTAATGAATATAATTATGATCCAAATGAAACCAAAGAATTTATCATGTATTTTATAGAAGTTATTATAGATTTTTAAAATGGTTCAATAATATTGTTGCACTGAAAATATCGTCTGAAAAATCGTTGTAATATGTTTTATGTTAATTGATATGTACCTTTATTCGCTTTGAGCAATGATTGTAGAATTAATTTCAACCTGTAAAAAAAATTATTTGTAATATAAGAATGAAAACCGTATTTCGAAACAAGTTGAAAGTCAAATTTCGAGAAGCTTTACTCAATTTGAAAAATATTTTCGGTGAATTAAATAAAGAAACAACATTCTCCTGGGCGCAGTGAGGGGATTTTTGGATAGTGGTATATAGCCCAGGGCAAACCCCCAAATAAAAACGTTCCACAAATCTAAAATTGTTATCGAAATTCTCTCGTAAGAGTTCGTTGCATCTAGAACGCTGATTGGGCCATCCTTCGAAGCATTACAGACTTAAATGTATTAGTTCACATACATTTCAGACATAAGCTGAAGCCTTGGACAGTGGACAACAATTACACATTACATAAAATGTGTATGTAGTTGGTGACGATGATTATGAAAATATTGTAATTTTTCTAAAACATTTACGAAGGACATATGGGTGATGGATAGAATTATTAAGGCCATACGGCGTGTTTGTATCTGCTTAATCCATCGCATCGTTATGGTCCTCCTGGTTTGACGATCGCAGCCCTGTAGACCGAGCCTCGTTCCAGACCGCAAGCGCGATCGCGGTCTTGTCGCCACCCCCTACGCCCCGCCCCACCCCCGTGTTAGCCCGCTAACTTCCCGTCGCAGTGGCTAATCGCGTTGCAGCAACTTGCTCCCCGCCCCCTCGCGGCGACGACGGCTTGCGGAAGGAAGAGCTCCGATACGGAGGGGCTTCTGGTTGGTCGTAGCTTGGACAAGCGATTCCTCACACTAAATGGAGCGTTGATGAATTAATTGATTGATTGAATCGATGATTAGTGAATCAACGGTTAGGTTCATTAGTCCCGTAAGAGTACTGCGGTTTTTCCATAATCGGATATCTCCTTCCAGCGAGACACTGCCCCATCCACGACAAGCGCTAAACTCCCGACATGGTAGTGAAGTGCGTGTAAGAAGAGGAAGGAAAAATCGCGCGCTGTTCGTGGCCAGTTTGCTAGGGTACTGCTGCAACATTTTACTTACATTGATCGGAGAAACCTGGGAAAACTATCGATGAGAGCAGCCTACCTCTAGAATTCTCCAGTCAGTGGCTGAAGTCGACTTGTGTAGGTAGTGTCGAAAATCCTGCCATAGCCGGGACTTGAGCTCTACCCAGGTCAGAGGCACTGCATTGGCATCAGTGGATGCCCTTAGTCAGCTGAGGTGGTAAATGGAACTTCGGAATGTGAAGTCATACCAAGTTACTCATCATCAGTCGAGATTTCATTTTCCTCGAATGTCGCAAAAATTGCTTTTTATGGGTTCACGTAGTATAGTATTCTCTGGGAGCTTGTATAGAGTGGAAACTAGTAAAGCTTCAGCATATGGATTCAATTTGAGGTGCAGTTTCATTCGGTTCTCTCTATTTTCTAAAACTCTATTTCAATTGTGCAAGTTTCTGACTGGCGTTATCATCGGAATCGAAGTATTTTTACTCTTGATATTTAAATATGCTGCGAAATTAATTGGGGTCATGGAGTTTTTTTCAGCTTGAAAATTTCACAAAAATGGAATCGATTTAAACTTCGATTTAAATTTTCCATACACTAAAATGTTGACACTTTCGTTATAATGCCAAGTTTTTTTCCTTTACAAATGGGAATCGTGTAAAGAAGGATTTTGGTAACTAACTGAATTATATTGTACGAACCTCTTGGTTTTATTCACCATGCATTCTTAATGATTTCAACATCTGCTTTATTTCATTGTGGCCATTGTTTACGGCCAGTCAACGAAAATGTGTAGCGCGATAATTCACTGAGAATAATTAGTCTAGTTAGTTCACACAGCAGTAATGAGTAAACGCTATTGGACGGTATTTCATTAGGTGAATAATCGTATATTTTACTTTTTCGTTTCACTCGTTTTCAGAATTAACCGATGGTGGGGCAAACAGATAAATAGAAATGAACTATTCGAATCAAATTAAAATTTGAAAGAAAAAAATTGTAGGAATGGTGTCAATTACCTGGTTAAAAGATCTTGAAGAGAATATAGGAAACACACGCAGCTCACGAATTGTTCTGGAAATGTAGGAAGAGAGTTGGAAAGTTGCAAAAATAGTTAACGAGAAGCCCATAACGTTAGTACACCGAAGACTTTTCTTCTTTTTTTATTTTGTAGCTTCTTTTAAGCAACACATCTCTTGAACCATTTTTGGCTTTAAGCATATATACTATAGTGTCGCAATCCTTGACTGACCTCGCGATGCCGAGGTCAGTCATGGGCCAGCTGACCAGTCAACTCTTTTCCAGAAATGAAATATCTTTCAGAACAACACACTTTTATTGTTTGTGCTCCAGTACATAATTCAGAAACCGCAGCCACAACCTTGTGGATCTGCCAAGCAGGACTGCTTACCTCGACCTCTCACAGAATTCTGGTTATTTATTTCTATGTTCCCCAACAACGTCTCTCGTTGCTAGGCAGGAATAAACCACTATGTTACAATACATTGGAGTAATTCTCATAAGTTATTTGTTGTTTATCTCGTAACGTTGCAGACAGACAAAGCCATTTATCTCTTCGACCAGAGCTCGACGCCGATAGTAACTGCGGTTCCCAGACGCTTACCCACCCGGGAATCCGTGTTGTTTCGAATTGCTTAACTTCCGAGACTTCTCTGAGTGAAGTTAATCAATTCGTCTAACAACGCTCGCTAAGACAGTATCATGACTCGGAAATGTTCTAAAAAATTGTCGCTTTTTACGAAAAAATTAAATTTGACGCTCTGCAAACGCGAAATGCGAAATTTTGTCAATTTGTCGCTTGCTAGGATTGGCGCACGCTAAGAACGCTTGCGCAGTTTCGACCGGGCATGAACCCGAAATTGTAGGTTGTGACATCTCACAGTCGGTTTGTGAAGCATGCGTGTGGGTGACGTAGTCAATTTTTCAAAGTCAAAATTTCCTTTTTCGGCGGTATAACTGTTAGCGTTTCGGGCTGTTATGCCCAAGTTTGTGTGTTCAAACCCGATCGAAGTCATAGATTTTTAACTTTCAAAAAAAAAAAAAAAACCTTCGAACGCCTTCTTCATATGGGAAGTAAAACCGGGTGTCCCATGTTGTAGATTTACTGCATGAAGCCTCATTAAATTCAACGTCGCTTATTTCGTCGCCCTCCTTCTTTCTCCGCTACATGGTAAAAGGTATGTAGCGAAATTTGCGTGGTCAGATGAAAGAACGGACTTGATAGGCCGAATATGGCCTCGTGAATTAAGGCATTAATTAATTAACCATATTTTTTGTAAGCGGTAGCTAGCATCCCATGCATGGTCTACCGGTGTAGTTTCGCTGGCTCCAGCGCAGTCGACGCCGTTTTAGCCTTTCGTCCGGTGGATCGAGGTATTAGCTACATAATCGCTTCCATTTGTTCTGTAATTAACTGATTAAACTTAAGTACATAGTGGAACGAGCGATGCTGCGAAGAGCTTCATGGATCCTGCACGCAACAGGATGGTGAAAAATGAGCGAAACTACGCACTTCCAGTATTAAGAGCAACAAAAAACTTCTTTTTTCGCAACAAATGAGGAAGAAAAACCGAGAATGTTTGAGAAAATTGTCGAATAATTTGTAGGATTTTTGCAGTGCTCACTTTCTGGATCATTTTACAAAAGCTTGGGAACGACATCTGGTCGGCGCATACTGGTAGGAAACGGTTCAAAACCTGGCCGAAATGAGAAAGTTGAAAGTACGTATTCATAATTTTGAATTTCAAAATCTTTAAAAAGAGATTTTGAGAGCAAAACTTCAGCTCCAGAAAGAAATTACATCCGTTTCTGTCTCCCCCACGATCTCACGGCAAAGTTCGTATTCCTCGAATTAGTTGATAATTGGTAGGTGTTAATTGTAACTTTTGCACTGTTACATTAGTCAGAATATGTAAATGTTTTTTTTGTTCCACGTACTAAGCACTTCAATTAATGGTAACCATACATGGAGTAGAATGTTCATCAGAATAACAAACATTTATATGCACATACATTCCCTTTGTTTTATCTACTTTTACCGCAATTTAAATATTCAATTTGTATTGAGTGACCTCAAAAATAACTCTCATTTTACGCGTATCCGCATCATTTTGTTAGTCCACCATTCTGAAGCTCCTTTTTAAGTGTATTTTTAATTTAGTCACCGTGCGATTTTGAATTAGGAAATTTTATTATATTCGAATGCATCGAGCTGAAAACCCCATAGATACCCATTTCTACGCAAATCCCTTCACATATGCAATTATGGCCAGACGGTCAGACGTTTGGTATTCGTACCACGCTGTGGTAGTGCGACGCCGGGCCGTAGCGTCGGGTCGTCCTTGGCCAGTCGAACGCAGAGCCCCATCACACACATGGACACACTTCCATTTACAATTGATGCGGCGCTGGGGCGGCGCGCGAGCAGTGCTGTTTGCACTCGGTGGGGCGGAGACGAGAGGCGCCCTGCGGCCCCGCCGCCATTGTCCACCTGCAACCCACCGCCAGCCACTTCAAGCCCCATTGTGCTCATTGTCGCTTAAGACGTCGCGTCGCACCACCGCGACTTCTGCTAGTGCCTCCATTGTCTACATTTGCTCTGCTTATACACCTCCGTATTGTCGTTGGTGATGACTGTCTCGTGAATAGCTCCCTGTCCACTTCCACGAAATACACGTCGCATACTTGCTACAAAAGTGACTCAAAATGTCAGGTTTTCCGTATATCACGGAAAACGTTTGTGGCAATAATGAAACATTATTAAGACAAATTTCCACTAAAGAGAACGAATATAAAACCAGGATTAAATGGTGTTTTAGTTATTTCTAGCATTTCTTTCATTAACACAAAATAACTAATCTTTGTTTTAGTTATGTCACTTTCAGTGTCTTGTTCAGACATATAGCCCACTACCGGCCATATTGTCGAAGTTATAGAACCATACTTTTACTGATTGGTCAAGTCTCTTTTGTAGCAAGGGTGCGATATATTACTTTTCATCGTTAAAACCATTAACTGTATTATTGTGACAAAATTAATTATCTTTAAGTGTTATATTTCATTTTGTTCTATCAAAATCTTTGTTCTACTAGTTTTGTTTCGTAGAAAACCTAGTAAGTAGTCTTATGAGAAGAAGACTTTTGTTATTGGGCCTCGTCTTTTATGCCATGATAACACTGTATGTTTTTCATATTGTACACATGTTACGGAATTCTACGGCTCGATTCAAACTGTCTTGAATTAAACATTCCGCCGGTTACATAAATAAAATGATTAGGTGGATTGTATCGAAGTGCAAATATTTGAACCCTCCCGGATACGAGCCCTTGCATTATCCACACATATTCTAATCAACAGAGCTATGGAATCAAACATTGCATTCGGGACAGTGTATCGGTCCTATACCGATCAAGGATCGTACATATAGTACAAATAGCATGCGGGGTGAAGATGAACGAATTGAAATGACTCTCAAACTATATGCGAACAATTGAATCAGATGGAGTTTGTATTCAGAAACAATTGCCAGACCAGTGAAACAGTGCCCCTAATCATCCTGAGAACATTTCAATATTGTTAGCCTGTAATGAGTTAATCATTTTCCCCCTTCATTTTCGTCATTGTTGCCATTTGTATGGTTTATAATGACTGTTTCATAAGCAATACTGCAGTGCTCTTTATTCCCAATCCTAGAGCGGTGGCTCAGGGCAACGCGTGTCACTGCAAGGCCTCTAAACGGGAGCCAACAGGTTCGAGTTCCGGTGGTGGCACTAGCTAGATAGCAACGTAGAATTCGATCAGTAGTTTTCCGTGGCTTCTGCGATCAATTCCAGGCGATTGCTGGAGCAATACTCTAACAAACGGGCCGCGCGCAATCTTTCCTTCCCATTCTTTGTATTATCCTACCCCTTACCTACACCTTCTTACACTTAGATGCACTACACTACCAGACTATCGAGAGTTTAGTTTGTCCCAGCCGGGATGATGCCCCGCCGGTGGGAGATACCTGGTTGGGGAGAACCCCGTTAGTCGACAGTGAATCGGCACCCGATCTCGCCGTGTGACACGTGATCACCGCCATATCCCGAGCAAAAAAGCACTACATTTTCAGGACTAATGACCTTAGCAGTTGACGCGCCCAGAATCACAATCAATCAATAGTTATGCTAACAATTGAATCAGATGGAGTTCGTGCTCAGAAACAATTGTCAGTCCAGTGAAACAGTGCCCCTAGTCATGCTGACAACAGTTGAATTGTTAACCTACAATGAGCGAGTCATTTCATTCGTTCATCTTCACTCTTCATGCGACTTGTCTCGTATAAAATGACGTTACATAAGTGAGACTATGATGCTCTTTATTCCCAAACCGATCTACACGAGTGAGAGACAGCTTCACAGGCGTGTTTGTCCTGGACAAGGCGTCGCCGTCACCCGCGTGAATCCGCCACCGGCCGAGAGACGCATGGCCCGCACGACCTCCGCCCCCGTCGGCCCCCGCCGCGCAGCTTGGCACGTGCCGCCTAACCCCACAATCGCCGCCCATTACCCCCGGCGCATTCACCGCCCCCGCGCCTTTGTGCCCGCCCACAAAGCGCTCGATGGCTATCGCCTCGGCGCGGGTCCTCGACGCCCGCGGAGGCGCCTGTGCATGGAGATCGGGATCTTCGGCCCCGAGTGGGGCTTCCGCCCGGCTCAGCGCCCTCGTCCACGCCCTCGTCCTCGGCGCGTCAAGCGCTTCCGGACTCCTCGAGTGGGCGGAGACAGTAATGGCATTGTGCCGGGCTCGACGCCGGGTGGAAGATACGAACCTACAGGATATGGATTCAGGTGAATGGGTACGTCAAGTGCTGTGGTCATTAGTTCCGTTAGTACAGTGAATATTACGGATATCTTGGTAGGTGCTGTCGTTCCTCTGCTGTTGGAACGTGAGTTCCGACAGTGACCTCTATGTCGCTTTCTAAGGTTTCCGTCTGGGTATCACCTCTAGCGGAGCACCGTCGCTGCCGTAAAAAGGTCTAAGCTCTCGATATGTGCGGTGGTGTAATGCGTGCGTGTATCTGTGTGTCTGTGTGTGTGTAAACGGAGAGGATAGGACAAGGTATAGGAAGGATTGCGCGCGGTCCATGGCGATTCGGTTGTTAGAGTAATCCGCCATTCGCCTGATATTGATTGGAGAAACCTCGGAAAACTGCCGATCAGTGCAACCGGCCGTTAGAATTCTCCTTCAGGTAGTGACTGAATGCGAACCTATACAAGATAATGTATTCATCAGGCTTCTGGGTACGCTGAGTGCTATGGTCGTTAATCCCGTTTGAATAGTGAATATTATATATTTGAGGTGACAGTATTTCTTTTGCATTGGAACATAAGATGCGGCGTCGATTTTCCACTTCGGCTTACGGTTTCCCTCTCCAGATATCTTCTCCTGCGAAGTACTGCCTCGACCAGAATAAACTCTAATCTCCTGACGTGTGCGATAGTGTAATGCATGTAAGGTGTGTAAGAGACAGGACAAAGAATACGTACGCGCGTGGTCCGTGTCCCGTTTGTTAGGGTACTACTCCATCATTCGCCTGAAACTGACTGGTGAAACCTCGAAAAACCACCGTTGAGAGCAGCCAGTTTACTGTGACCTGTAATATACTGACTGGTTGAGCATGTTGTTTTAACTCGATTAAGGTGGTTAGAGCGAGATACGTGTTATGTTTAACATGCCTTTTTTATTGTACTAATCGAAAGATGAGAGGTTCATCTATGTTCTGGTAAAATTTGAAACTGTTTCACCGTCTAGTTTTTGATAAATGAGACCGTAAAGTTTGTCGTTTTAACATGGGCTCTTATGGCGACCCGACTGAGCCGACCAGAAATTTTAAAATTGTGGGAAAACTAGCTGTTGAAAATGTCTTAAAAAACTCTTCCTTAGGTAGCTAGCATCTCGAAGAATCAACATGCGCAATTTGAAGGACATCTACCGTCTCAAATAGGAGAAATACGCAAAATTGTAAGCCTAAATCACTCCAAAGAGAGACATTCGCGCGCTTTCTACAGGGACGGGCCGGTAACGCCCAACTCGGCAACACTGTTCGCGTAGCGCGCTTCATTCAAATCGAGTGACAAGTCTCCGGCAAGAGTTCTTACATTCCTCTGGGTCTTCTGGGTCCAATTAAAAGATCCTCACTCCTGGAAAACATCGCCTTTGTATATAATCAGATATTTAAATTTGATGGATAAAAGCATTTGTGCGTTCTGAATGAAAAACTCAATTCAATTAATATTCCAAATGATCACGTCTTTTCTTTTACATTATATGAGCTATATAAACAATCTTGTATGCTATGAAAAAGTATGAATGATAGACAGGCCCGCGCACAGGATTAAGTCCTCAGCGGAATAATGTATATTTTATACTTATATTATTTGTATTTATACAGTCTGCAATAAATAAATAAATCACTTTGATCAAGAACTCCTAGAGGTGTAAGCTTCCTGTTCTACTGGGAAACAGGAAAGGGCCTGCAGTTTATCACGATGATTCACTGTGATTCAACTTTATGAGCAAATGGGTAATTTTGAGAGTTTATAGAAATATTTATACATTTTTTATAGCATTATTTCAGTTTGAGCTCTATAACAGCTTTTTTTCATTTTAGCTCCTGAACAATGATTAATTATTTGAAAATAATTCATATTCTGTTTCTCATTATACGAGATACACAGTGGATACTGGATTCGAAGCAACAAACTTTTGCATATGCCAGCACCTCAATCAGTAGAACTACTGGGGTGAGAATTCAATTCACAAAGGTATTAGAAATTGCTCGTGTTAATTTCAACCATTCAAGGTATAAATGTTGAGCTGGATTTCCCTACTAGCAAAATATGAAAGCTTGGGACTCCTTTCCCTGTGCCTGGATTTTTGAAAATAAATATTCTTAAAAACTTCAAGAAAAGTTTTTATCTGAATAATAATCAAATATTTTATTGAACCATAATATTGAATTTAAAAATAAATTGAATGAAACAATAAGAAACGAAACATGCATTTATAAATGAGAAATTGACAATGGAACTTTCAATTTTTAAGCTATTTGTTAATTTACATTTGTGTTTGTACATGGATTTATCTTATCATAATTAGTGATTTTTAGTTAAAGTTTTTTTTTCTGGAGTGCCCAACACAGTATTATGCTTCAAGACCCAATGTATATAAAACCAGTCAAGGGTAAATTGATTGAAATAGTAAGAGGAATTATAAATTCAATCCTAGGTAGTATTAGTATTTTAACAGAAATCCCTTTTCTCTGTAGCACTATTTTGTCAAACCAATTGCACTCCCAGCACAGTAGTAATGCATTTTGAATGGGTTTCCTGTCCTATTTACAAAAAACATTTAAATCCATTTTCATGAAGAACAACTATTACAAAAGACCATTTCATATGGAAATCTCTTTTGCAGATTTTATATCCAATGATACATCTTTATTACTGAGGGTCTAAATGATACAGCTCAGATTTATATGATCCAGTGATTTAATTTTACTATCTTTAACTTGGTACTACTTTACACAATCTGTATCAAAGTTAATACCTTTAACATTATCAAATTACACTGAAAACTTTTTAATACGCAAATAGCTTCTACTCGTTACTTTTTACTGCTGAAAATATGGTACTTTGCAATTGCAAAATAGTTCCAAAATTTCAACCAATCAAAAGCTATTAAAACAAAAAATTGATCCTTCAGTTTCATTACAAAATCAAAAATGAAATTATTAGAGGAATATCAGAAACAATGGTTTGGGATAAGGAAGAGTTGATGATTAGGATATCTGTTAACTTACAATATAAAACTATACACGAGATTGGAGAGAACCAAACTACTGATCTTTTTGTTAAGCAATCGAATAAACTATCATTGGCTCAGGTAATTAAAGAAATAAAAATTAGAAAGATACAAGCATTGAAAATATTTGAAAGCTTTTTATTATGTCATTGTGTGACATTGGGAGGAATTATTTTACTTTACTGACCAGAAGCAATCAAAGGATTCATTCCAGCATTTGCTCAAAGTATCCTGGAAACTGGACAAAACCAGGACCGGAATGACTGTTACATATCAATTGGCAAGAAAAAACAAAATGACAATATGAAATAATAATAATAATAATAATAATAATAATAATAATATAATAATAATAATAATAATAATAATAATAATAATAATAATAATAATAATATAATAATAATAATAATAATAATAATAATAATAATGACAATGAATTCGTCTTTGAATGTTTCTCCATACGGTGCCTTTCTTGAAGAAGCGTAGAACATTTTCGTCTTCTCTCAAATTCAGCTTTTGAAACAAATCTTCCTCCAATGCGCTCAGACATTGTTTACCGCGTGTCGACTAGGCACCGAACAGTACAGAAACAGTATTCAAAGTGAATGAAAACAAGGACAATTTGAAGCAGCATGACCTCTGCGCAGGTATACCAATATCACAGACATTACGGCGTTGCCTAATTTACCAAAGACATTTCGCGATACTCAAGATGAGGAGATTTCGGCCATTATTAGTGATCACTGTAAAAAAAATGTAGATATATGTCTATAATGTTACTTTTTATAATTTTGATCTTGTTAATGGTTAAATAGTGCTTTTTTATATTCAATCTTGTGCCTCAATTTTTCATTCTTTGGCTACGCGATCTGTTGGTACTAGTTAAGAAACTAGTCAACGGTAGATCTTTATATAATTATGAAATATTTTTATTTTCTATCTACATAACACAATTAATTCGTATAATTAAATAAAACTCTTAATAAGAATCCCTGGTTTGTTTATACATGTTTCACAATACCCACATGTCTCACAAATAATTATTGTTGAATGTAAAATGGACTCTCTATCTACTAGGGATATATATATATATATCTGTTTTCATTTTCTTGCTAACGATATCAACAATGGTAACTGGCAAAATGCGTATCCCATACGAATTAGCTGTCATTATTGCTTGTAACCCATTTCAGTAACTTCGCACTGATAACAGACGGCGAAAATGACTGCTGCCTTTTCTTTCGCATTAATTTAAACTAACAGTTTTATTTACGGCTAAAATACCAGTGGCGGCTCGTGCTTAGGTTGCACTCTTGCACAACCCCCAGAAAATGAAAGAACTCATAATTTTATAGGAATATACATTTCCCTTTTAAAACATTCATTATTCAAGATATTGCAGCAATATCAATATGACATCATTTTGAAACCAGAGCGTCCAACTGGCGCTGTCTCCGGTGTCTGGTGCCTTGCCAGGAATTGCATCACGCTCTTGGCTGTATTAAGGAATTTTTTGATTTTACTCCTTGGTCCTTCGATTTAACACGGGGAAGATACAGCCTTTTGGTTAGGCAACCAGACAGCCGGCGCTGTCGCGGTGCGCGGCGACGGGGAAATGTGGGATTTCCCATATTCTGCCTTCGTCTAACTCACTGCAACGTAGTTTTATGATTTTCGCTTGTTATTGAAAGTACACAAGTTCAGTGAATTATAGGCGATATTCAATGCATTGTTTGTGATATTTGAAGAATTTGTTTTTATTTGATACTAGTTTGTTGATTCAAACGTACATTTAATGAGTTATTTGTCTAAAGGTGGCCGTTCTGAATGGAAGTCCCTTTGTGTCCCCCGTGGCAGCAGCTGGCCGGCCAGCTGTTTGTGAACGTTCTTGTGAATTCGAATATGTGTCGAAAATCTCTCATTATTGCCAATTATACCAGGGCAGTGAAGTTTTTGAAATAAAATAATTTTATTTGTGTGAAAGGTGTCGAAGCAATAATGCTTGTTGCGATATACTGGAGTCGAATTGAAGTGGCCAGTGGAAATCAACACCAGAACCACGTGCGCGGGAGGTGTTATGCCTTGCGCGGATCCAAAGCAAAACATTATGTAATATAGATTTTTATTTCACTTAGTTTTAATTGATTTGAATTGCGTACATTTTTACCTAAAAATTCTATGGAGGTGCAACCGCCAGTCTGTTGGGGCACCAGCCTCCACTGTAAAATACGCATCGTGCATCGTTGGTAATCACGTAACTTCACGTGTTTTGCGTAAATTTTGCTTGAAAATAGGACGAGAAAGTAGGTGCTGTTTTAGCTCCAATAGTTTAAATTAAATTTGTGGACGAAATGAGCAGGAATAACCTAAACATACCTAAAGATAGCAAATATCATTGAACACACAAATATCAACAAACGTGATAAGCACAAACCTTGGCAACTTACTAATTATCTAGGAATCGATTACGCGCAGCAGAGGTTGCCAGCCACCCAACGCTTTCCCGCCAACAGTTGTGACGTCATCTGGACATCTTTAATACAAGAGTCACTCGATCTTAGCCCCAATGAGGAGCTGAAGGTGAAATTTAAAAAGACTATCAAACGTTTTGGCTGCAGGCAGAAATATCCGAAAAATATCCTGGGCTGTGGGAAATTGCCAGAAAACTTTTGATAGCGTTTCCGTCGTACCTTGTCGAAAAAAGATTAGTGGCGTTACAAACCTACTAACAAAACTAGTGGTGCTGCAACAGCACATACTTTTCGCGTTATTAGAAACAGCTAAGTAATGTTGCAATATTGCATTTTCTGCGGCACTAACACCTCCGTTATTACTTCACATTTTCCTCACGATGCTTCGATCTTGATGTTCGTCAGTGCTCCGCGGCTGCTTCGAAGTGGGTCTACGGCTAAGGGAATGCTCCTTTACTCATCGTCGCATCACGGCCCACGTGGTCAGCAATGTGCCGTAGGGACAACCCGGCTCCCCGCAGCCCGACAATCCGACCCCGCTCAAACTGGTCCAATAGCTTAAAGGACGAACGAGGGCGACGCCGTGGCCTACCCATGTCCCGACTAGACCTTATCGCAGTGGACAGCGCCTTTTAAACCGCGGAGTAGATTGTGCGCCCGGGCCATTACGTCACCGGGCGTCAGTCATCCGTGAAATGCTAATCACGGCTTCTACAACCCCCATCCCTCACGTCCCTTGCCAACTTCATTGCTCGTGCCCTTCCCGGTGATGCAGTACTTCCCCCCCCTTCTCTCTCTCTCTTTCTCTCTCTGTGTGTGTGTGTGTGTGAGCGTGAGTGTGAGTGTGAGAATGAGTGTGAGAGTGTGTGTGTGTGTGTGTGTGTGGCGGTACTTCGCCACATTGCTCAAATACTTAATTTGAAGAACCTGAAAGGGTCTTGGTACTTGGTAAGGAGAGCCTTTGCATAGAGATCGCATGTGAAGTACACGATAGCACAATTCTGGTAAAATTGGGATTTACTCAATAAAATGAAAAGCAATACATTAGTTTAATCAACCTTCGGAAAATCATTCCGTGAAAACCTTTCTCAATAACTCATAAAATGTCACTAAAAATACTTTTACTCTGAATTAAATTGCAATTTTACACACTGAAGCTCATTGACTTTCTTCAAAACCATATTAACAAAATATATTCCCTTTTAATCTTATAGTAGTTAATTGAATTCCCTTTCCAAAAGAACTTCTTCTAACGATCTAAACGATTTCATGTCGAATAACTTACTACTATTCACTACTCGTACATCCACTACCTACCACACTTCCTATTCTCTCCACTACCGAAATCAGAACAACCTTTCCAATCCGCTACCAAAATCAGTAGATCTTTTCACAACGTCCACAAGTCAGTCACTTTCTCTTCTTTTCTCCTGTATGGCGTAAGAGGTACATCCCCAATCCCTCTGATCAGCCGACACTACCGTCTTCAAACGAGCCCTGATTTGCGCGGTAATTCAAATGGCTTTCATACGAAGTTATGACTCTCTCATTGTCTGTCTCTCTGCTTGAATTATAAAATTTTAGATCCCAGAACTTTTGAAAAATTGATTATCCATTTAATAGATTGTTATATTTTTACTTTCTTGTATACGTACGTATATACGGAGTAATACACGTAGTATAGAGAAAGTTATGTATGCTGCGCGAAAAAACGGCGGATTCTCGACAGAAAAAAATCATTGCCGGGCCCTAATAATGAAAAAGAAGATAAATCCAGTTGCTAAACTACAAAAAAAATCCTCTAACAAGTGGTCTAGCCAGAATCCCTGTTTTGTGAGTCCTTGATGCCGAAAAAACAATTGAAAGCCCGTCCATCTGCCGTATGTGAACAAACCTAGCGCCAAAACCGTGCCTAGGATTTTTTCCAAATTGAAGAAACGCCTGTCGTTTTTGCGTGAGCTGAAGGTCTGCGATTTTGAAAAACATGCATTAATTTTCTGGGGGACTTTATATGAAGCCCTAGGAATATTTTCAAAATTTTCTCAAAAACTGCTCCAGATTTTGCCTTTAAATTTCTTGTAGAATAGAGTACAATACACTTATAAAGGTGGCGTAGGTCCGATTTTCAGGATTAACTCTGAATTTTCAATTGTAAAAGTATGCAATTTTTCGGCAACTTCTTACAACTACAATATTGAAGTAGAGATTTTGCCTTCAAATGAAATTTGTTAATCATAAATATTTCTTTCATTAGGGTCATGAAAATGTTTTTGTAAATTTTAGTAGTTTTCGTGCAATAGTGCGTGCAATATTTGCAATTTTAAAACAAATTATTAAAACAAGATTTTCTCAAAATTTTTTCATCAAATGTTTGCTAGGGATACTCCCAAATGTGCCCTACATGATGACAAACGTCTTATTGCTCTATTATTTTGAGTTTTGTAATTTTTTTAACTTGTCTCTCACGTCAGTAATACTTACTTTAGAAGCGATTTCTTCACACTGTTATATTTATGAGTACATGTGCTTTAAATAATGTCAAATAAAGTGTCTCAAACACACAACAGATTTCTGTGAAAATGAGCTCAAATCCTGCATTTTCAGAAACGCACAAACACCATTTTCTCAAAAATGGCTTCAAATTTTATCTTCAAACTTTTCCAATGGATAGTGGTAATGGCACTGTTTAATATGACATAAAGTTCATTTCGGGGTATTCTTTTGTTTTTTCAAAAATTACACAAATGTAATTTTTTTCAATATCTCTCATGCTGTTAATATGTACATTTCAATGGATTTGTATACATTACTGAATTTGTGAGTGGAAGTTTTTCAAATTACTTCAGATGAAGTTTTTTGAAAACTCAATACATGCCTGTTAAATAGAACTTCAAATTTCGCATTTACACTAACGGTTAACGCCATTTTCTTAAAAACGGTTCAAAATTTTTTTATGAACATTGCTATTTAGGACAAGATTGTAGCCTTCTTTAATATTCTTAAAATCGCATTTCAGTTCTACTATTTGAAAACCGAAAAGTTGAGAAAATGTCAAAAAAATGTATTTTGGGCAGCGATAGATGGCAGCTGGCAAGAAGATGAGGCAAGATTGTAAAGCCAGTCCACACTAAGGAAATTAGAAAACTTAACCACAAGAAAGTCAGTGCCATTCTGTAGCACCTCTAGTTATAATATAATTTAATAATTATAAAACCCACTCGATAACAATTAGTAACAATGATAGCACTGGCTCGACATGAATGTAATAATAATAACTATAATAATAATAATAATAATAGGACATTAAAAAAAGAGTGTATAATGATTTTTAGTAATAATTTTGTTACATTAGCAGAACTAATACATTTGAGTGGAAAATTGAGTATACGAAAGAGTTAATTGAGTTTACGAAAGTTGTTCGAACAAAAAAAAAACAAAAAAAAACGGTGTTCGCCCTTTGCATTCCCCCCTCCCCCTGACTATATCAAATGAAACACTACAATCACAGGACATTTTTGAGAAAATAAAATCATTTATTGCTGCACAGCTCATTTTACAATGCACTACAGTCAATTATTTTGTCAACATGATCACAGGATAATTGCACCATAAAATTTCCCAAAACAGGGAACATGATTAATACTTTCATAAAAATATAGAAAGTAGAAAACTTTGTAAGGCTTTATAAATTAATTAAATACACTGAATAGCACCACTGAGTTATCAAAGAACAGGTACAAAAATAAACGTGGTAAGATACTCATATACTTCAGTGTAATTGCCAACAAAATTAGGTTAAAAATCTACAGTAAAACATGATAAAAACAATGTCATTACAAATTAATGAGCTCTGATTTGAAAAAAAATATATCCTGTCAAGAAATGCATAACCACATTTCTTTCCACACAAATTATGTAGATTTGTAATGGTGTATTTTTAAGGCACAATATAGTAACTAAATTCATGTAATCACCATAATCTACACATTTAAAATATCTGAAATCTCTTACCAACACAAAAAACTCACTAACTGCACTCACTCTGTCAGTGCTCTCTTGAAATTGAACAATAATTCAAGAAGTCTAAATACACTACAAAAATCTAAAATAAAAATTGATACTCTAATTTGGGGTGAATAGGATTACACTGGGAGAATTTTTTAAAATATAATTTGATTATTTCCTTTATTAACTTAATCTGAAAATTCAAAAAGTCAGAGATGAAATTTTGCTGATAATGACAATAATAATGGTTCATGGTCCATGTGACAACACTTCCTAATAGTGTGCAGATTTTTGAGTTTCTCACAAGACACTTTAAAATTAATTTCTTGACACTGAAGTGTGTTCGGGAGAGAATTCTGGACAGAATTGTGAAGAACTGCTCATCATGCCCAAAAACTATCGGCCCTATTCCTGGGTCAAACATTTTTTAATGAGAACTCCATAAGAATGAGCCATTGACAATGACAATAGCCTCAAAGAAGCTTGTAACCTCTATGAAATTCCTTTCTGTTGTATGTCACCATCAAAGCTTCATTTTACATGAATTTTTTTCTTTATAATGAGAACTGACAAATCCACAAAACTAACAAAAATTAGTTTTGAGCATTCCCTTCTTTGAATTTTAGGATCTTGGATGGAATTTTAATTTGTTCAATAAATATTTTTTTCTCCAAATTTGAAAGCATGTTATTATTACCGCAACATGCTTTTAATTTTGAAACATAACAAGCTAATTGGTCTTATCTGTGCCATTTAGGATTAAGTAGGAAATTGTGAATCATAATTCCATTCATCTCAACTTGCAAACCAACAGAATCAGATACTTGGAAATGGAATTAACTTTTTGAGGGCTGTAAATAGAAAGAAAGAAATTAAAGTTTTGAAAAGAGAAATAAAGACCCAGTTACAGGATAGTTTGATCCCCCCCCCCCCAAATTAATTGTTGCGTAATAAACTCTTCAATCTAGAAAGTGATCTTATTCACTCCGAAATACCATACACAAACGTTGAGTATACCAGACCAGTACCAGATAACAAACTGCTTGAGAACTTCAATTTCTGCCTTGACCAAAATGTAAAATGCCCTTCATCAGTTTCATAATCAGAAAATTAGAATCTTTCTAAGCATTCAACTCCTGTTATTTGTCAATTTTAATACTAGCAGTACAAAATTACTGTTTCTGTGTACACTAAAAGTGGCCCTGGACTCTTCCATAAAGTATAAAACTTACACCTCATATTCATATTTGTTTTGTATAATTCAGGTTGATCACTATAAATATATCACTATGCATTAAACAACATCATTTCTAAAAAAATATATTCCACATAGAGTGGAATGTAAACTTTGGTCATGTTTTCAATTTTCTTAAAAAAGAAAGGAATGTAGACTTCAGTTTACTAATCTTTAATAGACAGGTCATTGACTGCTCCCACAACATGATCCCGCCACTGCTCATTGCGTGGTTTAAAGGAGCTGCCCAAATATGATCCATGGTTGTTACAGAACTCTATTAATTTCTTCCAATTTGCATCATTGACGAGCTGATAAGGATTGCCAATAACTATCAGTAATGACTGAGCTCTAGTTACTGCCACATTGAAACGCTGAAAATGAAAAATCAAGTTTAAACATCAATACTTACATATATCTAAAAATAATCATCTTACCAATATTGAGGAAAGCAACTATGGTACCAATGTTTTTAACAAACGTATATGAAATCCCAATGCAAAGTATTGAAGTATTAGGAACCACACCTTCTAGCAGAAAACAATTTCCTTGAAAAGCAACCGAAACAAATGGACAAAATCTTATTTATGCTTTGTCAAATCAAGAGTGGTCATGTCTTAACAATATTTATGCATCAAATGAAAACTAGAACTTCATCAAAACTACTGCTATCAATATTAAATAATACATGAGAGAGAGAGAGAGAGAGAGAGAGGGGGGATGGGAGGAGAGAGGGCAGGGAGAGGGGAGAGAGAGAGGAGAGAGGGGAGGGAGAGGGGAGAGAGGGAGGAGAGAGAGGAGAGAGGGAGTAGAGAGGGAGGAGAGAGAGGAGAGAGGGAGGAGATAGGGGAGAGATAGGGGGAGAGAGAGGAGAGAGGGGAGACGGGAGAGAGAGAGGAGAGAGGGGAGACGGGAGAGAGAGAGGAGAGAGGGGAGACGGGAGAGAGGAGAGAGGGGAGACGGGAGAGAGAGAGGAGAGAGAGGGGGAGAGAGTTTAAAGGGCACTTCAACTACTAAGGTCCTTGGCGCCCATGTCAAAGTATTTCTAAAATAAAGAAATTGAGGTTCTTGTAAAAGTGTTGCAGGTGCAACTTACCCGCAAATTAAAAAAAACACATACATATCCTAAAAAGAAACCGTCAATTACGCATAAAATTAACAAGTAGATGAGACAAAGTTCAGAAACATCATTCTGAGGCTAGGAAAATATAAAAACATTGTAGTCCTTATCTGTCAGATAAAATTATATATTCCGCTTTCTCTCAAAAAACAAAAAAGCTTTGAGAGCGCAGAATCGTCATCTCTGAGCACGACTCGTAGAGAGTTGCCCCTAGAGAGTATGTCTTCATTGGCTGCCAACAAATTTCATACAATGCAGGAGAACGTGTTCCACAGAGAGAACCGTCCTGCATGAATCACAGGTGGGAGGAGATTCACCTCGAACGAGAAAACTGTGAGAAAAGTGGCAGTGTCTGATATGCAGACAGGTTAAAATGACTACCCCATGCCTGGAAGGTCGGGATGAGGAATGCCAGGAATTAACAGAATCCTTTATACTCATAGTTTATAGGTGGTATTTTGCCACTCTGTTTGCCATGCTCTAAAGATGGATCATTTTAAAGAAGCTTTAACATCGGATGATGGTACAAAAGGAATGTCAACATGAGTATTCCTTGTCACCAATTTCACTGCCTGGTCAGCCAGCTTGTTCCCTATGATTTCCAAATGGCCTAGGACTCAACTCAGTACCAGATCATAGTGGCGAGGCAGAAGGCGATGAATGAGGTTTTGAATTGATTCCGTCAGGTAGTCTGAGGAAGAACGGGAGACAGCTTGAAGTGAGCTGAGAGAATCAGAACAGAGAACTGCTTGGTGCAAAGACTTGATGTATTTTAAGGCTTCAAGAATTGCATACATTTCAGCTGTGAAGGTACTGCACTGAGAATGTAGCTGATATGATTTGGTGACTCTTGATACAATAAAAACTATATGCCACTGTGTCATTGCCCGATGAACCATCTGTGTATAAGAATACGTGATCTGGATAGGATACCCTCATTTCCTGAAAATGCATCTGGTAAACAAGAGGACTAGCCATTTGTTTGGGGAGATTGGATAGTCTGAGGTTAATATTCGGGTGGAGGAGTTTCCCAGGGGGAAATGGGGTGATTTGGGGGTTTTACAGGGATGGGAAGACCAACATTAAGGTCCTGCAAAAGAGTTCGCAATCGAATACCTGGAGGCTGAAGCAGCGATGTTCGAAGAATATGTGATGTTTCATATTCAGGATGGATAATTATTTGTCGACAAGGATGATTAGAGAGTCCTGATACTTAAGCACTGTAGGATGAGTGATCTATATAACCGCAATAAGGCAGTGCAGTCAGTTCCCCATGATGTACCATTTAGCATTCGAAGAAGATTAAGGGGGAGACACTCTGGTTTGTAGTCCACGGATATGAGCACATCACGTGAGGGACTTGTCAAATATGAGCCCCAGGAACCTGGCAGATTCAGTGAATGGAAGCTGATTTCCTCCCAAGTAAAGGATTGGATTGTTATGTAAATGGTATATCCTACAGAAATGCAAACCGATTCATTTAATAGCAGAGAAGTTAAAGCCTGTTGACATGCTCCATTCTTGGAGGTTGTTGAGCACTATTTGGATCACACTGATTCTACTGGATTTAACAGAACATGGCAAAATCATCCACAAACAACCATGCCTTTACAGGTTCTCGCACAGTCGATGCTATACCACTGATGGCGATGGCAAGTCAAGTGACACTCAGGACTGATCCTTGGGGGATACCATTTTCAGGAGGGTGGCTACGAGAAAGCCTATCACCCGCACGAACACGGAGGTATCTATTCGAATGGAAGTTTTGGAGGAATAGAGGAAGCTTCCCCCTAAATTCCCAAGAGTGCAGGGTTTGCAGAATGTCGTGCCTCCAAGTGGTGTCATAGGCCTTTTTTACATTGAATAATATGGCCACATGATGTTGTCTCAAGACGAACGATGTAGTGACAGCTGTTGCCCACGAAACGAGGCGGTTCAAGGTTGACCGATTTCTTCTAAACCTGCTTTGGATTGGCGTCAACAGATTTTTATATTCCAAGGTCCAGACCAGACGCTGATTCACCGTGCATTCCAGCACTTTGCACACACAGCTTGTGAGAGAAATAGGTCTTTAACTTGATGACATTGATCGATCTTTCCTCTTTTTTGGGAACTGGGACGATGATGGCTTCTCACCAAAAGGTAGAGATGGTGTGCTCTTCCCACATACAGTTATAGAGTTGGAGAAGAAACCTCATGGCCGTTTCGTGAAGATGTTGCAGCATTAAGTTGTGGATTTCGTCTGGACCTGGTGTGGTTCTTTTCGCAAGCATCAGAGCAGAACACACTTCATACATGGAGAAAGGGGTATTATAATTAATTAAAAATCCAAAGCATGGTTTTCCATTCTTTCTTTAAGCAAAAGGAAGTTCGCAACATAGTTTGCCAAACTCAATATATTTTCATAGTGACTGGCAAGTTCCTCTGCAATGGCGTCTTGAACTGTGATCATCGGGCCATTTTTAAGAAGACCTGGCACTGAGTTTGGGGAAGGATATCCTTTAATTCGATATACCTTCCTCCATACCAGATGTGGTAGCGCATGGCAATTCAAAGATGAGATGTATGCTCTCCATGATGCATTTTTACTTTCTAAAATGGTTCTCCTTGCCTTCGCTCTGTACCTCTTGTAATCGATTGGGTTATCTGCGATTGGATAGTGTTTTAGACGCGCCAATGCTTTTTTATGAGCACCGACGGCCCTTGAGCAATCCAAGTTCCACCACGGGACAAAGGGGTGTCGTGATTTACCGGTCGACTTCGGAATCGCAATGTCTGCAGCTTGTAGTACAGCACTGTTAAAATGTGCTGCCATTTCCTCCACACAGACAAATTCACCCTCCGACAGATTGATGTTCGCTTGGAACATCAGCCAGTCAGCACGTCGGACACACCATTGAGGGGAGTGCCAACCCACGAGCAAGTCCATCAATGTGGACAAAAGTGGGGTAATGGTTGCTTCTGTACAGGTCATCTATGATGGACCATTGCAGGACGGTGGCAAGAGAAGGGATGCAGAGAGCTAGATCAATACAAGTGCTCGAGTTTGTGGTGATGGCAAAATAAGTTGTTTCACCGGAATTCAGAATAACCAAGTTCGCCGTGTCTATTACCAATTCTAATACATTGCCTCTCGGACAAGTGCTGGAATAGCCCCAGAGGACTGTGGGCATTTATATCCCCAACTATAATGAACGGAGAAGGCAGTTGGTTTATGAAGCTCAGAAGTTCATCATCTGATACACTCAATCCTGGAGGGATGAAAATATTGCATACAGTGATTGTGAGGGATGGGAGGTGCACCAGCACACAGACACTGCTTGAAAGTCGGTCTGAAGAGGTACCTCTAGACAACAGCGAATCATGTACCAGTGAAGCAACTCCGCTATGAGCACGGAGACCATCATCCAACCTTATGGGTAAAAACCACGAAGAGACTAAGGACGGGGTGGGCTGAGGTGAGTCTCTTGGAGACAAATTATCAGAGGATTGTGACATGACAACAATAGTTTAAGATCGTCCCATCTCGAGGAGAAACTATTAGTGTTCCATGACGTGACAGCCATGGAGGAGTTAAGTATTGTCTTTTTTCCTCCGATGTCTGGGAACTGAATGTGCAAGTCCCCCAACAGGAGTTTCCTCTGAAGCCGAGACCTCCTGGGCATTGCCAAGGGTCTGGATGTTCGCTCAGTGCATGTTTCTGTTTTAACTAGTCGAGGCCTTGATAATGAGCTTTTTGTAACCAGTTCTGAGGTAGTTGTCCGACCAACATCCACCTCCATTGAAGGAGGTGTTTTGTTTGTCGTTTTGGTCAACTGCAACGGCTGAGCTTTTCTGTCAGTCTTTTTATATTTCATAAGGATGATCACTCTCCCCTCTTGCAAGGGCGAGGCATCCACAGGAAAGTCCACTTGAGACACCTGACATGCGAAGCTCACCACTTGGGGGGTAGTTCGTTCTGTTTGGCAACCCGCTGCTACCCTCAGAGTCTTACCTCTCACGGCGATGGAGAAGGATCGAGAGAGATCAATAGGATTCCTTGCTTGGAACCGACGTTTGACCTCAGGAAAGAAAACTTTCTCAGCGGCTCTAATTTTCTGGATCTCCTGTTCTCTCAGAAAGGTAGGGCATTGCTTAAAGTTGGCCGGGTGGTCACTTTCGCAATTAACACATGCCGTGTACAGTCACAGGATTCAGGTTCGTGCATTGTTTTCCACACTTACCGGACACTAGGTTATCTGCCATGCACCGCTATGGTGAACGGCCGAATCTCTGGCACTTAAAACACCACAAAGGTTAGGTACATATTGCCGTACATGAAGGTTACAGAAACCGCACGAGATCTTTTGAGGGAGAGTTGGAAGATTGAATGAGGATAAGAGTGAAGAGGGTATTTTTCGCCATGCTCCCTCCTCTTGATCCTATAGACGTCGGTCACATCCTGGCTCTTAAAAAAGACTAGATCTTCCTCACTCTCTTCAGAAAAATCCTCATGGTTGACCACTCCCTCATAATGGTTGTGTTGGGTGAGTGATCACTTCTACCTGGAGGCCCGGAAATCGGCTTGGTTTTCATGATCTTATCTATCTGATCATCCGAACGTGCTTCAAAGAGATTGGTACCATTCCATTGTTGCACCACATCTTGTAGTTTTCCATACGTTTCTTCAATTACGCGCACCAAACGGACAGCACTAACCATTTTAAATGATTTTCCTTCCTCAGCGCATGCCATGAGGAATCTAGGCTTCTTCTTCTTCTTCTTTTTCTTTCGAAAAGAAACTATTTAAATCAATAGTTCGTTCCGAACATCTCCTCTTCCATGCAGGGTAGCGCCCGACCGCCCGTTTAGAAGGGTCGGAGGTGAAAGCAAGCGTATTGAAGCCTACAAGGAATGTTCCCCAAAATACGTAAACAACGTATCCCTAAGTGCAAAGCAGAACGTAGCACAAGGTGAGTACTGGGGAAACAACAGACCCCTCAACCGCCAGGACTCACATTCCCTTCGAAATGGGTCGCCATGCACGGCAAACACATGGGTGGGCGTTCAGCATACAGAGAGAGCCAGTGAAATAGAAGAGGAAGAAGAAATGACACAGTATGTTATAAAAGATCGAGAATGAACAATGGGAAGAGAAATGACTGGTGAAAGAAAGGAATACTAGAGAGCCGTACCAACATCCCCCCGTCAGGACGTGGACCGACCTCGATGAGGAGAGAGAAAGAAAGAAAAAATCAACCAAAAAACAAACAAACCACTTTTACAAAACACACAAAGAGTGAAATGTACAAGTTTTATAAGGATACCAAAATAATAGTATTTGAAAAAAATTCAACTAGTGGTGCTACAACTGCTCACATTTCCTTGCGCTACTTGTAACTTTCGCAATTTCAAAAATTCAGTGTTCAAAGAACATGGAACCTGTCTCATTTTTATAAGTGATCATTAGATATCGGATGTTTAGGCACTAAAATATCGTCTTTTAGGCGCCTAAAAAGGCACTGAAAATGTCAAGAATAACGAGAAAAAAGGCACTGTCATAAGTTAAGTAGACAATAAAATGGAAAAATTGTAATTTTTGTCTATATTATTTTGTAAACTTAAATGCACAAAACCCGCTCGTACATTTAATGTAAAACTAGATATTTACAACTCTTCTACATTTTGTTAATAGTTTCCATTAACCAGTAATATTTGCATATTACCAGTAACTTTTCAAGGATCGCAATTTCAAATTTGCGACGACTGGGAGACAAAATCAGTTTGAATGTAGAGAAGGGTATCTGAACGATATGACTGGCATACATTTTAGCAGCCCAACACTAGCAACACTGAAACATTCTGGGAATTTTTATTTATTTTCACTTAAAATTTCGGTGCCCTCGGTAGTCAATCGACCATGGTGTCAGATCATGGCTGGTATTTATGAAATAGGGAAATGGAGAGAAATCAGTTTATATACTTTCAGGAATTCTCTCGTAATTTGAAATACTAAGACATGAATTGAAGGTTTTGTAATGAATGGTCACGTTGGACCATCACCGATTTTCGATATCTTAGCATTATAAATATAATAAATAAAAAGCAAAAAAGTTCTAAAAAAGGTATTTATGCAAAAAATAGGCATTTATGTTAAGGCTAAATGTACCGACACTAGTTCCATTTGCCGCCACCACGTGGCAGCACCAAAATAAGCAAAATTTACTAGACCGATAACGTCTGAACAAATTGTCCGATTTTCGATCTGTAAACGGCTTTGGACTCCTTTTTAAAATAGAATTCACGCTACGATGCCGTTTTTTCAAAAAATATTTCAAAAAAAAATTTAAAATGATTTCTCATAGTTCCGAGAAGAAATTAAAAAATGTGGGCTTATAGCGCGATGACGACGTGCTTCCGGAATCCAACGCCGTGTCAATCATGCAAATCGGATGAATAGGAGCGGCGTAAAGTGTAATTTCGGAAAAAGTACCTGATCCCTCCAGTTGCGTCACCCGAACCTCGACGCGGCCGAACGGCCAAACCCGGCGGCCTGCGGCTCGGGAGGAGGCATTGCTCTCAGGCAGGCAAGCCGGGCAGTCGGTTTCGTCCCTTTCAATCTCAATATATTTTTCTCCACTTATCAAACTAGCGATGCTGTAACACAACCAAACGGTCTCATATCATCTGTAATAGTTGTATAAAACTGTATATCTTGTTCACATATTTCCGTTTTCATACCATCAAAAAGTTATTTGAGGCACTACTCAAAATATCAATTCCGATTTGGAAACTGATTTCAAAAAGAAAATTGAACTAATTGTGTAGATACCACCAATATTCCATGTCCTAACATCTTATTTTACATACATTTTACTTCTAAGATCTTCCGTTATCATTCCACTACCAGAAAGAATGAGCCGAAATTACGCACGAGCTCTTTTTTCCTGCGACTCGATTTTTGATCTCAAAACGGCGTTTGTCTCCTTGATAGACTTCACCTGATGAATCTGTTTTCCCAAGTAAAATTTTAAAACTGTTTTCGTACTTTCGGACAAAATTGAAGAAGTGGTAAAATAGCGCGCAGGCGAGATGCATCCTGAATCCAACACTGTAACAAACATTAAAATCTAATATTAAGAATCGTGACATGTCCCAGCTTACTTAGTAAGTTATGTTGATATAAAATGATTCTGTTATATTTGTATAAACTTGATGATTGGAATAAGTAATTCCCGGCGCGTCATTTTGATACAAACTACGTAAATGATAATATAAAAGGATGTAGTGTAAATCATTGTATTGTGACATATATGTATTTTTAATGCATTAAATTGTCATGAAAGCAATACAACTTTAACCCTTACACAGGAACACCACACTAGAAGAGGAATATCCGTCTATGAGGGGGATAAATTATGTTTTGTTATACAGTTCGGCAACTTTTACATTTCTACATTAAGATACTATTTTTCTAAACATCGTACACGCTTATCAGTAACATTTGATCGGGTTGCAATTCAATTTATAAGATTTATATACTACTAGTAAAACGTAGCATACCAGTCTCTGATAAACCTCATATTAGGGAATCAGAATGCAAACGTATTAAATCGGCGATCCTCATCTAGGTGTCGAGAACAGGGATGCAACATTGATGTTGATATTTTCAAAACATAGATTTTGTATAGACACATGAACATATTTCGTCAAAAAATGAAGCATTTATGAAACCTGATGTTTATTATCGATGTGCTTGATGAGTTGTTGTGAATAAAAAGAACCGATAATCACAATTTTATAAAAAAATTAAAATATGAAATAATATTGCATTATACCACTGTCAATACATGTGTTCGAATAAAACGAACGGTGATTGTAACATCCTCATCCAGTAGACTATCTTCAGCCCAAGAAATGACCCCATTTTTCTGGCATTTCCTACGTATGTCGTACCGTACGCAGAGAGGTGGCCAACGCAAGCTCTCTCGCCCACTTTCCTGTACCCATTTGAGGAATTTGTGACTCCATAAGATGACCCTGGGCGATAGTTTTCAGGCTTAGTTTCGCTGTTATTCTTTTTACTTTCTTTTGCCGTTTTGTCTAAATCGTAATTATAAATTAACAATCACGGCCACTGTCAAAGCAAATTATCTTCCGCACGAACTTGATCGATGTTTCTAAACCAGGTTTTTTAAAGATGTTTTAATTTTGAACATTGATATTTGCATTTGTATTACTTGAGCATCATTCCTTCGCTTTTCTTGCTATCCGAAACTGGAAGGGGACGCGCCGATAATTCAGCGAGTTCTTCCCTAATAATGGCAGAATGTACGCATGAAAGACTGCGGGTATCAAACACACTGTTCAGTGCGATGATGTATATTTGTCAGATCCAGCCCGGTCAAGCAGCGGCTGTGAGCATCTCTCCTTTCATCTGCAGGTCCCAATTCTTCGCGGGTCTGAACGCGCAGAGAAATAGTACTAGAACATAGATCGCAAGCCATCCCTTGTTAGACCTATCTGGATATACACAGCAATAGGATGCTAGCAATTTGTTCATTGCTCACTCGGACTCGAACTGCCTTTTTCCTTTTGTTTGTGATATTGTGTATTAGTTATTCAATTGTGCCACTTACACCCTTTTCTTCCGCTTCATTCTATCATTCCAAGCATAATATCCTTTTCTATAGATTTTGTTCGACTCATAGTATGTCCAAAATATTTTATTTTCCATTTTTTGGCTTTGGCTTTTAGAGAAAGTTCTGTTTTCTTTTCAAAATTTCGGCATTTATCTTTTTGCCCTCCCATTGTACGTTTAATATTTTCTTCCGTGTCCATAGTTCAAACGCATCTTCCTTTTTTTGTCCTATCTCAATGTTCAGCGTTTACACCCACACAACAGGATTAGAAATACCATTTTCTCGATTATTTGGATTTTGGTCTTACGCGAGGCTTGATTTCTGACGGAACAGCGTTTCTGTATCTCGCTGATAATTATTACATTATATTATAAATATATAATTATTTATATTAAATTAATAAATCATTTTAAGCGCGTTCCGGGACCTAAAATTTTAGAAATCAATCGCTTGATATGCCTGCATATTTTATGAATTTGTGTAATTTTTTTTTCCGCTGCTGTTTCTAAAATTATTCCTCTCTTTAGTTCTTCTGTACAGTATCCAGAATTTGTTATTGTAATTCATAAGTATTTAACTTCGCCTGCCATGTATATCACTTCTCCGTTGATGTTCAGGCTTCCTTTTTTACCAGTTGACATAAATGTTGTTTTCTTTAAATGAAAGTTCATAGAATATTTAAATTTTATATTAATAATATATTTAGCTATCATTATTACATAATTCAGAATTAAGTACAATTAAGCGGAGAAGAGCACCGAGTAAGCCAGCCAATCAGTGAACTTGGAGTGAGCATTCGCAACGATATTCGAGAACCACTGTCCCAGTGCCATATCGGATTTGGAAATCCCAAAACCCCTCCCCCACGGTCACTTTAGCCTAGCCCTTCGCGGCGGGCGCTGAAAGAACGCCCGCCCGGTGCCTAGAGGTTCTCACAGAGTAACAACCTGCTCCATGGTTTCACAATGGGCAAACTGAATCAGACCTGTAGAGATATTTCAAGATTTTCACCGTGAAATATAAAGATGGAGTCTCACAATTGTTATAAATCTTGGAAACTCAGTCATCGAAGTGAAGATTCGAAGGATTATATAGTACGAGTATATACAATTTACCTTCGATTCCTCTCCATTCGCGTGATTATTATTATTATTATTATTATCATTATTTTTATATATAATAATAATAATAATAATAATAATAATAATAATAATAATAAGAATAAGAATAATAAGAATAATAATAATAAAGTCTTAATGTTTTGTTCTTTTCAAATATTATATTTCTCTGCTAAGAAAGCAAAGGATAAAAGTCAGAGAACTCAGCAGGGTTGTACGATGTTTAGAAAAATAGTATCTTAATGTAGAAATGTAAAAGTTGCCGAACTGTATAACAAAACATAATTTATCCCCCTCATAAACGGATATTCCTCTTCTAGTGTGGTGTTCCTGTGTAAGGGTTAAAGTTGTATTGCTTTCATGACAATTTAATACATTAAAAAATATATATGTCACAATACAATGATTTACACTACATCCTTTTATATTATCATTTACGTAGTTTGTATCAAAATGACGCGCCGGGAATTACTTATTCCAATCATCAAGTTTATACAAATATAACAGAATCATTTTATATCAACATAACTTACTAAGTAAGCTGGGACATGCCACGATTCTTAATATTAGATTTTAATGTTTGTTACAGTGTTGGATTCAGGATGCATCTCGCCTGCGCGCTATTTTACCACTTCTTCAATTTTGTCCGAAAGTACGAAAACAGTTTTAAAATTTTACTTGGGAAAACAGATTCATCAGGTGAAGTCTATCAAGGAGACAAACGCCGTTTTGAGATCAAAAATCGAGTCGCAGGAAAAAAGAGCTCGTGCGTAATTTCGGCTCATTCTTTCTGGTAGTGGAATGATAACGGAAGATCTTAGAAGTAAAATGTATGTAAAATAAGATGTTAGGACATGGAATATTGGTGATATCTACACAATTAGTTCAATTTTCTTTTTGAAATCAGTTTCCAAATCGGAATTGATATTTTGAGTAGTGCCTCAAATAACTTTTTGATGGTATTCGAAGGAAGACGGAAATATGTGAACAAGATATATAGTTTTATACGACTATTACAGATGATATGAGACCGTTTGGTTGTGTTACAGCATCACTAGTTTGATAAGTGGAGAAAAATATATTGAGATTGAAAGGGACGAAACCGACTGCCCGGCTTGCCTGCCTGAGAGCAATGCCTCCTCCCGAGCCGCAGGCCGCCGGGTTTGGCCGTTCGGCCGCGTCGAGGTTCGGGTGACGCAACTGGAGGGATCAGGTACTTTTTCCGAAATTACACTTTACGCCGCTCCTATTCATCCGATTTGCATGATTGACACGGCGTTGGATTCAGGAAGCACGTCGTCATCGCGCTATAAGCCCACATTTTTTAATTTGTTCTCGGAACTATGAGAAATCATTTTAAATTTTTTTTTGGAAATATTTTTTGAAAAAATGTAATCGTAGCGTGAATTCTATTTTAAAAAGGAGTCCAAAGCCGTTCACAGATCGAAATTCGGACAATTTGTTCAGACGTTATCGATCTAGTAAATTCCGTGTGATAGTGCTGCGATCTATTGATTTTTCCTATAAGTATTTTTCGGTGCATTTAGCCTTAAAATAAGCGAAAATAAGCATTATAAAACTTCATCATAAGTCATAATTTGTCAGGATTCGTGCGCATATATTATCAGCCTTTAAATAAGTTCTCTAGAAAAAAATAGACATTTCCCTAAACATCTGATGTCTAGTGATCATAAAAGAAAATTTTATAAATAATGAGGCTTCAATGAAAGTATCAAAAAAGTACTTAAGAGGCTTCAATGAAAGTATCAAAAAAGTACTTAGAAGCTTCATTGAAAGTACCACAAAATCAAAAATATTGGTTTCAAATTCAAGGGGCTATTCATCTACCAGATCGATCAGAGAATACGAATTTTTGTGAAAATCTTGCTAGTGCTTTAGCCACTACCATAGTTCATTGATGGATTGACATTTTGCAGTAAACCAATTTTTCAGTACTGAAGACCCACAAATTATGGATTCTGAATACGCAATGTGTATGAGGAAGTTATTTTCTACATATAGGAATGAAAATTATCCACTTTTTCATTATAGGGGATTCACAAAATGAGTTTTTTGTCAAAAAATCGCCCTTTCTTGCTGTAGCATTTCAATACTTTCTCTACACTATGTAAGTAGTATGGGTCAACATAAAAAAAGAGAAAACTACCTGCAGCTTTTACTAAAAGACAAGAAGCAAGCAATTCTTATAAAACTAAATAGGACAAACAATATAAGAAAAGATACTATAAGGAAACTAGTGAACAACAACAAAATAAACACAAATTCAAATGTCAAAGTAGAATCCAAAAATAATACAATCACATTAAATCCACTTGAAGTGAACAGTTAAATTCACATTTTCCATTGATATCAGAGCCAAATACTAACCTAAAAGCAGATTAGGAAATAAATAAACTCATCTAGATGGACCAAAAATAATCATTTCAATTAATTTATTCCCTACTGACAATTATAATGTCAAGAAACAGTGATGTGAATGAAAAATCATCAGGAAGGGACATACAGTCATCAAATTTGCTAAAATACTGATACAATATTTGTGATAGAAAATGTAATACTAAACAGAATGGTTAAATTCTTCACATGAAATAAAAGGAAGTCGTGGATTAACAGCGGAGTCTGATACAACAGCATCACACATAACTGCATACGATGACAAGTGGGTTGGGAGGAGGACTGCTTGGCATGAGGGAGTATCCACAGTGGATAATTTTGCACCATATGAGGCAGTCAAAATATCTCGCCTTCGGCTCAGAGATGGTTCTCCAACCTCGGCAAAGAGGCATTCAATGCGACTTGTGCGGTAGGCACCTGTACCGATCCTTATACCGGCATTGTGTATGGTATTTAATGGCCGGAGGGTTGATGGAGACGCTGATCCATACACTATGCATCCCTAGTCCAAGATAGGGCAGATGAGGGTTCTATACCAACGCAAGAGACACACACGGTCTGCGCTCCAAGAGCTACCACTAAGAGTGCGAAGGAGATTTAAAGGTGATACACATTGGCCCTGTAATTTACAGATGTGTTTTAGCCAGGTTAAGCTCTTGTCGAATGTGAGCACAAGGAAGGTCGTGGATTCAACAAATGGAAGGTGCTGTCCCCCAAGAAAAAGGTCGGGGTGATTATGGAGGTGATGAATTCTGTAGAAGTGCATGCAGTTGGTTTTTGAGGTGGAGAACTTGAATCCTGTTTATTTTTAAAGAACAGATTTTGTTAAGAAAAAAAATCTATATTTTAAATAAAGTACGTAGTTGTATGAAGCGGTAGAAAAAATGTGAACTCTTGCAGTTTTTGAAATTTCAATGGTTTTATTGAAACCATTTTGGTGAATTTTCCCTATTTGAAAATGTAATGGAAATGGTAACCCAACACTTAATTGTAAATCTTTACACAAATTGTTTCAAATGCGTAAATATAATATGTACATTATGCAATGTAATTAAACTTATACTACATGATGCTGGTCAAAATTGTACTCCCACAATCAATGGAAGATGAATAATTTTTATCATGATGATGAGGGATCATGAAGTTTATGATTACCATAACCATAACCACCACCACTATTATAAAATAATAATAATTATAATAAGAAAACAATACACGAGCACTAGAAGATAAATTTAAAATCTCTCCATATACCTTTGGATCAGCTACAAAACCAAGTCGGAAGCGATAATCATAATCCAAGAGGTTTCGGTTAGCACGCACTGTGGAAATGATCATTACACGTTTTTCACGGCCCTGGAAGGTCTCTGTTGTGCCAACCTCTACTTCATCCCATTTCTGTTGTTTCAGAGCGTGTTTTATTTTGTAGACCTGCAATACACAAGTTACCTGGTTAATAAAATATTGAAGTTTTATTTATCTACAATAGATTGATTCTACAAAGCCAAATATATTCCAAAATGCGCACTTAAATTAAGGCTGAAGAACTGTATCAAATACCTGTCTAATGTAAGGAGCAATAATTCCTATATCTGAAGGTTCTACTTTGATGTCTTTTACAGTTCTAAGTAGCAGGTGCATGTAGTTCATCACCTGATCTGTTTCATACAGATTGAAGTAGCTTGGGAAAGAAAGATCTTTTATTAAACATGTATTCAATTTAAAATGGATCTTAATTATATTTTGATTTTAATTGTTGCACACACATCATGATAACACTCCCAAATCAGGTTCCCAATAGATTTTTCTTTTCATGAAAGTAATTTTATGTGGAAGAAGTTGAGAAAAAATTCTGTGCAAGTGCAAGAGAGGAAATAAAATAAAATAAAAGCCCAACATGAATTAATTAATTATAGTCTATAAAAATGTATACCTATTGTGAATACAAGAACAACGATTTCTCATCTGAAATTTGAATATGTGCATTTAAAATTAAGCATAACATTTACAGAATACATAACAAAGAAAAGAAGAAAGAATACTTCCTCTCACCTTGGAGAGCGCCCTTCTCTTTTTTCTTGGCCAATTACTCCATGGAAAATAACTGCACATGACTGCTTTGCTTTGCCATTGGGCAAAATCTTGCGCCGAACAGGATCCAAGCGCACAATATCTGAGCAAGCAGGCTGCAGGAACATAAAAATCTTTCTGTGATTTGCACCCAGGGAAAAAAAGATTAATAGCTGAAAAACTGCAATGGTATTGAATAGTACAATAATTGAGCTTATCATAAAGATGTATGATGGAAATATGTAATTGAAACAATGTGAATGAAATACATGGAGAGAGAATAGCCAATGAACCCCGTGGCAGTTTGTAACAGAAAGGCAATAACTTCATCCCTATACAATAAGGTTTTCAAACTGTGCATTGCTGCTTCCATGGCCGTCCCTGCCATATGGTAGGGGCATTGCGGTGATTTATTAAAAATGATCTTTAGATTTGATTTACTTTAATAATTAATATTATAACTAATACCATTTTTAATTTCTGAACATAATCTACTGTACGAAAACACAGTCATATTTTGTGAGAAATACATAATAATTAGGGATGAGATGATGACACACAATTACATATTTCTTCTGTTTATTGAAAACTTTGTACTGAAAACAGCTCCAGAGAAGACTGGAGTTATGTTTTTTATCCAAATTGGAGTCTCTAGATGATTACTTTCTCTTTAATTTATTTATTTTTCTCTTTTATTCTCTTGAACACTATTCAAACAGTTACAAAGGAAATGTTACACAAGAAAGGTAAAATACTAAACAAAATTGGGTAAAAATATGAAGCTTTAAATGGAACCTGCTCCAATGACACTATTTTTCAAATATCTGATTTTGTTGAATTAATCAGGCACTTATCTCTCTATTGCTTTCTTTTTGCCATTTGTCTTGAGCTTAGGATCAGTTGCACATTTACTGTTTTTTCACCAGCCCCAAAAGTGAAATTTTAACAGCAAATTTTTGCATAAAAATCTGAGCTTACTGTGTGGATTCTCTTCTATTTCTTTTTACTGAATGTTAATATAGTGTGCCAGGAAAGTCTCTCTGCAGTAAAGTGAATTAGGGCCTCCTATTAAAAATTTTATTTATGTTGGTAGCAACCAGATCATTGGGAAACAAGTGAAAAGAATAATACTTCCAGCATTTATTGCAAATTGTGAAATCTATTACGATTATGCAATTTATGGTTTGAAGCTGCAGCTCAAGCTACCAACATAACTTCTATTGCAAGCACTCTCACCAGCAAGGTGCTACTGCGGAGAGACTTTCCTGGCACAAGGAAAATCAGGTTTCTAATGTTTTTTCAAGACAACCAAACAATAACTGTGTTACTGAAACATTAGTTTATAAGTTACATTACCAAACTCATACCATTCATCAATTTTAGATTAGTTCTATTTTTTAAATTTTATTTTTATTTTCTGGATATGTCAAGGCAAGTGCTATAGAATGACACAAACTTTCTTATGCTAGTTTTCTATTTTTTTTGGTCTAGGCTAGCTTTCCAGTCTTGCCCCATTCTTTTGTCAGCTGCTATATATCACCGCCCAAAGTACATTTTTTTAAAAAATGTTTTCAAATTTTTTGATTTCTTAATTGTAAAACCGAAATATTATTTTGAGAATATCATAGAAGAGTGAATCTCATCTTATATATGGACATTTTTATTGAAAAATTTGGAGTAGTTTTTAAGAAAACGTTTAAGCATTACTGTAAGTGTAAACTTTGAGACACTTTTTCACAGAAAACTTTGAAAGTTTTCAAGAAACTTCATTGGAAGCCATTTGAAGCACTTCTACTCACAAATGCAATAATATATACAAATCGCTGGAAAGGTGCATATTAACAGCATGAGAGATATTTAAAAAAAATACATTTGCACTGTTTTTGAAAAAACAAAAGAATACAACAAAATGGCTTTTATGTCATCTTATACAGTGCACTTAGCACTATCCGCACAAAAAGTTTGAAAACAACATCTAGAGCAGTTTTCGGAAGGAGAAAAAAAAAAGTTTGAGCATTTCTGGAAATGCAGAATTTTGAGCTCATTTTCACAGAAAACTTTTAGTTTTCGAGAAACTTTATAAGACATCATTTGAAGATATTGTTTTAACAAATTCAATAATGCAAACAAATCGCCAAAGTGAGAGAAATGGCAAACAAATTATGATTGTATAATTTTTGAAAAAACAAAAGAATAGAGAAAAATTGCATTTATGTCACCTTTCCAGTACATTTAGCAATATCCCTACCAAAAGTTTAAAGTACAAATTTGGAGCTGTTTCTATAATTTGAAACACATTATTACTGAACAATGTATGTATAAGTGTGTGTGTGTGTGTGTGTGTGTGTGTGTGTGTGTGTGTGTAATGTATACATTTGAAAGTGTTCAGACATAGTGTATTTAATTATATTTAATGTGCCAAAAAATGCTCTTATAAAATACTGACAATAAATTTGTTTCCAAGTTGTAGTATTGGAAAGAAATAACACGCATTATAGCTTGTAAAAAAAACAAACAAAAAAACTATTGAACAAAGGTCACTTTCATTTGTTACAAACATTTATTCACAAGCAAATTGTGTACTTACTATGAGTTCACCCGAATAAAATAATTTGTTTGGCAGATCAATAATATCTGGATGTGAACGGAAATTCTTGAGTAATTTGCTGATGTATCTGTTATCATATGTACCATCAGCACCCTTCTGATACACAGAGCATGTCACCATCAGACGCTCCAAAAGAGAAATTCCTACAAACACAAAAACAAATTATTATTGAAAGACTTGCTTACAAGTTTTTAGTGTAATTTTTTTTACTGCAGTCACAACATTCTTCTGAAACATATTGGGCTTATTGTTATTTTCTTTTTTAATTAAAAACTTACATCTCTAAAAAGTTCTACAAAACAATAAGTTTTTGTGTGGTTACTCGCGACAGTTCTTTTAAATAAATAAATAAATAAATAAATAAATATATATATATATATATATATATATATATATATATATATATATATATATATATAATTTATTTATTTATTTATATATTGTGGGTCAGACTCTAGACAAACACATTGGGTGAATATTAACAATGTGTTTGAGATGACAAAAAATTACGGTTATGTTATTTTTTTAAAAACAAAGAAATAGAGCAAATTGCATTTTTGTTATCTCATGTCTAAATATGTACATTTAGCACTATCCCTACCAAAATTTTAAAGAAAAAATTTGGAGCCGTTTTAGAGAAATTCTTGGTTTTGTTATTTTTTTTAATACTGTACACATTTCACACAATATTGCATGAAAACTACTAAAAGTTTCAAAAAATTCACAAGACTTTCATGAAAGACCTAATTTCAATTGAAGGAAAAATTTCTATCTTCAATCTTGAAGTTGTACCAATATGCCAAAAAAATGTCAAACTTTCGCAATTTTTGAAAATCCAATGTTAAAAGTGAAAATCAGAACTATTTCATATTTAGACTTTTTTCAATCTATTCTTACAAGAAATTTAAAGAAAAAATTTGGAACCCTTTTTTGAGAAATTTTTGAAAGTGCCCCAGGGGCTTCATGTAAAGTATTCTCAAAAATTTAAGAATGTTATTCAAAATTGCAGAGCCTCAAGTGAGGCCGGAGCTACTGGGAATGTATTCAGATTGGAAAATTTTCTACAGATAGTTAATGTGGTAGTGTTGTTCACAATTTTGAAGGAGAGAAAAAAGAAAGAGGGAAAATGAAAGAGAAAAAAAGGAGAAATAAAGGAGAGAAAAAAAGAAAGAGAAATGAAGAAAGGAAAGAAGAGAGAAGGAAAGAACGAAAGAAAGAAAAAAGAAAGAAAAAAGGAAGAAAAGAACAAAGAAAAGAAAAGAAAGAGGGAATGAAAGAAGAAAAAAAAAAGGCATTCTTTTGGCATCAGGGGTCCCCAAATCGTGCATATCCATTGAAATCTTGAAATCGATTTTCCGGAGCATTGCATAGCCTCCTCTATATTATGTCTATTGCGCCTTATATGTACATATATGAGAAATTAAAAAAGAAAGGAGGGGGGAGGGGGAACACTAAGCACTCTAAGGGTCAATAGTGAATTTTCTGAATTATTTGGAATTTAAGAAGTGCAATTGCTCATAGAGCTCAAGAAGCTGAGCTTTGTCATTTCCTTTTTAATGTAAAACTTGTCAATAGATGCAGATGCTGTTACTGTTGTGGTCATCTAAGAGAACTGTTTTGTTGGGCAGTTTTTCTCATTTTCCTGATAAAACATGTTTTGGCACTTGAATTGCTTAGCTCTGATACTCAGTTTTACAAGTTCTTGTATCATTCAGATAATATGTGGATTTTTACAGCAAATATAATACAAAGAATATTATAAATGAGTGTTCAGTTGCCTACATTCTTTTAGAAAGATTAACATAGCTCACCTAGTCCCATGCGTCTGTTTAGTTTAGTTACAGCATCAGTCTCCGGAATAACCTCATCTTCATTAAAAATTCCAATAGCAATATTCTCAGAGCGCTTTGAGTTACAGACAGGACCCAACTGACATGGGTCCCCCGCAAGAACCACCATTCCACTGGGGGAATGCTCAGTGAAGCGACTTAACGCTACTCCAATTGGTACAAGTGCTTCGGGCTCTGGTGCCTGACCACATTCATCAATGAATATATGAGTGAAAACTACCTTCTGTAAACAGTACTGGCCTGGCTCGGTGGCTTTGGCTCCTAGTCTGTGAAGAAAATACAATATTTGCTTTTAATAAAAACCTCTTAGCACACAAGGACATAAATATAATTTAGAATTGCAATTTCAAATTACTTACTTATTAGCTGAAATGAGGGTGCACACCACAACTCTGTATTTCAACAAATCATTTGGAGATGGGGAATAGTATGAATTGTCATTCCGATTGCTGTACTTGTGAAGAATTTCTGGAACTGTGCCCCTGCACACAAAGTTAACATTAAAACAGCATTACTTAAAATGCTGTTTTTTTATATAAGTAAAAGTCTAATGAAATGTCAAGTTTTGGTCATAAGCCTTTAACAAAATTTACATTTTCAACACTTCATCTAACCTAATATTCTCAAAATCCACCTTTCAACAATTGAAGGAACAACTCCCTGTTTTCCCATCCACTGGACATTTGCCCCAGTGGCTCTCTTCCCTTCTCCCTAGATTTCCCTTCTTTTCAGGCAGAGTTGTATAAAATAACAGTTCATTGCAAATCAGCAGCCAAAATAATAGTTTTTTAGTACGTGACAAAGGCAGTTGTAAACTTTCAGTCAAACCACACAGATTTTTTCATTACTAACTGTAACGTAAAAAGATGCCAGTCCACAAGTACTCTTGCAAACTGTCCACGAATACAGCGAAGTTGCTTGTGTTTGCAAATTACTCTGTGCAATGTGTATCACCACCTCCAATGACACAGTGGTAGGTAAGTGGTAATCAAAACTAATAAGTCTTGTAATGAAGCAAGGCTATTTCCAACATTGCTAAACCAAACATTGCAAGTTGGCATCATTGCTTTAATGGTGAATCTCTATTTTTGTTTAAGTAGTGGAATCAGAGTGAAAGTAATCAATCACAATAATTGCTGCAATAGCAATTTGTGTAGCATACAGTTGTATGCTTGTTAATTTTGATTAATGTTCTTATCAGATCTTTATTTCATTTATGTATATTTTCAAATGATTGCAAGTTCAATCAAATGCAGTAGATGCTGAATTTACATATGAATGTTTTCATTCACTTGCTATGACCCCTTGGTCTCAGGTGGACATGGGTGGGATGAACCCTCGCACAGTAATCACTTCATGTGGAGTTGTGTTGAAGTCTTGCCACTATGTTTTTGAGAGGTTGTAACCATATGTATATCTTGTAGTAATTCTTGAAGATGGAATAAAAATATTTAGAAACGGCAAACTATATATTAATGTCTTAATTCACTCTGACCAAATCCTGTGATCTACATTTCCCACAGGGAAAGTGTTTGGAAACAGTTCCAGTAAATCTGCTATGAAAGAAATGAACATTCATCCCAATCATCAAAACAAGATATACAGTATTTACCCAAATACAAAACTAGGTTTATCCTAAATATATCATTCAAAAAATGAGTTCATCTTACATTTATAGATTAAGGCCAGTTGGTTAGGATTTTAATTTTTACTCCGTCATTCCATGATTATGATTGCAAAGAACAAGGAAGTAGGGATAGCTCAGACTAAATTGTAACATTTGTTATTGTTACAAAATCGTAACATTCATTGGCAAGACAATTTTCTAGTCAATTATACAATTTGCAATTTTAGTTAAGACTAAATAGTAAATATTAGCTGAACTTTTTTGTAAAATTCAGGAGACCTCTTCAAACTTATAATGCAAAATCTTTGTTCAGAGACTACTTATTTTTGAGTAAATATGTTACATTCAATGAAGATATTTTGAACGTTTTAAAAGCCTGAGCTAATGGTATTTGTGTTTTTAATAATTATTCATTAAATAAAATTCAAAGAACAAGAATAAATTCACAAAATTACCATTCCCGATTGGATGAATGGAAACGAAGTAGCTCGGTGGTCTGGAAGTGAGGGACCAGACGAGTTGCCACATGGTCACATGCTGCATTGGAAGGAGCACATACCAAGATGCGTGACTGTGGAAACACTTTCCTAATCTGAAACACACAGTTCATATGCTCAAAACATTATTAGACATTTTAAAAGTTACACATAAGGGAAAAAAAGAAGGAAAATTGTACTTTCATAGCTGAACAATCATCATTTGGATAAATATTAAGATTTTCTGTTACTTAAAACTCTAATTTGACGCACAAATTTTAATTTAAACAAATCTATTCATTATACAGCATTCACAATAGTATCTTTTAGAAACTAATGAAACAGAACTTTCTCTGATAAACTATATAATACAAAAAATGGATTATTCACATGGTCATGTGAATACTCTGCGAAGCTCAGTACAAACAGAGGAAGGGAGAGCAGGGGGCACTAGTGAAAGATCCAAGGGAATACACAAAACTATGTCTCATCTCCCGGATACACAAGACTATGTCCCATCTCCCAAAGCCAACATTTTTTGTAATACACTAAGACAATTATTATTGCTGACCCAATAAATAAAATAAATATTGATTTGAAATTGGACTTCCTGAAGTCTTTCTATGCCCCAGGAAATGCTCTGCCCCAGTGCTGCAAAGCACAAACCTAACCATTTATGAACCATTCACACTCTCTTCATCTCCAAGTACTCTAATGACTACCCCATGATCAACCATACAAATAATATGAATTAACTTAAAAGGAATGTTATTCAGAACAAATTAATATAATAATTATAATAAATTAATTAAAATAGTAATTATAAATTACCCTCTATAATTATAAATTATCACATAGTCATCAATTCAGAATATTATTCTTTTACTGCTAGTATCAGGGAATTTACTTCCCTAATAGCAATAAACAATGCAAATCAGAGTGGCAGAAATTAAATACCCTTAACAACTTTAAGAGGAGGCAAACAACATCCTACTTAAGCTGACAAATCAGATTATAGCTCTACCCGAGTCCAAAATAGCTTTCCACTGCCCATGTCCAAACGTGGCCTCCAGCTCTAAAGCTGCAAATATTTCTCCTGCCTGCACTCTTTCTCACATCATAGCTCTGTCTTTCTCTCCTGAGTCACATGGTAATTTAACACTGAGTTAGGCGATGACAAACTGATGAGTGAGAAGGATCAGTTTACATGTAAGGCAGGCAGGTAGGAGTAAGGCAGTTTACATATTTCTACAGAAGTGGTTGTCCAAATGATCAACAGAAAATAAACTCTGTCTTCAAGAAGGGTTTCAGTAATAAGAAAATGTAATGGACCATGGACCACCATGTTGATGAATTGATCATTTCTTTGGACACTCTTGGCAGTGTGAGTTCCTCTTCAGACGATGATGGCAGTGAGGGCAAATGGCAGTCAGTGCGATCCCTGCATCTCACAGTCACCTCTCCTTGTCACTTTCGTGCTTTCTTATCGCCCAGAAGGGAAATCTCAGCTGCCGCAGGGTAGGGGAAGCCTCTGAGACTTTACCAAAGGTATGTCCACCATGATGTTTTTTTTGCCAGCGATACAACTATAGATACTTGACTGGATTATGGAAGGAATAACGCCTATCAGATGCAAAAAATATTGGGGTCAAGACCATGTTCAACAGTGGATGAAGAAACTGAATGTAATGTGGTGACGTGATGAGACATGAGGGAAGGGGAGAGAAGGAGAGAGGGAGAGGGAAGGGGCGTGTGTGGAGGGAAGGGGAGGGGGAGAGAGGAAGGGGGACGGGGTGAGAGAGAGGAGAGGGAGGGGGAGAGGGGGGGACAGTGGGAGGCAAGAAATTGAATTTGAAAGAGAACTTGAAATTAAATCACATTGTTTAATGTTAAAGTGATAGTTGTGAACTTAGAACTTGTTTATCTATATTTCGTGGGTAACTAGAGAGAGTGGAAATTTCCACGTTTGGGAAATTTTGCTAAGAAAATGTTTTTACAATTCTGTCTGAGGAAGCATGTAGAATGCATACTTCTATCAATGCGAATTATTTCATTTCCATCTCTGGCAAAACGCAGATTTGCACTAGGAGGCACTGAATTGAGAGTCCATGCAGTCTCATTGATTAGCACCATGTAACAAAATCTCAACAATGATTTTCATTCTTTTGGCAGAATTTCACTTACTTCAATGCCACTCATTTGCGATTTTCACTTTATCAACCCATTCAAAACTAATGGTCTGGTCACTCAGCAAATTAGTAATGGATACTAAGATAACATTAAGAAATTTAATTAGGCATTATAGTGGTGTTTGATATTTATATTTGCAACTGGTTATATAAAAACATAAATTGTAACTGACTAGGCTTAATCTGTGAAAATGACCCGGTATTGTTTTTGGAATGAAATATTTAGGAAAAAACCTAGTTTTAAATTCAGGTTAATATGTTACATGAGAATTATACCAAACTAAATCCAAACTTAAGTTATGGGTTTTTGAACTTGTGTCTGAGAGGTGAAGCTGAGATTGCCATCAAACAGTGGCAGCCTGGCTACAAACTGGGCAGCCAAACAATGAGCACCAAGGCAGACAGCGGCAGGATGGTCTTCCTAACTGGTGTGATTTGGCATGATGGGTGGAATGGGAACGGGTCGAGTAGACCCATTGCGCTTTAAGAACTTGGTATCTTACAGAGTTGAAGATGTAGGTTTAGAACGGTGACTTGGCACATACTGAATGATTTGGCATTCAGTGCAAGGTTACCACTGGATAAGTTGGAGGGTGATAAATTGAAAAGCCATCTTTCTTTTGGTGTGCAATGCATGGGATTGCGAGACCCTGTGTGCCTAATGGGGTCACATGCAGTTTGAGGAATGACTTATGACCATTGCCTTGTTTATTCTTTTTAGCTTACAGAACTTTACTTTCTGTGTTTGTTGATGGTGAAGCATAATATATTCCCCTTATACAATTCTTGTTAAGAGTTTTCAACATTTCAACATTTTGATCTGTAAATTGCAGATGGTGTAGGAAATATAACTTTTTTAGAAGAATGTGCTGGAATGGACTTTGAAGAAAGGTTCGATAGAGAACTAGAAGATAAAGTCTAAAAACTTTGGATCATGAAATAGGTAAAGAGGAATTAGAAAAATATTGTTGTTAATTTTCCAACAATGCAAATATGATAAATAAATGACCAACGGAAATTTTCTCTCTTTTCAAAATATTGCTGCAATATAATAGGAAATTATTTAGGAGATGGCAAATAATATGAGAGTAGCAACATACAGAATTTGACATTAAATTTGATACTCCAGCAGTTGCAAAGAAGGTCCATTATTACCATGAGAAATTCAAAAAAATGTTGACTAAATACCGAAAACCTGACAATCAGTTGCACACAATAGGTTTGTACAAAATGAGAAACTTGTTTACACAAACATGCAAAAATATTTATAAATTGTTTTAATATAAACATCATTGCTACTGATAAAAAATAAGACAGGAAATAATAATGACTTCTTGCTTAGTATTGATTTTATGTATTATTCTGTTTTCTTGTCCTACATCATTATATAAAATAAGTCATCTCTAAAATATACAGGGTACACTGACCTTCATTTTTCAGTACATACCCTCCTAACATTTCTAGACATTTTTAGACAATGTAAATAATATTTTTCCTCCAATAAATTCAGAAATTGTTCTAAAAAAAAAAAACAAAAAAAAAACCAGCATGGTGCTACTAGAACCGATGTAGCTAACCGAGTTCCAAAATATGGCATGCCTAACAAGTTTAAAAAGAATTATAACACTTGCAATATAATTTAGTTCCTGTAATATTAGATAGAATAATTTTTCATCTGTAATTTTTGGCATACAGTGTAATCAACAATTCTCTAATGACGTATATAAATGATGTCTGCTGAATTTTATCCCAATTTCTTCATAAAATTGTCTTTTTTAAATTAGATGAAAGGTATGGGACATGTCTCATTGTGAACCAGCTCTGAGACACACGCTTCATTCCTCTGGTCAGCAGTAATGAAAATGTACAGTACTGAGAATCATTACAGTATGGCACTGACTTTAATAAATACTTACATTAATAATCACACACCTTCAATAGTTAATTTCTCACTAATCTAAATGAACATACCTGCAATATTGACTCCACAATTGTGATCGTCTTTCCAGTTCCAGGCGGTCCAAAAATGATGTAAGGAGCAGGACGGCACACACCCTTCACAATATTAATTACGGCCTGCCGTTGTTCTCTGTTACTTTCCACCTCTTTACTGACAAATCTGAAAGTAATTCAACAATGAAATAAATTAAGAATAGTTTCAAAACAACAAAAGTGAATTGGTATTTGAAATTTTTTATGTTACATGTGATTTATGAATAGAGTATCATTTCACATTCAAATAAATAAAGAAAAACAATCATTCTTGACAAATGAGTTTTTTATGTCAGTAAGAATTTTCTGTTCTGGTTGGTTCTATATTTAATTTTTAAGTCTGTCAATAAAGGGTAAACAGACCTCTCTCCTATACTTTTAACTACTGAAAAGCTAAATGTCATGAAGTGCTAATTTTGAATAATTAATGCAATGCTGAATGAAAAAATACATATTCATATTAGTACTTCTATTATTTTTCAATTTTATCAATATAGATCATTTTTAAGTTTTTCAAATCACTCATATTTTACTCAATTTTAAACAATGTAACAGATTGAGAATTTCGTGTTTCCTGGCATGTCAACTTTGGCCATTAGTCCTGTAAGTTTATGCATGTTTTTATCACATGAGGTGGCAATGTTCTTTCCCTGCTGGATGGTGAGATCCAGTGACCTATTTCAGCTTGCAGGTTTTTCCCCATTCAGGTATTCCAAGAACCGAGCACCATCCTAACCGGGACAAGCTCTAAGCTTCTGACTGGTTCTCCTGACGTGTGGTAGTGTAAGTGTATACAGAAGAAGGAGGTGATGATAGGACAAGAGGAACGGACGACTACATGTGGTCTGTGGCCTGTTTGTAAGGGTACTGCTCTGGCATTTGCCTGGCATTGGATGGAGAAACCATAGACAACTACCAATCAGAGCAGCCGGCTGCTAGAATTGTCCTCTAGCCAGCAAAAGGGTGAATTCCACATACCTGTCTAGCTAGTATGGAATATCCTACCACCGTCAGGTCTCAAACCCTAGGATCTCCCAGTCAGAGATACAGCAGTAACATCAGTAGGTGCCCTGAGCCACCGCAGCCAATCAACCACGAAAACATGTGAAGGTGAATGAGTGAAAGGTGTTTTCTTTAATCGATTGACATTCTAAAGAACTGCCCAAAATAGAATGTGAGAATATAAATAAATAAAAACAAGACATATTTATAAATAACGACAAGATGCAACCATGTAATGTTTCATAAATAAAAGAATTTCCGTGATAATAAATTAATTTTCAATATTAGGAATGAGACAGTCGAATGTTGTCACAAACATGACAAACGATTAATGATAAATGTTCAAATAAGAAAACAAGTTATTGGAAAAGGGGTTACAAACATTATATATATTTTGGAATACATTTAGGAAGTTATGGTAATGTTCAAAGGCTATTAAAGACTATATAATAAAAAAATAATGTAAAGAAACAGTAGCATTGTTAGAGAAGAATTGTCTTTTGTTTTAAACTACGCAGTTTGGTAGAATCAAAAAAATTGAGATGTGTCAGAGATTCCGTGGTGAATGGACGGATGTGGTTATGGTTGAATGAACGATTCTTATGAGATGATCTCGAGTTGCCGTGGTGGACTCATCGCATGTTTGTTTCGAAGTTTCAAAATTTCTAGAAGTTAATTTTGAAGTTGTCATGATTTATTTTTTTGAAAAGTGATATGGACAGCAGTGGCAGCCAAATGTTGTGCAGCAAAAAAAGGGAAGTTTAAAAACATATTTTTTTTTCTAGCATCAAAATTTATAGCAAGGGCAGGACTGTTAGTTTTTAAGACCTTGGAGAAAAGACATGGCCATTCATTTGTTTTAAATTATTGAAATTGGTGAAGTGCACTTGCGTGAAAGCTGTAATAATTAATTGTGTGAATGTTGGAAGAAAATATACATCGTAAATATTAGATTGTAGGTCATTTAAAAGGGTATTTTATGTTTGTTCTTTTTTTGTTATCTATGCACATGTTTTGATGTCACAAGCGAGGTAGAATTCACTGAATATTTGTCAATGAATACAGAATAAACAAAGCTGGTACTTATATACAGTTTTATGACAGAAATTTCACATTTTTATTAGATAGCAACAACCTGCATGATAGGGAATAATTAAAATATATACATCTTCCGAAAGTAATAATAAAAATATTCCTAATTTCCTGTATAGGATCAATTTCGCGAACTTACAACACACAAATCTGTTTGAATGGTGTTTCACAACCTGTATTAGGAAGACAAGAATTCAAATATTATAAAAGTAATTTTATTTGTATTTATAAGGAAAAGAATAAAAGGGTTGTGTGTATATTTAGAAGCCATGACACCAAGAAACCATCACACATGTACCGAGTTGAATTCTGCACTTTACTGAATACAATGCCTGGTGTAAATTTATGCTGAATGTTGGGGGAAAATCTGAAAATAACGATAGGTCCAGGTTTTCAAATCAAATTCCCGTTTTTTTCCTGGTTCTTCCAGGCTTTTTCAAATTCTCGTTTTTTTACCCGTTTCTCAAGGTTTCCAGGTTCGCTGGCCACCCTGGGTTATTAGCCAAAATTACCTGGGGATGTTATCACACAAAATCACAAATGGAAAGGACAGAGCGCTGCCTTGACTAGGCAAGATAACAGCCTTCTGTATCTCATACAAAAATTCTTTCTTAAATTGAATGCCCCTGCAACTAAGAGAATATTTATGGTATTTATTACATTCATTCTTGAATATGCCAATGTTATATGGGCCCCCTAATTCAAGAAAGATGTGGAGCTTCTTGAAAACATTCAAAGAATGCAACATGGACACCCCCTGAACTCTGCCGTCCCAAAATCCTGAGAGATATTGAAAATTGCACCACCTCACGTTATAGGAAAGAAATGATACAAACAATATTATTGAAACATTTAAAATTTTGAATAGTGAACACAACACCCAAAACTTGAATTAGTCTTCATCATAATTATTCTCTCTAGATTTCGAGGACATTTGAAACTTTGAAAGAAGAACATGACGACCAGAGAACTGAGGCACTTCCTCGTCACAGTTAACTCTTTCAAAGATAAGCTGAACCATATGATGAAGAAACCTTAGTACAATTAAAATTCAAAATTTTAAAGCAGATAAAACAAATTTCTATATTACACACTTTCACAATATCAATTGAATATATTTTGAAAGACATGTTTAAACTCAAAAAGTTAATGAAGGATTAATTGTTTTCATGCATATAATAATAATGCACAATAATTGGCATGGAAGGATTCAAATACAAAATAATTATACTTACTCAAGTTTCACATCATTTTTGAGAAGGGATGTTGCACATTTAACATTATCTGGAAAAATTATGTAGTCCATTCTCTTCACGACAATATTATGCACTGCACAGTGCATCACACTTATAGGATAGCGTGAAAATGAAAATCGCACATCCAGTTGTAGGTTTCCCGAAAAGAAACGATGATAAAATCTGCCACAGAAACAAAACAATGAAAAATTAAATTAAAAACTCAATACTGGGAAGACAGAGGTACATAAAGAGAGCACAAAAAGTGTTTATTGGTGACACAATAGAAAGAGGAACTGAATTAATAATTAAATAATTATTTAATTTAAAATAAATAAAATAAAATAAAATAAAATAAAATAAAATAAAATAAAATAAAATAAAATAAACATAGGACATAAAGAATCCTTGGAACATTTGAAACAATCAATTCTAGTTCTTCCCTGCAAAGGAAACAACATTTTACAACTTTACACATTTAACATTTTACAACTCGATTAGTCACATCATCAGAACTTTGAAATCCAATTAGAAAAAAGAAATAAAACTATTTCAATATTATAAATTAAAATTGCACACTTCAATAACAAATTACAAAATTGAAATGATCACAGAAGTTGAGAATGCTGTCGCCTCTTAAATACGAAATTAAAACGAATACAAATTTAAAACTGCAGACAAGTTAAAAATAAAATGAAGTGAAGAATGTTAAGTGAAGGATCTTAAAGCAAGTTTTTGATGGAGAGGGGCAGAGGGGGAAGGAGAGAGGACAGTGAAGTATGTGGATAGATAATTTCAGGAAGAAAAAGAAGAAGAAGAAGAAGAAGGAGGAGGAGGAGGAGGAGAAGAAGGAGAAGGAGAAGAAGAAGGAGAAGAAGAAGAAGAAGAAGAAGGAGGAGGAGAAGAAGAAGAAGAAGAAGGAGGAGAAGAAGGAGGAGAAGAAGAAGAAGAAGGAGGAGAAGAAGAAGGAGGAGAAGAAGAAGGAGGAGAAGAAGAAGAAGGAGGAGAAGAAGAAGAAGGAGGAGAAGAAGAAGAAGGAGGAGAAGAAGAAGAGAAGAAGAAGAAGAAGAAGAAGAAGAAGGAGAAGGAGGAGGAGAAGGAGGAGGAGAAGGAGGAGGAGAAGGAGGAGGAGGAGAAGAAGGAGGAGGAGAAGAAGGAGGAGGAGAAGGAGGAGGAGAAGAAGGAGGAGGAGAAGAAGGAGGAGGAGAAGAAGGAGGAGGAGAAGAAGGAGGAGGAGAAGAAGGAGGAGGAGAAGAAGAAGAAGAAGAAGGAGGAGAAGAAGAAGAAGAAGGAGGAGGAGGAGGAGAAGAAGGAGGAGGAGAAGAAGAAGAAGGGGAAGGAGAAGAAGTAGGAGAAGAAGTAGAAGGAGAAGAAGTAGAAGGAGTAGAAGGAGAAGAAGTAGAAGGAGGAGGAGGAGGAGAAGAAGAAGGAGGAGGAGGAGGAGGAGAAGAAGAAGGAGAAGGAGAAGGAGAAGGAGAAGGAGGAGGAGAAGGAGGAGGAGAAGAAGAAGAAGAAGAAGAAGGAGAAGGAGAAGGAGAAGGAGAAGGAGAAGGTGCAGTAAAACTTCACTTATATATTTTTCAGGGAACTCAAAGAAAAAATCCTATAAGTGAGAAAAAAGCATAACTGAAATTGATTATTATGAGCAAAATAAAAACTCAATATTTTTGCAGTGTCGTTTTACCTGTTTTCCCAGGTCTTTAGCAATATCTACTCTTTTTTGGTTCCCATACTCCCTAACAACTTTTAAAATTTTTATTTTATCTGATAATGAAAGGGGTTGCCTTTTCCTCTCACTCTTTTTGACCATTAAAACAGACCCATACTGGGGATCATACTGTTAACCTTTTGCAACTCAGTTTCATTGCGTAAACAAAGGCCATGTCCTGCATGGGCTACAACTGGCAGCAGCGGCCCGCAGCTGGTTACATCGGATTCAAGCTTGATGTTACTCGAGATTCTGCAGGTTAAAGCACAGTGTTCTAAATGGGCAAAAGGAAGCGCACAATTGCCACAGCCTGGTGACACCCACCTCGCCTTGGCCCCTCAGCTAAGCCAAGTCAAGCTTCTATATTACAAGTTTCATTGACAGGAAGTTGCCTCAGAGGCCGAGCAACAGGTTGCACTCTGGAACATGCCAACTCAAGTATACTTGGATTTTCGTAACGTGACGCCTGAGGGTATTATTTATTTATTTGTTTGTTTACGGGATATTCCCTTTAATACATGTAATTACAATATTTGAGTACAAGATACACATTTATTAATGAAGTCACAAAAAGTAAATTTAAGAACAATAATTACAAATCAGGTGGTTTTATAGAGGAATTCTGGAATAGTACGTACATAGCTTCAGTAACTACTATTGAAAAAATCAATTCGCTTACAATACTTGTTAGCAGGGGAAGGTAGAATACGGTAGAAGGTATCATTAATTTGATAGTTTTCACAGGTTTGACAGTAAATAAGGGATTACGTGTCGACATGCGAGGCACCCAAAATCCGATATTAGGAAGAAACTCTTCACAATTAATTTTACCCAACAAAATTTAAAATCAAAAGATAAGGTTACACATTGTTCTTCTATCCCGAAGATGAGGAATATTATGCAATGAGTAGTAATCCATTGCAAAATGCTTAGTTGCCCAACAACCAGTGTTGGACCTTCTCAAGATGATTTACAGCCTTGCCAGTGAAGGGAGGCCAAATTAGACAGGCATACTTGAGAATGGGTCTAACCAGCAAGTTAAAAGAGAAGTTTAATCATGTTGAGTGATCGAAATTGTGATGAGTTTCGCAGGATAAAACCCAAGGATCGCAGAGCTTTGTTAACAATACTGTGAATGTTGTCAATTGAATTGAGTTTACTGTCAAAGTTAACTCCAAGGTCTCTGATGTTGTCAACCACATCCAATCAATATCCTCCCATTGAGACTATATGGAAAATAAACAGTGTTTCGCTTTCTGCAGAAGCTAATGGTATAGCACTTTGTCAAGGTGCAATGATATGTTATTCAGAAGGCATCGAATTTCGACAGCTTGTAAATCAAATTGCAACTTGATGGCGTCCTCAGTATCAATTATCAAACAATAAATCTTAGCGTCTTCAGCAAAAAGAAGGATATTACAGTGCTTCAAGACTGCAGGGAGATCATTGTTAAACAGGTTGAAAAGTAAAGGGTCCAGGTGAGATCATTGAGGGACTCCAGATGGTACACAGTAGGAGTCAGAATGGATACCATTCAGAGAAACATACTGCAGTCTGTTATGCAAATAAGAATAGATCCATGAAAGGAGCAGATCACTCAAACCCATCTTAGTTCATGGATTACGATCGAATGATCAACCTGGTCAAACGCCTTAGCAAAATCCGTATAGATTGTATCAACTTGAGAGCCATCAGAGAGCGAATCAACAGTAAACTTTTTAAATATGACCAGGTTTATATAGGTTGACCTGTCCTCCCTAAATCCATGCTGGGAGTCAAGAGTACAGGGTTCAAAGGAAGATGTAAGATTAATGCACACTAGTTTTTCAAACAGCTTAGGGATGGTGTATAAGATGGAAATAAGGCAATAGTTCGTCACATCAGATTTATCACCTTTTTTATGAACAGGGATAAACTTGCTCTTCTTCCAAACATCAGGAAAAGACCCACATCTGAGGGATTGATTAAATAGTAGAAATAATGGGCTAGCTACGGCATATCTGCAATGTAACAAAAACAGATTAGGTTCGAGATCAGGACCTGCACCTTTTCTTGGATTTAAAGAACCAAGCTTCTCAAAGATATCACACAACCGTAATTGAAGATTGTTGATGAGAGGGTCCTCGACAATCAAAACTGGAGAAAACACCAGAAGGGATGATGTGTTGTTGGAAAATTGAATACTGAAGTATTGTGCAAAAACGGATACAGTTTCACTCAATTCTGTACAATGAATATCCTGAGTGCATAATACGTGGGATATGGTTATGATTTGAGGTGTAATGTAGATGATTCCAGGAAACATTGATATTAGAAGGTATAGATTCTTCAACCGAAGAGATATAATTATCGTAGGAAAGTTTTTGGATGTACTTTACTTTGGATCTGATGGCAGAAAACAAATCTTAAGAGTCAGTCGATTTTGATAGATTCTATGTAATTTTTTCTTTTCCTGGATGAGATGGATCAGTTCCATGGAATACCAGGGCAGGTAAGAGCTACCAAAAATCAGCCTCACTGGAACGTAGCAGTCAATTAGTGAATAGAGAATATTATAATAGATGTCCACATTCATATTAATATACATGTTGCTAAGACATATTGCTAACTTCAAGATGGAATATGGCACGGCTTTTCACGTCTTTCTTGGTCGCACCGCTAGACACTTGGTACGCTCGTGATTAGGTGACATCTTGCAGCATGATCGAGAAAGATGCAGAAAGTCGTGCCTTATTCTATTTTGAAGAAAAATCCCTCCTCAGGTGCCACGTCACAAAAACACAGTATAACACACAAGCTCCAGGCTCTTGGCGCAGGTCACCCCATGCCTCACTGGGATCATTTGAACGTTACATGTTCTTAAAGGGACTCTTATTATGAACCTATAAGTGTGAAAAATGAATAAATGTAAAACGCACAACTGAAATAATTTATTATAGGAATGATAGCAATTTATCCGGAACTTACCAAAAAACGTATAGATGTGAAAAACGTAAAAATGGAGTTTCACTGTATTTTCTAACTTCTGTAAATAAAATTATAGATTGACAATAGCTTAGTATTTAAAAAATGCTGGCAGCATGATAATATAATTGCTGTAACAGCATATATTAGTGCATCAGTTAGACTACTTGTAGTTCATACTGGTGGAAACAATGATTTCATAAATAACATGGAACTAATTTTCAAAGTTGGTTCTGCATCAGGCAATTGCCATGGTCAGATGAACCGAGAAAGTTTTGAAAAGCAGGCGAGAGAAATTATTAGAAAACCTACCTTCTAAAGCAATAATTGTTCTTGATAAGGCTCATAATGTGTTAGCTAACAAAACCTTAATGGCATATGTGTTAAAGCACAATATGATTCAATGGTTGAATGCAAAGGAACGCAAGTTAATGAAAACCTGAATTATATCAACTAGTTCTGCAACTAAAACCTCGGAACAAAACATGTAAAACTGATGAACCGTTTGCCAGTAGGGTTCATTCTATCATTCGCTTTCCTCCTTACATGTGTGAATTGAATCCCAATGAAATGGCATGGGCAAAACTTAAGAAACTTATAAAGGAAGTAACTGGGAACGTGTCTCAGGAACTTAGTCTTAGTAGTCTCAACAACAAAATGTTAGAGCTTACAAACTGGGTAACCCAATCACCCAAGTCACTATTGAAGACTGGAAGGGATATTGAGTGATTTTTATAAGAAAGGACCATTTTGACAGCTAGTGTTGGCAACATTACTGAAGGTTCTGTGGTTGTTGTGTCCTTGAGCCAATAAGACTCTCCTTCCTCTATTCGTTTGTTTGCAGTTGGCAAACTTGTAAATGGCTTTGATGCTTCCTTTAGTGATGTCCTCGCCTGATGAAAATATTGTGTGCCACAAGAAATAATTGAAATTAGTAAGTGCAGTGCTATGTGCTCTTCTGTTTTTTTTTTTTTTTTATAAACACTACGTTGAATTTACTTTTTGTATGATAAGTATTACGCTTATTTTAAAACGGAGTATTGAATGCGAGATGCGTATTGGTTCATGTGTTTCCGGCGCTTGTGCTGTAAGGTGGCGAAATTATTTACATTCTTGGCAGTTTCTTTTACTGAATATGAGAGCATGTTAAGAGATTTTTCCACATACATAATTAAATTTCAATATTTCTAAGACTCGTGTATGTGCATATATCTCAATGAAACTCTAAGACTTCTGTAGCGGTCTTCAAGAGACCCATAACCAAACACTGTACAAAGAGGCATGGCTGAACAGCTGTCGCAGTGGAGGGATACTTCTCTGAATTACAAGTGATGTTCCCTTGTTTAGTGAACTGTCATTTTGACTCATTCTTAGGCGGATTCTTCTATACAGTACTCATGTCATGAAACTAGAATATGAATATTGGGAAAGGGATGGTATAGTACCAGTCATAAATAGTATTGTTATAAATATGAACTCAGATTGTGAGTGTGAAGAAAACGAGTGTGAAGAAACTGAAAACAGTGATAGTTCATCGGTGGACAATGATTAGGTAAGGTCAATGTTTTTTACCTCAATAGTACTCTCCAACTCTTCCCCCACTCCCTGCCAATGTTTCCTTTCTGTATCTCCATTCCACCCCCTCTCCTTCACACTGCAACTGCTACAGTAAAATGGCACGACGACATCACAGAGCCAGAGACATCAGAACTCAACCGTTAATGGTAATGAGGGATCATACGAGTTGTAATAGGTTAAAAGTTGCAAATTATATATATAAAATCTCCATGTAAAATAATAAAAATCTCACCAATATATCTTTTATAAATGAAAGAATTTTTTATTGTAATTTCTTCCAATTTCCTCATTACAATACCTGGAAACAAAGAGCTCACTGACCTTCCATGGGTATTCCAGTTAAATTACAGTTCTGTTAAATGACATTATCAAAAGTAAACTTAATAAGCATTTTATCACCTGGGATTTTCCAAGGATACATTCTGTCCAATGTTGATGCCGTATACACAATCACTGTTATTATAACTAACCTCACCTAAGACTACTAAGACTTACTCTGGATTGAAGTGGCTGATTATAATGGACTCATCCAGGACATCTACAATTTGACCTTCATATTCTACCTCTTCAGTCCTACCATCATTTTGCCTCACACGGCAATAAATGAGATCTCTTTTCAGCAAAGAAGGGCGTTTCTCTGCTAGCCCTGGAACCTGTAACAAAAAAAATATATTGAAGGAAAATTTCTATAATAAACATGTAAAAGAAATGTAACGTTTAATAAATTTTCATTAATTCATTAATAAAATTTGAAAACATATGCAAAAAATATTGAATTTTATTAACATTTACTAATAAAAAATTAAATCACAGTAAATTTATTCATATTTTATTATTTAATATAAAAAGCACAGTAATATTTTGAATCAAGGCCCAGATTTTGAAGGTCTGAAGATAAATTACACCTAAACCATGGCTAAAGTCTCCACTTTGACAAACTAAAAATTTAAAATGAGTAAAAATTTGAATAAAAATATTACTTATTCGTTTAAAATAAAAGTATTGTTTTAACTGTCCACACAAACTACAACATGAAATGAATGCAGTGTAGAGAACTTCTGTGCAGTCCATCATTATGTTTAACAATGAAAATAACTAAAAGGACATACCCATGTTCTTCAGGAACTCTTAATCAAAATTACTGTTACACATACAGTATTTAACAATTAAAAGAAATCTTAGAAGTTCCCATGATTGCAATGTTATACTATTTGAAGTCAAATACAGATATCAAGATAGCAATATTTATGATTTATCAATTGAGAGATACTTCATGAAAATCTGAGACCCTGTCACAAACACAATATTAGTAAGGAATATATCTAACAATGGAAATCGTTCAAATTCACAATCAATATTTTCAAGCATACATCATTTATATCCAGCAAATTACTTTGGGTATAATGACAGTATTCCCAAAAATCACTATTTTAAACTCTGCACAATTTCCCATGCTTCTTAAAACAAAAAATGAAATGGCTCTTAATAACTTTTTTTATATATGCATAACATGTCAGATTAAGAATTCTTTTCAAGTTCTGAGAAAAACTTCCAATCATAAAATGTAGAATAGAGAGAGATATATGCTGATTAAGTAAACAAAAATACTAAAAAACAAAAGCCAATTAACAAGGTATTTCAATATTTAATAGATGTGACATTCAAAATACATGTCACAATTTCACAAATCTTACTTTCAGTTCCAGTCGACCAGGAGTAATAGAAGGATGTAATGTAACCCCACGCATGTTGTAGCGATTCACGTGCAACAGTGCATCAAATTCTTCCAGATAGAGCAACATATGCATGATGAATTCATAATTCTCAAGATCAAGGTTTTCGTAACCTTTTAGTGCAATATCCCTGTAGAAAGAATTCTTTGATACCAGTTGGTCTTTGATTAATTGCTATTTATCCCATAAAACTGTGACATTTCCACATTTAAAATCATTGTCCATAAAAATATAAATCATATGATTTATGTATGTGTGTAATTTAATATTTATCTTTGGCTCTATAACCAGAAAAATAGACCAAAAGTATGAAAAATGACACCAGTTTCTTTTGTTATTAGAGACAAGGTGGAAAATGTTACAATTTCTGAGATTCAATGAATTACAATGCTTTAAGAAAAGCAAATTTCTCAAGAGCATAGTGAAAAAAATTAGGTTTCAAAAGAGATTTAAGAGGGATTGGAATAATGATTTCACAATCTTAAGAGATAATGAGACTTACATGCATCTGAAAGCAAATTCATATTCCAGTTATATTTATGTAACTCATATTCCAGTTATCCTTTAAAAACAGGCTGAGTGAGTCTGTGGTTCATTTTACATGATAGTCTAGGAGGACAAATTTTCTGGAATCAAAGGTCTTGGCACTCGTCAACTTGGGTCATTTACACATTAAGATGACCATCTACATAGTAACCCTGCCAACTGACTTAATCACTTTATCATTTACATTCACAATAAAATTATACTCAGTAAGCAAAACAGAAAATATTGATTATCTCCAATATAACAATGTAGACAATGTATGGATATTGAACATATATTTATATACAGTCACAATATGCAGAGAACATGTTGCTGGGGCACTAAAAGAGGGAACTACTACAATTAAACAACAGAACTAAAGCTCATCGTGAAGTGTGAGAATTACAGCAATCAGGGATTCTGGAATGAAACACTAAACAGGGTTGCCTTCATCAGAGTTGTTCTTTGTGCACGTCTTTGTTTTCTCTACAAATCTGTAGGCAATGGTGGGATTTCAGATTGGGGAGGGATTCAAGCTCTAGAGCAATTTGACTGTAAAGTCCATTGTTTTTTGTCAGTATGCATATTTTAAAATGTTTTATATTACAAAAAATAAATTAATTAGATAATTACAATCAATTTTTGGTTTTACATTAAAATATTTATAATTTTGTTAAAATCATAGTATTCTACATTTTAAATAATTTAAAAATAACAGTAAACTTAAAAATGTTCTTAGTCTTCCCAAACAGGTGTAGTCTCCAGCCGACTTAATTTAGAATTATTTCCTTTAAATGTTTACATAAATAGAATAGTTCAAGCCTCATGAAATAAGTGCATCAATGCAATCAAATCATATAAATTCCCATCGCAATCCAATAAGATGGAATACATGCAAAAAGATTTGGGCCATTAGGTTTCAAAAAATATGATATGAAATTTTTCATAACAAACAAAATAACAATAAAAATAGGTACATAATCCTTGTACAAGAAATGAGAATGTCATGAAGGTAAGTGCTCATATTAAAACAGATTTAAACTGTGAAATTATTTTGAGAGATATGACATATACATGTATTTATGGTGAGATCAAGATTACATTACTTTACATGGACTGTTACGTTAATATTAACCCTCAGTTTGCCTCAAATCTTCACAAAGCAAGATAAAAACATTATATTTCTGTTCACGCAAATAACATTGAGTTATGAGATAAGGCACTGGGGTGTAATTAAAAAGCAACAAGGACACCGACACCCACACCCACGCACGCCCGCCAGAACCACAAATCAATGAAGTATGGAAACAAATACAGATGCCCAATGATCAAAAATATTTTGACCTGCTCATTCTTGTCATTGTATGGTGGATTTTGGTGCCATTGTACTTCTCTAGTATTGGTTCCCCACCCAGGTAAATGTTAGTGCCATTTCTAGGTTTGAGAGTCCCTGATACCAAGCGATCTGGGTGATATCGCAGCCCCTCCAATTGGGAACATATTTTGATGTGGGAAGGGGGAGTATTAACCGCGCAACTTTTCTTGAACAATGACCTTGCTTCACATTCTCTTGAACAATAAACAGTTGAAGACCAAAACTCGCAGCGAGCACTGATGACAACATTCCAAACACATCCTCATTGGCACATAAGAAAATACATTTACTGTTCAAACCGAGACCTCCTGGTCGTATTTTTCTAAACTATATCTAAAGAAATGGTGAAAGAAGATCCAGATCTATCACAGGAGATACCTCGAACTCTTGGGAAAATTAGAACCCAATTTATCGAGAAAGTTGCGAAGGCATGACTGATATTTCAGACATTGGTATTACTTCATAAAATCTAGTGGCCAATGTCATAACTAATTTCTCCACTTCACCTGCATTTTTCCAAGCCATCGTTCAAGAAAAGTTGGGCGATTAATACATACATATTTTACATAAAGCCTCAAATTCTTCACCAAAATGGCTCCAAGTTTTTGGATTAATTTATTATATATTTTTACTGGTAAGAGCAAAATATACTAATAAAAATGGCATGGGTTCTGTTATTGATAAATTCTCTAAATTTTTGAAAATAGATAATTTTTTTTGGCAGTTTCCTACAACTATCACCAAGAAGCTTTTTTCATTAATGAAATATGTTCTTCAAAATTAAGATATTTTAATTGTCTTGAAATTTTTTTCTCAAAATATGAGTAGTTTCATGCAATTTTGCATTATAAAGACAATGTTAAAAAACAAGATTTTCTCAAAAATGTTTCCAATTTCATTATTTAAATTTTTCTGAGAAAGTATGTAGAACTTTTTAAAAGGGCACAGGTCCAACTTACATTGAACTCTTCAAATTTTCGAAAATTGCAAAAGCTACAAATAATGCGAGATAGTATGTGGTGTGGTAGCACCTCTAGTTTTGCACTGTATTGAGTTGTTTGATTTTTAAATTACAGACAATAAATTTAACAACTGAAGTACGTCAATTTGGAACACAATTTTCACAATTAAAGAAAATATTTGTTCTGTTTCTGAACAAAGTATTTGAATATCTTTAATTAATGTGGAAGTTATAGGAAAAAGATTTACAGATGAGATTGAGACTATTTAAAATGTAATACAGTGATCTAAAATGCTGTTTGACTGCTTGTGAGATTGCAAAACAATGGCCGAGCTACCAGAAATACGGAGCATGTAATCCCTCTAAGTCAACTTACCATTCTCCTATGTCATCTCAGATAGGTTTCCTGACCTGAAAGACAACATGCTGCTTATAAGCACAAGGGCTGAGAGAGAAAGAGTATTTCATGATGTTATCTCAAGCATGCATTATGAGTGCAAAGAGTTAAGATCATACTATGATTATTTAAATGTTGGCAACCCTGTCTGTCACTCAAAATTTTATATACTGATAATTTTGGGAAGAAAAATTAACTTTTACAATGAAACAAACTTTTTTGGCATTGGGTGCTTCCCAGTTCTGTTCCAAAGCCAATGTCCCCAGCTGAAATAATTCAAATCATTATTCATGGGCCAACACATTTCCTGGCACCAACAAAATTATGAGGTGTTTGCAATTACTGGTGTGATCTGTGATACTACTACTCACAGCTAATACCGTATTTACCAGAATATAAGATGAGGTTCTTTTCCTTAATATCTCAGTCTGAAAATGCAGGGTCATCTTATATTAGCAGATTAAGTCTAGTCGCTTAGGGTTTAAGTTTTTACATTGTCATTCCATGTCATGAAATTCGTAACTGTTGATGTAAGAATAAACAGTGAAGACTAAAAATATTGCGCATATCTGCAATACATAATTGTATTCACAGTCGTATTCTTGGCATCCACTGTGAATTTGCTGGGCAATTCCAACCAATATTTTTGAATGGGTCAGTAAAGAGAGAATCTCACATGAAAGGCAATGTATCAAATGAAAAGTAACAAGAAAATGAATGCCGAGATTTCTTTCATAACATATGTAACTCAAAAACGGCATGTTACAGTGTGTTCCCACGAAATGACCTGTCGCTCGGCCTCTCAGGAGACTTCCTGTCAATGAAACTTGTAATATAGAAGCACGACTCAACCTAGCTGAGGGGCCAAGACCGCGTGAGCCTGTGTGGTGGTAGCGCAATATCGGTTCCCTGGCCACCTCCGCCAGCATAATTTCGAAAACTTTCAGGCAGGTGCGTATGGGAGTTTTCTGAGGATCTCAAGAGGCAACATCTAGCTCCGAGGGAAGGTCAAAAGCGTCCCCGGGAGAGAGTTATCAACGTAGATAACTAATAAATGAGAAAGTCTGCGCACTGACTGTTCCACTCTCTGAAGGCCCTTTTGCTCGCCATAATTATAAAACGAGATCCTTTCTGTAGCGGCGTGGCACAAGCAACTAATGAAACCGACCGCTTTTCCGCATGGCGCAGCAGGTGTCGCCAGGCTGTCGGGCTATGGCAGTCGTGCGCTTCCTGTCACCCACGTAGAACACTGTGCTTTGACCCATAGATTCTTTAGTAACATCAAGCTTGAAACTGAAGCAGCCAGCCGCGGAACACTGCCATCAATTGTAACCATCGTAAGACACAGTCTTCATTTTCGAAGTGAAACGGAGTCGCATAAGGTCATCAGTAAGGTCCCCATTGCATGTCCATTCTCAACGAAAAAGAGTGGTAGGATAAGGCAACCCCTTTCAATATCACATAAAATAAAAATTTTAAAAGTTGTTAAGGAGAGTGGCAACAAAAAAAAGAGGTAGATATTGCTAAACAACTGAGAAAACTGGTAAAACGATAGTGCAAAAAACGTTTGCTCATAATAATCAATTTCAGTTATGAATTTTTCTCACTTATACGTTTTTTCCCTTCCGTCCCATGAAAATCGTACAAGTGAAGTTTTACTGTACTTTTTAAGTATTATAGTTTTATTGCTTTTTCTATTTGCTTGACCAGTTATCAGGTGGCAGAGCTGTGATGAGGTATCATGCCCTTAAACAATAATCACAATTCTACACAAACAACTTCAAAATTGAACAGATTCTTTCAGAAATAAAATTTTTAAAAACTCAATTAACATCCAGTTTAAATAAAATAATTCATTGTAACCAGAGAAGTGTGTTTTGAAGTTGAGAGCATATCTAAAGAATAGTTATGCACTGAAAATTTCTTATCCAATTCACTAGTTTGTTAGGCTCCTAAATGGCAGTTTCAGGGAGACTATGTTTCCATGTCAAACTGTATTTGACATGGAATTCCTTACTACCCAGAAAGGTATGTGAATATTTTATAATTAAGTATGGCCCTAAAAGGTAAGTAATGTTTGGCACAGGGATGTAGCCTTAAGAAAGTGTCAACAGATAATGAAAACTGTTTTCATCCATCTGTCTTACTTTTTGAAATGAAGGCATTATAATATGCTAAAACAATGCAAATCCCCATTGAATTTCCAACCAAAACATGTATCTCCCATTTACAAGCAGTTTTGACAAAATGTGCACTGTAGAAATGCTTTTATGTAAATTACAATACAAGTCCATACCATAAGTTACTGTGACAAAACGTTCACTGTTAATCTTGTACGTTTAAACCTCACACATATTCTTTAATGCTGCAACCCACAAAAGGATCACACTTTGTGGTTGTGGAGAAAAGAAGTTAACAAAGAGTACAACTGATACATGCCACACCCAATAACTAAAGAAATAAAGAAGGAAATGAAAAAGGTTAAGACATCTCTCTAAAAAGTCAGAGATTGGTCACTTACAACCTTATTTACGATTAGATACATTTTAGAACAACTCTGTAGATACATACTGTTTCGCAGCTTATTGTTTGTGTCAATATGTGACTTTCTCACCATGAAAAGCAGTTTTAAAAACACTGATCCTAACTGACTAAGCTCCATCTGCAAATGTAAAATGACCTTGCATTTTTCAATGAGATATTTAAGTATGTTTATAACATATTCCAAATCAGTAAACACCACTGAAAACGACTTTTTCAACTTAACCAATGTGAAATAAACGATTAGCAAAAGGATTAATCAATATTTTGGTGGTTTCACCACTTTTCAGTGGTGAAAAGTCTTACAGTTAAGAATTACTATAAAACATTAAAATTATTTTACAACTGTTCTCTTATGCCAGTACAAAAATATCATTAATGGTAAAAACCAAAATTGCATTGCAGCATGGGCATACTTACAGCACAGTGGTAAGGAGATTCATATCATCACGGGTGATGCCGTCCCAGGGAAGAAGCCAGTGTTCCAATAGCTGATAGTACTGCTCTGGAATTTCAAATGGGGTGTCAAACTTCAGTGGTTTCCTGAAAACAGACACAACTGTGTACTACAGATGATATGGAAATACAAAACAAGGAAAATACACAGATGAAGTCTATTGTAACATTTATTATTATATTAACATACAATACACTACCAGAGAGACAATAATTTCTCCCAATAACCTCTTAATACTGTATATACCCAAATACAAGATAAATTATTTTCCTATATTTCTCTTTCAAAAAATTCAGGGTCACCTTACATCTGTTGTCAAGATTATAGATAAAAATAGAAAAATTGTTGTCTAGATTATATATTGTTTTTCATTTGTTTCTGTGGTTGGATGTACAACGTGTAATGACTTTTATCAATATGATTTCTTTTCATTTCTATCTCTTGCAAAATGCAAATTCACACTTGCTGGGAGTTGAATTGAAGAGGACTGGTGGCAAAACTTTTGAAGTGTGGGGAAGGTGGCTAAACGTTTTCTACACTATTGGACAATTTGCAATTTTATTTTGACTAAATAGAAAGAATTAGTTTAAATTTTAAAAAATCCAGGAGACCTCGTCAAAGTTAGGTCGTGTTATATTCAGGTAAATAAAATATAAACATTTCTTAGCTTTCAATGACTGGACTAAAATGACTTATTCTGTTCTGACAACATCCAACAACACATAAGATCACTGCCCATGTAGTTTTGCAAGTGTCTTGAGGAGATTTACCCTTTTTCAGTTACACCTTCTATGCGATACTTCACATTGGTCCACACATCTCCTCGGAAAGGGCTCTCCTCTACCTCCATCTCTGGGAATTCATTGCTTCGCACTTTCACGACCTGATCAGAGAGCAAAAATAATTTTGTAATGGTTATTTCAAAACTGATACACATATTTAAAAATGCATATTAAACAAAAACATTATTAGAAGAGAATTAGAAAACTAGTTCCTTGCCTATTTCTTTCCTTAAAAGGGTGTGTGCAAGTGTATACAGGTGTGGGTGTATAAAACTTAATTTTGTCTAGAATATGAAAATTCTGAGGCAAAGAAGAATGAATAATAAGAATAAAATAATTAAATAGAGAGACTGAAAGACTTACTCAAGACAACATAAACAGTTTTATACAAATAATCTTCTAACCAATATTTCTCATTCCTGCTTTATTAATTTTATTTATATAGTATGTGGTGCCAACAATTAATCATAATTTTCATAAAGAAGACCAAAGAATAAATATTTATTTTCTGTATTTACCCAAATATATGAGAAGGTTTTTTCCTAAATATTTCATCGGAAAAATACAGCAAATGACAGGTTGCGAAATTGCCAAAGAACTGCAGAAAAGAAGTAATCTATAAAAACAGAGATGCCCAGAACAAAATATTTTAAATTCAAAAGGACAACCAAAGAAATCCCTTATAATATTGCTGTTCAAGGGAATGGAATGAAATAAAACAACTCACTACAACCTAAACCAAGTAATGACACATCAGTACAACAAATGATGCAGACGAACCATTTTGGTGAGAGATTAGATCATTTAGAAGCCATAGTAACAAGGAAAGATGGAAATAATGGATAAAAAAGATCTGAGAATAGTGACATGGAATGCTAATGGCATACAGAATAAAAAATATGAACTAGAAACATTTCTAAATACACAACATATAGATGTGTGCTTGATATCAGAAAATCACTTTACAAAAGAATCTTACGTAAAATTAAAAGGATTCTATATTTATCATGCTACCCATCCAGATAATGATGCGATGGGAGGGACCGCAATTATCATCAAAGATTGTATAAATCATTATGAAGATAACCCAATACAATGTAAAGAGGTGCAGCTTATCACAGTAATGATAAAATCTACCAAACAAAGACCTTAAAATTGGTGCATTACACTGCCCACCAAGACACAATCTAAAACTTGAATATTACGAAGGAATTTTGAAACACAGGGGTGAAAAATTTATAATGGGTGGTGACATTAATGCACTGATTGGGGAGCAAGGCTGATCACTACCAAAGAAAGCGAGTTAAAAAAAGCCATCAGAGAAACAGGATGCAATACGCAATCAAGAGGGAAGCCATTCTACTGGCCTAGTGACAGGCAAAATACCAGACTTACTGAACTTCTTCTCGAAGAAAATTTCACCAAATTTAATAGATATAGACAAAAGTTTTGATTTAAATTCTGACCATTCAGCTGTTATCTTAACTCTGAGTGAAAGAATTATTAGAAAAGAAGCGAGACCAACTCTGGTAAATAAAACTACAGATTGTGAAAGTTTCAAAATTGATTTACAATACAAAATCAATTTGAATGTCAATCTAAAAACAACCGAACAATTAGACATAGAAGTAGAAATATTTACTAGACTTTTGCAAACAACTGCATTTCACAACACCAGAGAAATAAAACGCACCACAAAAGGATTTAATTATCCAGCTGAAATAAAAAACCTAGTAAGAGAAAAAAGGTCAGTGAGACGGAAGTGGCAGCAAACTCGATACCTAGTGGATAAGACTGTCCTCAACAATAAGGCACAAAAGCTGAAAAGAGAAATTCATAAGTTAAAAAACGAAAGTATCAAAGCATACCTTGCAAATGTAACAGCTGATGAAGATACTGATTACTCACCCACCTCTAGCCTCATATAGCCACTCACAGTCTCTAAACGAATCAAAAGGCCAATCATGTCAGTCCCTCCAATAAGAAAAGGCCAAGGAAAGCGGGCAAGAGATAATAAACAAAAAGCAGATCTATTTGCAGAACATCTAGTGGAAGTCTTTACCGCAAATGATATGCAGAGCAATAATAACACTCTTGAAGTAAATAATACCAAAGCAGGAACAATAACTCTGGTTACTCTAAAAGAAGTGGCTGATGAGATAATAACTAACCTAAGTTCAAAGAAGGCCCCAGGATTTGATTTGATCACCAGACAAATATTGAAGCAGTTGCCACAAAAAGAGATAGCCATGCTGACATGCCTATATAATGCAGCTTTTAGACTGAGATATTTTCCTGCAAGCTGGAAAGTGGCTGAAATTATTATGATACCCAAGCCATTATGACACCCCACAAAGTAGAATCAATTTCGCTTTTACCAGTAATTTCAAAATTATGTGAAAAACTACTCCTTAAAAAATTAAAACCAATTATATAAAGGCTAATTTGATTCCTAACCATCAGTTTGGCTTTAGACAAAGACACTCGATAATAGACCAAGTGCACCGAATTACAGATGTAATTGAGATGGCCTGAGAGGGGAAACAATTCTGTTCTGTATTATTCTTGGATTCTACAAAAGCCTTCGACAAGGTCTGGTATGAAGGATTACTGCATAAATTAAATAAAATGCTACCCAAACAATATGCTGAAATTCTCACATCATATATATCTGAGAGAATGTTCAGAATAAAGCAAGAAGATGCTTACTCTGACCTGAAGGATATCCAAACAGGTGTGCCATAGGGTAGTTCTTGAGCCTGTATTGTATTTGTTATACACCAGTGATATACCAATCCCAGAACAAGGAAAATTAGCCACTTTTGCTGACGACACAGCTTTGATAACAGCACAAGACGAGATTAGCTCCACCCGACAGCTACAAGAAGCTAGTAACGCTGTTTATAACTGGACCAAAAAATAGAAAATAAAGATAAATGAAGAAAACTCAGTTCACGTCAATTTTACAAATTGAAAATCAAACAATCCACCATCACTAAATATAGACGGAAAGATAGTTCCTTATGAAATAAAGCTAAATACTTGGGTATGACATTGAACACTAAATTGAAATGGAAAGAATACGTCAAGAAAAAAAAAATTTAAGAACTCAATATAAAAATTCGTCGATATAAATGGATAATAGGAAGATATTCCAGCTTATCATTATATAATAAAACAATAATATATAATCAGATACTTAAACCCGTATGGCTATATGGAATTCAGCTATGGAGATGTGCAAAAGATAACAATACCAAAATAATACAAACTTACCGAAACAAAGTTCTGCGAGAAATGGTGAATGCACCATGGTATGTAAGAAATGCTGATATCCACAGGGGATTCCTGATATTAATCTTGGAATACCAACAATTAAAGAAGAAATTAAAAGGTTCACCAAGAAGCATGAAAAAAGGCTTCGCCTACATGAAAATGCAGAAATTCTTCAACTGCTCGAAAACGAACATGTTCCGAAGATTGAAGAGGACCAAACCATCTGAACTTGAGTAGTGTTGTTATCATAGTACAACACTGTACAAGTGATAGTGCCAATTTAAACAACCGGACTAACTAAAGGATGTCATTGAACAGCATTTAGCTGATAAGAACATTAGATTTAAGATATATTAAAGAAAACTTGATGGTTGGTCTTTCCAGACCAGTTTTGACATGTAAACACAAAGGTGTTAATAAATTTTATACACACACCACACACACACACACACGCCCACCCCCACCCACCCCCACCCACACACCGACACACACACACGCCCACCCCCACCCACACACACACATTTTAGCATATTTGGAAGCACATCCCTTGAGGGTTAATGCTTTATAATGCCAAGAACCGATTATTTAATTAAAAAACATTCAAAAGAGCAGCAATATAAGAACATGCTTTCAAAAAGTTCAAAAACTGAGGAGCTCTGAACCCTGCTCATGGTTAAGTTGGTTTATAAGTCCCTTTTTAATCCACTAAAAATGAAACTATTTCTTATTTTGAAGTTAGGAGTTTCTAGATAAAACACACATTTAGAGGGAAGAACTCTTCACAAACATAATACCAACTACTTGGAAAACGTGTGCATCATTACGACTATGGATCTACAGTAGCTTATGGTCTTCTTGAGAAGTACTGGTCCACACATAATTGTTTCAACTTAATAGCATCTCATTTGCTAGGTCTCAAGAAGAATTTTGTAGTTAAAAGACACGTTTAAATTTTAGAACTTGTGTAAATACTTACAATAACCCTCACAATATCGAAGTCTTTCTCTTCACCATCTTTTGTACGTATGAATTTGAAAGATACTGGAACACCATATGTACCTCTCCCATGATTTGTGAATTTAACTTGAACATTGTAACAACATGCTGCAACAAGAAGCAATTAATTAGAAAAAATATTTTTCAGTATCACCAGGGGATGACACCAGGATGACCAGATTTATATCTTAAGGGTCCCCCTAAACATGAAAAAACTATGAGGCCTCCTAAAAATAATCACTAAACTTATTTGTAGCCAGGAAATAGTACTTTATCAATATTGCGGCTCTCGACTTTCTAATTTAGAAAGAACCAAAATTAGTTAATTAAACCTTGAATCAAGAATTACTGAATTGATTGCAAGAAACCACTCCAAGAAGTACTACCCCATTATTAATTATAGAGTAAATATTTTTAAAATGCATTTCAGGTTCAAATAATTGTATATTACATTGAATTCATTTTCATTCATACACATATAATTCATTTATTAATAGATAATTTGTCCAATTGTAAACAAAAAAATTACAAAGTTTATATGTAAGCAACTTAATATCACAGTATAGTACATCATACATGAAGAAAAATTATAAATTAAAAAGGCACTATAAAATTATAAAAATACAATAAATAAAATATAATAGTGTGACGTAACCAAATATCAGATTCGAAATAAACACATTTATTTTGTAATAACTTCTCCGCAGTGTGTTGGTTGCAACCGGGAGCGTCTCCCGTAAGTCGTGAAAGGGTCAATTAGTTCCGCGCAGCTGCAAACGCGACCTATTGGCGTCGCCTCGGACGAGCGAGGGAGCGCAATGTTTGACACACGCGTCTTGCGATCTCCCCAGGGGACCATAGACCACGCCGCTCGGAGGGATTTCAGAAGACCGCCCAAGTTTGTTTATAGGAAGTGTGCGAGAAAGAGCGCTTTCGGCTGTCTCTGGAAAATTCCATCAAAATTACTTGAGAAACGCGTAATCTGATTGGTTTAAAATCATGTACGGCGTAGTAACTTTCGCCCAGTAACGTCACGCCTGCTAAAAATTCAGCAGAAAGTTCTAGAACATTCGTAGAAATTGGGGGGGGGGGGAGTGTGTGGGCGCCGTGAAGGGCGGAGGAGAGGGTAGAAGCGCGGTGGCGCTAGAGTTGTACAGGTCAGAAGCGCGGAGGCGCTAGAGTCGTGTAGGCAGAAGCATTCAGGTCGCCGGACGGAAGGGCCGCACAGAGCCGTGTGAGGCAGAAGTGTGTGGGCGCTAGGGTAGGTGTTATTAACACACCGAGTGTTAGGTAGATGAAAAGGAACTCTATTCAATTTTATTCTTTTTTATCTCTGCTCGTTTACGCCCGCGCCAATTGTCGCAAGTTACGCGACTACGATAATAAGTGAAGTCGGTGATAATTCTCCCGACGAGTATCGTGTTTTATTCTGACGCTCGGACTTATAAACTGTCGTCACCGCTGCCGCAGACGGGGTTTTGCTCTCCTGAATGGGAGCTGGCTACGCGAAGAAACCCTTCTCTGTCACTCAAGGGACGTGCTGCCCAGAAGAAAAGGAGTCCAACTGTTTTGCTTGTTTGGAGGCCGTTCACCCCAGCGAGTTCCTCTGCCGCACATGGTGATTTTAGTTATTTGTCGAGCTCCGACAAACAAAACGAACGTTTATCACGCCCTTTAGGCTTACCTGGACTATATTCCATATTCAGAAGATGCTGGCCGCGCATTGGCCCTTTTCTTGTAATTTTGTAAGCGCATCTCTGTTTAAATTTTCCTTCATTTGTTCCAAGCAATAATCATAAGATTTAATTGTATTAGTTTTAAGACTGCATGATAAAAAGCCAGGGTTTGAAACTGAGCTCAGATAATTATAACAAATTATTTCTACTAATTTTTTCTATTTTTTTTTAACTTCTCATTAAATTTATTTTTTTCATTAAATTTTCTTTCAATTAACCTCTATCACGTAGCCACATCCGTCCACCACCTAAATTTCAGGCTCTACTCGCCTCCTGAGGTAGCCGGCAACACGAGCCCAGGTAGGTGCGACCAACCGTCGGAGTTACAATAGTGAATATTCAAATTTCAGAATTTTGCTCTGTAATTTGCAATCAAAATTAGCTTCATTTTCAATAAAAAGATCAATATCAAATTTATCAATAACATGATAAATTCTACTGATAAAGTTATTTGCTGTGTAAGAACGCTTAAAAACTCTTGACAAAATTAATTTGTTGGCCTATTGTGTACAGTGGGAAGCTTAAAATTAACCATATTCAGCAAAAGTGAGCAATCAATACTACCTTTCAATAATTTCTGCAAAAATAAGACAATAGCAAAAACAAAAGTCGTAGTATCTGTACACTCAACGAATATAAAATAGTAAGTACACTCAACGAATCCCAACATCTGATTGGCCTTATTGACCATAAACTCCAAGTGGTCTTTAAAAGACATTCCAGAGTCAAGGATCACACCAAGATCCCTAATCAAAAACTCTACATCAATAACTATAAATTTAATCGCATACTCTCTCAATCAATCAATCTTCTACTCCTGGAAAATGTAATTGACTTACACTTCTCTGGATTTAAATTTATATTCTACATACTGATTTGTTAAAATGTAGACAACCCTGAATAAGAGAGAAACTGCGATTAGTGACACAAATATTAAGTCCTGACATTTTACATACAAGTCCAGACATTTTACAAAAAGAAATCTCAATTACTTAAGAATGTAAAACCTCTTCAACCTACACTGCTTTTCTATCCAGATTATTCTCAGTGTTTGTTAACAGGTGACTTGATATTCTTCTTTTTTTCTACATTTGCATCTGCAAAGCAGTATTTTCCAAAATTTTTAGATGTTTCTACCCTTTCTTCAAGTTTTATTCATTTGTTCTAACTGAAAATTTAGGTGAAGGATAGCAGGCAGAATGTTCAATTCATGTATATATTCAATTCACTGTACATACATCACAAACGTTGAAGCAAAAGTTAAATTTGTTGCAAGTGATTGAAAAATAAAGATACAGAGTGAATATGATGAAGCAGAAAAACATTCGTGTAGGTACTTGCAAAAAATAAACATTCTTCACCATAATGTTCAGTCCCTTTCAAATAAAACTGAGTTTATCGAGGCAGCTCTACAGAGCGATCTAAATCAAACGGACGTTCTTTGCTTTACAGAACATTGGTTATCTCCTAATGAACTTAGCATTTTCCAAATTCCAAACTTTTACCTCGCAGGCTTTTATTGTAGAGAGAGAGAATCGCATAAAGGTCCTACGTATGGTGGTTCTTGTATTTACGTTAGAAATAATATTGATTCTATCCCCTTGGCAGAATTAAATGTGTATTCCATTGAAAATATTTTCGAAATTTCTGTTGTACATCTTACTTCACTAAAAGTGATAATACTTTGCATTTACAGACCTCCAACAAAGAGAACTGCAGATTATAATTTGTTCTTAGAAAACCTGGAGATAACACTTAACAAAGTCAGCAATCGCTCTTTTGAATCCATTGTTGTATGCGGAGATTTTAACATTGATTTTCTGGTCGAATCTTGCGAGAAAGAAAAGTTTCTCAATTTAATTAATTCCTTCAATTTAGACATTACAATTAATGTACCTACACGAATCACACAAAATTCGATGAAGGCAATTGATCAAATTATAATTAACAAAACTACTACTCGATATGAAGTTGAAACAAAAGATTTAGGATACAGTGACCACGATGCACAAATTCTTACCATTATAAGAAATGCGATCACTGACACAATAAATAATACACGTATGACTAGATTGTTTACTAAAAGTAAAATTAAATTATTCATAGACTACTTGATGCAGGAGTCATGGGAAGCGGTTTATAATACTGTTGATACAAACGAGAAATATAATTCTTTTTTTTCAACTCTTTCAATTCATTTTAACACTTGCTTTCCTCTTCAAAAACGAAAATTAAATATTTCACGGAAAAGCAATTCTTGGATAACACAAGGGATTAGGACATCTTGTAAAAACAAGCGAATTCTTTCTTTCATTTCTAAACGTCATGACGTATCTCAAGATTTCCTTATCTACTTTAAAAAATACAAAACATTGTTACGAAAAGTCATAAGGCAGGCAAAAATCATGAAAAACGATCAGGATATTTTGAACTCAAATAATAAAACAAAATCAATGTGGAATATAATAAAAAATACTACCAAATCAACTAGAAAACCCGTAGAGAATGTTGTTTTAAAATATAACGATATAAATGTCAACGATCCGGCAACAGTGGCTAGTCTCTTTAACCAATACTTTTCGAGAATTGCTGCCGATCTCACTAAGGGTCTTCAGGCACAAAATTCAAAAACAGACAGTGCACCCAAAATTTTAGACACAATGTTCGTTTCCGAAACTTCTTCCTATGAAATTCTCAAAATAATCGGTAAACTAAAAAATAAATATTCGTCCGGTTTAGATGAATTCCCAGATTCTTTGTTAAAGACTTGTGCGTATGCCATTATACACCCGTTAACTCACATATTTAATGCATCTTTATGCACTGGAACGTTTCCAGATATTTTCAAAACAGCTAAAATTAAGCCGCTCTTCAAAAAAGGCAACAAAAATGAAATTCAAAATTATCGGCCCATCTCTCTTCTATCAGTTTTTTCAAAAATATTAGAGAGACTTTTTTACGTACGAATGGAAACCTTTCTCACTAAACACGACGCGCTTTCAGATTGCCAACATGGATTTAGAAAATCAAAATCAACGGAAACAGCTATATTTTCTTTTCTTAAAGATGTCGCCTCATCATTAGATCAAAACGAGGCACCTATTGGATTATTTTTAGATCTCTCAAAAGCTTTTGACATCATTGATCATGACATTTTACTTTCAAAATTACCTTCATATGGAATCCGTGGTATTGCTCTAGATTGGTTATGTTCGTACCTTAAACAACGATCTCAGAAAGTTGAAATACCTTACTGGAATGATGGAACATTACGTACGCACCTTTCCGACTCTTTGCCCGTTGCATGTGGAGTTCCTCAAGGATCGATTTTAGGCCCTATTCTGTTCCTACTTTACGTAAACGATATGCCCTCGACGATTCGAAACGGAAGAACGGTTCTCTTTGCGGATGATACGAACATCCTTTGCAATAAAGAAACCGTAAATAGTACAATATCAGATGTTTCAAATTGGTTCCGAAATAACAAATTAATAGTAAACGAAAAGAAAACGGTTTTAATGCAGTTTTCCATTTCAAATAAACAATTCTGTGCTCCATTGAAAATGAACAGTGTACCATTGACTGATGTTAATGCAACAAAATTTTTAGGTCTCTCAATTCAGTCAAACCTTAAATGGAACGTCCATTTAAATGAATTGAACACAAAATTAAGTTCATTATGCTACGCGTTCAGAATTCTTGCAAATTCAGTCAGCCTTCATACTGCTCGTTGTGTATACTTCGCGAATGTTCATTCCCGCCTGAGATATGGCATAATATTCTGGGGAAATACATCTTATAGCTCCCAGACTTTTAGATTACAAAAACGAATTGTACGAATAATAACCAAATCCCACCCACGTGATTCATGTAAGCCTATCTTCATTAATCTAGGAATTCTACCATTACCGTGTCTTTTTATTTACGAATCAGTGGTTTTTGTAAAAAATGACTTGCTTAAGGGCGGGAATATATTTTCAGAAAATGCCGAAGTCTATTACTATAACACTCGACGTAGAAATCATATTCATCAGGTGACAGTATCAACAGCTCATTACAAAAAATTCACATACAATACATGTACATTATTTTACAACACTTTGCCAGATGACATTAAACGATTAAATTCAATAGAAAAGTTTAAATCCCAAGTGAAATCGTTTCTGCTGCATAACTGTTTCTATACAATTAGAGACTATACTGAGCATCACAAGAAAAGTAACATTAATTTTAACAATGATACATAATGCATTAATTACCATTTGGACTGTATAAATGAGTATAAACAACCTGTAACAACTATTGTAACACAGCTTCCGGGTCAATGACCCCCATCTCGATCAGGTTTTTCGTCCAGTTTCCCTGATCCATTGAGCAAATGCTGAGATGGCCCCTTGTTTTGCTTCTGGACATAAATGTAACTTCATTTTCTGTGCACGTCTTCTAGAATTCAGTGGGAAATACAATTATTCAAATTATCGTTTCCACGTTGTCGCGGCAGGAAGTAATAAGAGCCAAAATTTATTGCTTATTTATCCTTGAAAATAGATTTTATTACATGGGAGTTTTTTTGTTTTTTTTTCTCCCTTTCAAAATTCAAAATTTATTGCTTATTTATCCTTGAAAATCGATTTATTACATGGGAGTTTTTTTGTTTTTTTTTCTCCCTTTCAAAATTCAAAACTTAAGTAGTATATGATTTAGTGTAGGGATCACAGAATTTTGAAAATGTGCACACAATTCACTTTTCCCCATAGCCCGTCATACGCAGTTTTTAACCGTTTTTTGACGTAAATAAATAAATAAATAAATAAATAAATAAAGGCAAGAGACATGCACTTTAATATGAAAAATAAACTCTTTTTTAATATTATGTTTTTACTTTTTGCTGTTCATGGAGGAATGTACATAAGTGTACATACCATGTTTTTCATTCAGTTTCTTGGAAAAGTATTGCATTTTTGTTTAACATTCACTTTTATAATACACACAAATACAAATCAATTCTGCATAAGTGAATTCCTGTATAAGTGTGATAAACACTTTTCGATCTTGACTCAGTGAAAAACTGATTATGTGAGAGACTTCTTTAAAGGAGAACAAAATTTCTCTCCATTGAAATCCCACTAAGCCAGGTTTGATTATAGTTATAAATATGAAATCAACTGATCAGGGAATTATCACAAATTAATAGTGAACCAAGAGGAAACCACTTCAATAGTTTTTCATTTCAAATAAACAAATATGTACTCCAATGAAAATGAACAATGTACAAATTTGGGGTCTCCTTTTAAATGAATTGAACACAAAGTAAGTTCAATGCATTCAATATTCTTTCAAATTCATTTGGTGTTCATATTGCTTTTTGTGTACATTCCATAAATTTCTGTTTATTTCCGCTTGCGATACAGCATAATATTCTGGGGAAACAGATTTTACAGCTCCCAGACCAGGCACGGCTTGTCAATAAAGGCTGTAAGGAGGAGTCTCTCCTATAGCAATCACCCCCTAAAAGAAATTTAAATACATACAGTAAAATCTGTCTAACCCAGAACTTGTACAAGCCGAAAACCTACCTTAACCGGAAAATTTCTCTGGCCCGTGAAGTTAAATGGCATTTTACACAGCATGAAACAGAATCTGTCCAATGTGGAAACAGAACGGTTCATGTCTTGCAGGAGGAAAAAAACCTTCATAAAACAGAATTTCTATGAATTGAAAGCAGTTGGCAGAGAGAAGCAAGAGAGATACTCTTAATGGAATGAATGCATCAGTACATCTTTTAACATCTCTGTCCACATCATACGAGTTCCAGTTGTGACAGCCGCACAGTGAAGGAAAGGGGCTTCAGCTGTTAGCATACAATTCGACCTTGGGGTCATTTGTGTCTCAAGGCGTAGCCATACGGGAATTCCCCCTTTCTCGGCTCTCTGAGCATGGTAAGGTGTATGGGCCTGACTTGTATTCACCCATTTCCCGGCTGCACATTGACAATTGTAACACCTTCCCCTGAGCCGCATTGGCGAAGCCATGCAAGGATTTCAGGAAAACCTAGTACTCTGGGCTGTGCTGCATTGTGCACTGACAGAATCTGCGAGAAGTCCAGGTGCAGCCCCTAGCCAGTGAGGTGGTGCTTTTTTATGATTCTCACAACCAGTTTGCCAAATGATAAAAAAAAAGCCATAAAACTCTAAATATTAAAATTTTTCAACTTCAGAAAACATACTTGAAAAGATGTTAGTGAGAGAGAAAAGCAACAAGCAAAAACTACGTGAATGTTGAAAAAAAGAACATTATTTTAGTGAATAATTTGTGAAGATTTTCCTTATAATTGTCAGAAATAATCGTGTTTAATATTCATTTACTAGTAATTTCTTCTATGAATAAGTTATATGTTAATGTTTTAAAAGTATATGTATAATAAAGTCACATTACTAGTTTTATGTTGGAAATATTAATATATCAAGTGTCATAAATGGACAACCTCCCTCAACCGGAATTTTTTTTGTCCCGATTGATTCCGGTTTAGACAGATTTTACTGTCATTTATAAAGGTATTTATTTATTAATAATGTATTTCTGAGTTATATAACAATCATATCCAAATTTTTCTTTGTCAGTTCATTAATGGCCAGCCATTTGACTGTTAACGGGGAAGAGAAAAGTGTTAGGCTCCCACTTCATTCCACCATAAGACCTGTGTAAAAACATGGAGGCGTGACATCAAGTATTCACTGCACAGGCTTACCAGCAGTCTAAGGCTGCAGCTAGGCAGCCTCCAAGAGTGAGGCCTAGGATCTGAAGAAGGGCAAGCTCACGTGCCAGCGTTACATGCGTCAGTGAGTAGCAATGCACATCAACTAGTTTTCCCAACATGCGGTAGGAGCACTACTCCTTTAAGCCTTTATCAGAAGCATGAAGTCTACAGGACTGTAGTCGTAGTGATCGGAAGAGATTACGTATAGAAATGCAATGCAATGCAATGCAATACATTTGCAGCCTTCTCCATTTAGGAAACCACAAGCAGTCTCAGACATTTAGATACAGAAAAGAATTATGCAAATAATATGTAAAATCCACTCGCATGATTCTTGTAAGTCTCTCATTAAGCTAGGAATTATACTACTGCCTTGCCTTTGATCAGGGAATCAGAAGTTTTTGTCAAAAATGACTTGCTGAAGAGTGGGAACATATTTTCAGCCAATACAGATGTCTAAAACTAACACTCAACATAGCAATCATATACTTTACATGCAACTAACAGCGCATTACAAAAAATTCACATAAAACATATTTACATTATTTCATAATATTTTGCTAGATGCCATAAGACAATTGAAACTGATACACAAGTTGAAGTGCTTAGAAGAATCTTTTCTGGTGTATAATGGTTTCTATACAATTAAAGACTATACTGAGCATCAAAAAAGGAAAAAAATATTGTTTTCAACAATATTTAATGTATTAGTTACCAGTTGCACTGTATAATTCTAAAAGGCTAAATATACCTGTACTTTAGCTTCTGGGTCAATGACCATCTCAATCAGGTTTTTTGTTTAGCTTCACTGAACTTTTGAACAACTGCTGAGATGACCCCCCTGTTTTGCTTCTCAACATACAAGTAGCTTCACTACCTGTGCACATTTCCTTGAGCTCAGTGGGGAATAATTGTTATTCAAATAATCATTGATTTTCTAGCAGCAGGTAGGCAATTCAATCACAAAGGCCGTAATAAGGGATAACAGTAAAAACCTGTAGCTGATGTGCATTTGCAAATAGTTTTTGGTCCATGGGAGCAAAGATATCAATTCTTGTCAAAAATACTTGTTGCTACCTGTATTTATAATTTAACTTAAAATGTATATGAATTAGAAAAGAGATCCCAGAAGTCAAGAAAATGTGCCTTTATCACCATAGAACTTCACACATAAATTGTAACGGTTTTTGACGTTAAATAAAAAATTAAGTACTTTTACATATGCGTAGGTTTTTGAAGATTTAAATCCAATGATTTTTTAAGGAACACCGATTTAAATAATTTTTAACAAATAGTTAAAATAGATATGTATTTTGTAATATTTTAAAGAACTATAAACTATGAAATGTATTCAGAAATGTAGGTGTAAATAATACACATAATTAGCATATTACACATAATCAGTCGACTTCCCTTCTTTCCCTTTCTATTCTCCCAAGCTCAGCTATTATGGTCTGCGCATATGCGCTCACCGCATCGCAGTTGGTTTCTGAGGTGAGCATGCACCCAACCATTGCTTCGGGTGTCAGCGGGTCGATCCCGAGTATACTCATAACGTGTCATTGCTGCAGATGGTATCGTGGGCACTGGAAGAACACATGCTCGGCGTCTTCGACAGCAGGTTCACATAGTGGACAGAATGGGGTATCCTCCAGTTTGAACTTGTGGAGATATGCTAGAAAGCATCCATGTCCAGACAACAGCTGAGTCAAGAAGAAATTTACTTCGCCGTGTTTACGGTTGATCCATGGTGCAATGGAGGGAATGATGCGGTACGTCCATCTTCTTTTAATGGACTTGTCCCATCGATCCTGCCATTCGAGCAGTGTTGTCGAGCAGTCTGGGTTCTCCTCTTCTTTATGATATCGCCTCCGTCTCTCCTGCGCCAAGATATCGACAGGAGGCATCCCTGCAATGACGCATACTGCATCATTTGACACAGTGCGGAATGCACAAGCTATCTGCAATGCTGATAACCTGTACACTGACGTCATCCCTCAGACGTAACTATCTGTCGACGTGGAGTTGGCCCATACTGGGGCTCCATAGAGAAGACCAATCTAACAACCAAGGCCAGAAGCTTCCGTTTCTCCTGACAGGGCCCTATGTTAGGCATTAGCCTCAACAGTGCTGCATTAAATACCGCTGCTTTATTGCTGGCGTACTTCAGGTGGTCAGCGAATGTCAGACGGGCGTCAATCATGAGACCAAGATATTTGATCGACGGCTGTGATGTAATACGGTGGTCTCCAACTATGAGGTGATAGTTTCTCTCCTTTTCCTGCTAGTGACCAGGATAACCTCAGTCTTGTGCTCAGCTAACTGCAGCCCTGAGGTCTTCAACCACCGACTAACAATAGCGATCGCTTCGTTGCAAATGTACACAATTTCCTCAATGTATTTCGCAACGGCGACAATAGCAATGTCGTCCACGAAACCAATAATACTAGTGCCTTCTGGGAGGGGAAGCCGAAGGACCTCGTCATACATCATATTCCATATTGGTGGACCCAATACCGACCCTTGCGGGACACCAGCGGTGACATTATGTACCTTCAGCGCATTATTTGTATTGTAAATCAGGGCTCTATTACTCAGATACTCGGCCACAATCTTCCTCAAGTACGTTGGCACCTTAAATCTGCAGATAGCTTGGTGAATATTACTCCACCTCGCAGAGTTGAATGCATTCTTAATACCCAACGTAACAACAGCACAGTACAGTTTTGGGCCTCTCTTCCATCTACTTCCTCCAATTGCTTGTCGGGCGGTGTTAATGACAAGCTGGACTGCGTCAACAGTCGAGCGGGCTCTGCGGAAACCGTACTGATTTTCTGAAAGGCCTCCTCCCTCCTCTACAGCTTTCTCCAGTCTGGTACAAATAATTCTCTCCAGAACCTTGCCAGCTGTGTCAAGCATACACAGTGGCTGGTATGACAGTGGATCTTCAGGAGATTTATTCCCCTTAGGGAGGAGCACCAGACACTGTTTTTTCCATCTTTCTGGGTACACCCCTTCTCTCAAGCAAGAATAATAGAGATCCACAAAGATGTCGGTGTGCGAGGGTATCGCAGTCTTGAGGGCAATATTGGGAATGTTATCTGGTCTGAGAGCCTTTGTTTTGCCGATTCTGCTGATTGCATGCAGAATTTCTTCTTGCATGACTGGAGGAATTATTTCTAGCTCAGATAACGCTATATTAACTGGTTCACCGGGCTGGTTCGGGAATAGGGCCGTCACAATTCTGAGCAGCATATTGGGGCAAGTTGGAGAACGTAGGTGCCACTGTCTTAACCTACTCATGACCATCTTGTACGGCCTACCCCATGGATCCTTTTCCACCTCATCACACAGGCTTTTGGCACATAAGCTTTTGCTCTTGAGGATTTCTATCTTCAACTGGCTTCGAGCGAGTTTGTATTGCTCTTGCAATTGAAGAAAGTTGTCTCTGCTACGAGATCTCTGGTAGTGTCTTCTGGCTCGAAAGCACTTCCAACGTAATTGGGCGATTTCCTCATTCAACCAGTAAACTGTTGAACGTCGAGTGATTGCGCCCCGTCTAGACATAGCCGCATCACAGACTTTGGTTACTCATTTCCTAACCCTGCCCAGCTTTGTCATCTGTGGTACCTGTAGGTACTATCATCTCCAAACATAGTCGGAAAATTTCTTCATCAAACGTTTTTGCTTTCCACCCAGCTGGCTGATATTTCGGGGCAAAATTATCCCTCCGCTGATTTTTTACCTTGTACAAAAGTGCCTGGTGGTCACTATGAGTATAGTGTCACTAACTCTCCAGGACACTCCCATTCTCGATAGACATTTCCATTTCTAACGGTTATTGCTTTCTGCGCTTTTTGGTACGATGGACACCTGCTGCACCCAGTAGCATGTCTGCCTTGTTTCCCCTTTTCTTCACAAAGCAAGCACTTTGCGTCATTTGGGCATGACTTAGCAAGGTGATTACCACCACAATTCATGCACAAGTTGGACCGGTCATGTGAGCTTTTACATGCTTTTCTGAGGTGTCCAAAATCCAAACATCTGTAACACTTCAGGGGGACCTTCTTCTCACGCAAAGTGCAGTACACCCATCCTATTCTTATTTTACGGATGGACAACAATTTGTAAGCCACCACAACAGGAAGGCTGACTATTGCTACCCGTGTTCCACCATAGGACGTCTTAGGGATTTGACCACAGTAGCTGGGAGATCACTGGCTTTGGGAAGTTTGTCCACCAGAGCCCTATGCACTTCCTCTTTAGTTGTAACCAAATCCAGGTCCTTCACCTGAACGGTCACGGTGTGAGCGAGAGCCCTCACATCAGCGTCCGATCCAAACACCTTCTTTACAGAGGACTGAAAATCTGTTGCTTGGCCTCTGGCAGACCTCTTCAGTTGCAGAAGGAGATTGCCGCAAGCTGTCTTTTGGATGTGCGTGACATTCTTGCCCAGATCCTTAAGCTCAGGGTCAGTTTTCATTTTTTTAAGGATGTCTGCATACGTCAGTGCATCGTCCTTCTTCTTTATCATTAGGGCATCTGGTCTGGGTAGCCTTTTCTGCGTTTTAGAACACTTACGTGTTCTCTTACGAGTGACCACTTGCCTTCTCTTCTCGTGCCACTTCAGGCTCTTCTCGTGGCATTTCCAGAGAGGATATTTCTGTCCGAATTTTATCTGCGTTTTTCGCAGTCTCCTTCCTTACCTTGAGCACGTGGGAGTTCCGGTTTCACCAAGGATTGCTTCTCGTTATGAGTACTCCCGCAGCCACCTTCTCAGGGGACGTCTGAGTGCACTCTTCTTTCGCAGTAGGTTTGTTGCACTGAGGATCTGGTCTGGGTGATCTTCCTTTTTGCAGTGCTACCACCTCGTAAAAGTGCGTCTGAATCGAATACGCCAATTTCTTGATCCCACCATGAACATTATGGCAAGGCTTAACAAAATTGAGAAGCTCGGTTATTTTCTTCTCAAGGCTACACAAAGCCTGTTGTTTCGCATGATCACCACTTGTAGCAACGGATACTACAGCAGCCCAGTGGTCCACTGCTGAAGTACTGTGCGTGTGCGTGCGTGTGTGTCAGGGGTGAAGATAGGACGTACTAGGGGAAGCTGACATGTACTATAGTGGGCTATGATGTAGCAATGGTCTCAATTTTTTAAGTTGCTGACCTGAGAACAAACCTAAAATTTTTTCTTGCACACATTTATTGTACATTCTAAGTGTATGTAATCTTCTATTGGTGTAGTTTTTTGAAAATTCTTTCTCCTAACTCCAGAACGTGAAAAGCAGTTTCCACGCAATATCATTTGAATACAGGATATTCACAGCCAAAACAATGCATAATAAATTCAAGAAATATTCCAGAAATCCTCAAAACTCTTGAGAATTATTAAGATTTAAAAAACTGTTGTTGTGCCATTTCCCTCTTTGATAAGAAAGTTTAGTAAAAACTTAATTGATTAGAAGGGCAGCTTGGGAGGTACAAAGATTAGTGTATTGGATTGATATACCCAAGACCGCAGGTTCACACTCAATCAAAGCCCTGGATTTTTAAGGGCGAAAACATCCTTCGTAAGCCTTCCTTCGGAGAGATAGTAAAGCCATTTATCCTATGTTGTAGATTTACTGCTTGTAAAAGATCCTCAAACCTCAAAGAAGCCTCTGCTAAATTCTAATCACCTGTATTGTCACCTGAGTGATACCTTCTTTCTCTGCTAGATTGCAAAAGGAGCTTAGCAAAATTTGCTTGGTCAAATGGAAGAGCAGGTCTCGTGGCCTGAACCTTACATAAAGCATTATTTATTGGTTGGTTGGTTGGTTGGTTGATTGATTGACTGATTGATTGATTGATTGAGAAGTGAGGGGCCAACCATATTTTCATTGTTTCTGTACTAAATTGCTTTTTCAGTTGTATCCCAAAATTTAGAAACTGAGCAAGCATGCTTCAGTGGTGCATCAGTTGGGTTAAAACGAAGAGCTGACAGGAACACAGGGCATAAAGAATTACTAGTATTGAAGCTTAAAGCTCATCAAAGACTCACCTGGTTGAATGCGGACTCTGTTTCCTTTAGAGTACACTTCATGCTCATCTGTTACAAGAAATACAGGATATGGATGCAGTAGGGCAATACTGCGTAGTTCAATAGGAATATCACCTTGATTCACCAATTCGAATTTGTAATCAAAAGTTTCAACACTAGGAAGAATCTGTAACAGAACATAACATCATGAAAGATTCTGAGCCCTAGAAGTTCAAAAGCAATAATGATTAATAATTAAACAAACTGAAATGATGATTAAAGTTAAAGAACTGCTAATTTTTGCCTCTTCAAATGTAACCGTGGAACTACAAACCTAAATAAACAATATTTAATTTCAATTTCAATTTTTACTTTCACAAGCAAAATTACTTCAAAATCTCCTAGCAGACAGCTACGTACAACATAAGCCAATCTATGGCATAAGCATCTGAAGCATTTAACTCTTAAATTCATACTGGCAAGGAAATAGTCTGTGATGTCCAACCTTGCTTTGATTTTTTTCACTTATGATAGGGTTCACTTTTGACAAATATGCTAAGTTTTAGCTGCTGAAACACAGTGAAAGTTACTAAAAAGATTAATTGAATTTACAATTTTCCATGAAGCTTTTGTGCTTGAAACTTCCATTCATAAGCAACAGAACTGTAAGTGATGAAGCTTTCTGCAACATGTGGCAGCCAAATTCAATGTATATGCTAAGTAATGAAATTACTCCAATGAAAAAATGAAAGACTACTAATATTTGCTAGAACAATTTGTTTCTTTTTAATAAATAAGAATACTACTTTCAAAAATGACAAAGAAGGTATCCAATAAATGCAAGAACTCCCATTTAACAATGTTTATTTGTTAAAAAATTAGAAATATTTTCAGTGTTGCACACACATATATTATTTGTGTACTACAAGAATATAATAAATGAAGGTACTTCACAGTTCTCAGAGTCATACTTAGATTGTCAGATAAGCACAGTTCATTTTGAACAGGTGAGCAATAGATTGGGGACCCTCTAAGAGCTGTCCAATTCCTCGCTTCCCTTACCATGTAATTTGGTGGATTAGGTTAGAGTAACTTTCAGTTTGATTCAGGAGATACTATTTTGCATATGGACAACAAACAATCTGAACTATTACTGAAAAAGAAATCAAAGCAAGTTTGACATGATATTACTCTCTTCACTGAGACCAAACAAATTTCCTTCCCATTTGCTCAAGCTTCAGCTAAACATGCTGCCCCAATCTATTATATTTTCATTAGCAAGGAAGGCAAATCTTGTAATAAAAATATAAGCAAAACTCTTTGAGTTAGCTATTAAGAATATGATGGTTTATCTCAATTCCTTGCTTTGTAGTGTCATCGGAGACTTAATATTTTAACATTGTTGAGAAATATGCTTCTTGTTAATTCTAGAATAACAACAAACTTCAAAAATAAAAAACAAATGCATAAATTAAAGGCAACACATAATGTAACTAAGACTTTCATATAATTACTCCTAAGGGAGGCCTGAGACAGTAAAACTTGCTCAATGTGGAACATGTATAATGTGAAAATCTGTCTAATGTGAACATAAATCATAGTCCTATCAATCATAAATTCTACAGTATTACATTGCATAAAGCAAAACCTTGTCCAACACGGAAAAAAATTCAGCACCCTTGAGATTCCACTTAAGTTTTACTGTATATAGAAACCTAGCTGAAGGGTTAAAATCTTAGAAACATTTCAAGAAATTTATTACTTCCAAAAATACACAACCACTTCATTTAACTTAGCCTAGGACTTTATTATTAATCTACAATTTATGAAATGACAAGTTTTAAAAATAACATTTTACAGACAATTTAGTATTTTTAGAGGAAGCCAAGCAATGAGATGAGCATGGTTAATGTGCCAAAACTTAAATGCTAATAAAACTTATATTCTGAATAAACGAAATTGTGTGTTAAAGGTGATTTATCTTAAACGAAAGGTAGTAGTGTTAATTTATTGCTCTCGTTATATTATTTATTATTTTTATTACATAATACATTAATATTATTCTAACAGGCAGATAGACTAGCAACTTGAAAACAGCAAAGTAGTAAAATGTAACACAATACATTTAAGTATAGATAATGCAAAAATTAAAACTTGGCAGAACAATAATTATATTGAACTCATTGTTTACTCACAACTGAGAACCCACATATCACTTGGAAATCAAGAGAGGCAAGAAAAAATTCAGGATTTCCATCCATCCTACACTTCTGAAGTTTCTAAATGCTTTTGGACTTTTACTTCCTTATTAGTTTAGAGCTGGCTGCACACTAAAGAATTGAGACCACTACTTATAATAATACATAGTATATTACTTGTGAATATAACACAATACTTTATTGAATGACGCAACTTACAAGACTTAATAATGACATGAATAATAAGATTGTAGGTGTGATATACATTTTTTTTTTTTTAATTTCTAAATATACAGAATAGTTATTATTTTTTCAAATCATCCCAATATTTTTTCTACATTGGTTTGCAATGATAGAAAACATGCAATTTCACATAGTATTCTCCAATATTTTAATTAGTAAAATCCATTAAAAAATAAAGCACTTGGTAAACTGATTTTCTATTGATTTGAATTTAATCTTTACGTTAACATTAGTTACAATAGTCCCCCCCCCCCATTATAGGTTTGATTCAAGGTACTTCAGAATATTGTGGAAACAAATGAATGAAATTACATGGGAAAATCAAATTTATAAGAACACACTAATATTTTAATTTTTTTTACTAGCCAACTTATAAGTATCATTCATAATTTTTAACATGACATGATAGTATGTCATGTTAAAACTGTCAATTTCATTTCTCACCAATAACGTACAATTTTAATTTCTACTATTTACCTGAGTTTGAATTGTTCCAGTTCTATCAGGATCAATCCACTCATTTTTACATTTTGTTCTAACAATAACTTTATGCCTGTTCTGAATTTTGCGGTTTCTGAAAGAAAAGAAACAAAAGTTGTCTAAATTGAAAACTTTTGCTAACACTTTCAATCCCCTAGAAAGAAAGAAATATATTTCAGTGATTCCTTTCCTCCCTACATTCATAGAAAAAGAAGTAAGAATGACTATTACTCCTATTTTCTAACATCAATCATTTATCTCATAACAAAAAAACAATAGAACTTTATGAATTTAAAGGTTTCAAATATAGGAGACATATTTTCCAGTAAATAAAACACTGAGAACATCTATAATACAATGTAAATCTAAAAGCTTTTTATTAACATTGTTTTTCTAATAATAAATGGAGAGGTCATAAATGTGACTCACCGGTGTTTCTCAAAAGTATACACAGCATAGTTGTATTCATGGATTGCCGTTTGTCGATGTTGTTGGAAGCTGATCTTGCTTTCACATAATATATTGCATGCCCCACACCATAATGGGTTAGTATTATCACGAAATCCTCTCTGTTCTTTCTGATTAAGACGTGCAACAGGTCGCCTTCGCTGCAATCGAACAATTTTTTTAAAATTTTGTTCATTTTAACCTTCACCAACTTGGACATATTATACAGAAATGCAAAATGTATCTCAAAGAATTACTCGTAGGGGGGAAAAAAAAGGCTTGGTGAAACATTAATTGTTACCATGAGAGCCTCGGAACTCACTGCTAGCATGCTCTCTTAGATATAAGCACAAGTATTGACAAATTTGGCCACTTAATTTCAAAACTGACCTCACAATTAAATATTTGCTCTAAAAAAATGATCATTGTATCAATCACTTTCACAAATTTCTTAGTTTCCCCCCCATTGTAGTATTTTCCCTTTTTCATATATTACACATTTTCAAAGTAGTATTCTGCAAATACTTTGAGCAAAATCAACAGCGGCAGTTGTTTTAGCAAAGATGTAATCAAGTTTTAAGAAGAAGAGAAATTTAATGCAAATACTATAATTTAAACACATTGGAAAATAAATGGATATGGCAAAAGCATTTTCCAATTTTTCATATTTGCCTCCTGTTGTATGTCCCATTTTCAATATTATATTGAAAAATATATGTACGATATAATGTATGATTCTCTAAAAGAACAAAAAAGATGAAAGTAATTTAACATTTTGTTGTCTTCAGAAACAGTGAAGTGATGCATTTACAATTTCCAGTTACTCACCTATCATTTTTGTCATGTAATATGACATATAATGACCTTGCTGCAATATTAAAAATCACATAAAAAACAAGATTCATATTAAAGCTGCACACCAACATTTCAATGAGGCCAAAATATGCAGCCATTAACCATTTCTACAAACATTTTGACAGATTCTTACAACAGCCTTTCAATTTTACTTTTGTGCTTATTGAATATGTTATCCCAGTATTTTTTTTTTAATAGTATTCAATATAAACTGCAAAGAAATAGGGTAACAACAGGGGGTATTATGTGCCTGTTGTGACCCTCTATCCTGTTACACCCTTATTAGACATCTCATGATTAGTTAGTAAATGAATTGTCTTCTAGAGGAAAGACGATTCATTTACTAATAAATAGGAATGGCAGCAATGATTGTCGTACTTCAATAAAATCAAAATAAATAGATTAAACACTTACTGAAGTGGGCATGATGCACAATTGGGTAGCACATCAAAGGTGAAGCCTAGAAAACAATAATAAATTAATAAACGCCAAACTTGAAATAATAATGGAATCTGAAATTTGTAAAATTATGAATAAAAATTGTAAGATACTTTACTATCATATGACAATTTTGTACATTCATGACAATAATTGACATGGAAAAATTGCCGACATATGTCAAATGTCGAGAATGCGTGTTTTTGTTAGGTTATACGACAACGACTCACACTTTACAAGTTGATCTGAGTCACGTCACACCACGAGACTTCTAGTTTCTACTTCTTTTGTCACGTTTATAACGTTAAAAGCAGTAGCAGAAGCCGGTGGCAATTGAGAGAGAAATGCGCCGTCAGCCACCAAACACCGCCAACTTCCAGCGTCTGACAGTTGACATCACCGTAACGAAGGAATACTTCGCCGCGAATGGTAGGCAACATTGCCAACATTACGAATCGCAATTTGCCTTACATTTTTGTTTACCAAGTCCATCTTATCAATAACGTAGATAAGAGGAATGCGGTTTCAGCACACATAAAAAGTAGAAATTCATTTACCTTCGCTGATTGTAGAAAGTTCTTGTAGAGCCTGTAAACTAACGCACATTCACCAAAATCCTTATACGGCCCGTGATGCTGATACAATTCTACACACGCATGCAATTGTTTTTGTTTCTTCTCAAACAATCAATTAAAACCATCAAACACAATTTCTGCGTCTTAATGACATTCAACATATTAATCTTCACAATTGCACACTAAATAACGGTTATTCACAATGACATAGTGAAACAATTATTTTTGAAACCAACTATCTCCATGACTCTCTCACAAACCCACGTCCTCCACCTGTAGACGAGCAATCAGCAACTGACGGAAAATGGCGAGCTACCGAGAGAAATATAGGGATAATCGGGAAGTACGCCAATGCTACCAACTTTGGACAATACCTGGCTCGAGTTGTAAACTTCCTTCTCAAGATTGGAATGCAGGAAAATACATATGTATAAAACTTTTATTGTCCGAACAGTTCTTTCTTTTCAATTTTGGCCACCTGAAGCAACAATCTTATCTTCCCTGACTCCTTTCTTTCCTTACAATATCGTCACATCCTTTCCCCTGTTGTACTCTTCTCATAAATCTCCTCGTTCAGGTAGCCCCCGTTTCTTTTAATTTTCTTGGAAATTCTTAGATTTGAATGATCTTTACCAAGCCTGTTTCTTTAAATGATTTTTCATTTATTTTCCTGTATCTCCTTCTACTTCTTTGAACAAATTCATTAGGGTTTAGTCAAAGAAAGGTGGGACGTCACTGGTGTGTGTGTGTGTGTGTGTGTGTGTGTGTGTGTGTGTGTGTGTGTGTGTGTGTGTGTGTGTGTGTGTGTGGTGGGGGAGACCGTTCCGACCGACAGTATATCGTATTTTTATTCCAACTAATACTAGGTGAATACCAGAAGAATACCTTAGCATACAGACCATGGACCGCGCGCGATCTTTTTTCCTCATCCTTGGCCCTCCTACCCCTTACGCACACGCATGCATGCACGCGCACACATACACACACAGAAACACGCTACCTTCGCCGCGAATGGGTACAGCCAATCTACTGTCAACAGGGCCCTGAAATTCTCTTTCGACACACCTACATCTACGAAACCACACGACACCGATAACAAGAAAGTTGCCACACTCCCATACATAAAAGGTGTCACAGACAGAATCGGGAAACTCTTGAGGCGTTTCCAAATAAAGGCAGTCTCCAAAGCGCAACAGAAGCTCGGCCGAACCTTGATGCGCTTCAAAGCTTTCAAGCGCTTCAAACTTCCACCGCTTCAAGCCACCCGAGTATATTCTGTCCTTTGCAGCTGCGATCGTACTTACACCGGGGAGACAGGAAGAATAGTAGACGAAAGACTACGCGAGCATATTCGTGACTACGCGACTTTTGAATATATCAAAGCTGTACTTTGCTCTGCTATAGCTCTCCACGCATGGGAAACAGGCCACATCTTCCTTTTCGAAGAGACCCGGGGGTCGCCAGAAAGGACAGGAGGTGGCCCAGACGCATCAAGGAAGCATTAGAAATCGCTAAACATACTCGGAACATCAACGGGGGCGCGGGGTTACGTCTCCACTAGCACGATGACGCAGGGGGCCGCCCGCCCGGACCGCCCCATGCCGTCCGTTCTCTGAGCATTCCTTGTCGTCCGTCTGCCTTCCTCCCGGTCGCGCCCGATTGGCCGACACCTCAGACTATCACAACCTGGCACAGTCCCGTCTGATTGGCCGGTCACCTAGCCAATCACAGCATGGCCCATGTAGAAGGTATAAACTGGAGCGCTCGAGATCCTAATTTATTTATTAAAACAGTCGCCCAAAGTGGCAATGTATAGTTTTAAGCTAGTTTAAGATAGTTATAAGTAGTACTTTTAAGATAAAAGCCCTCCCCAAGCTCCAGAAATCTTAAGATTGGAGCAATTAATTGTATTCCCAAATTTTGAATAAATTCCCGCCTCGCCAGGGATACTGGCGAGGGGAAAATGAAAAGAAAAAAATATCCTGACGTACTACCGCTCTGAAGAAGACCAAGATATGTTGGTCGAAACGTCGGCAGCTCAGCTTTCTATGCGGCGTCACCCGGACAGCCCAGATCACTCGCACACATTTACACTACGATTACACACATCGCGGAAGACCAGTGTGGAAGCTTGGAACTTATCCTGACTTGAGTGGTGCCCTCCTGGCGGGGATACCTGGAGGAAGGAAACTCCGTAAGCCGATGTGTAAGGTCGGCGCTCATCTTCGAGCCACTAAGGAACATCGCTAGCCCGCGGGATGTAACATGAACGGTACAATTGCAATGAATTCATAGCCAAGATACACAAAATAATCAATCAATATTTAGCAAAACCTACACGAATTTTCATCATTGTAGAGACAGTTCTGTTTTGTTAGAAACTTTAACTTCTCGGTTGCCTCAACAGTGAGTGACGTGCAATAATGCATGAATAGTTAATTAGTTTTGATTTAATAAATAACGTTACAAGTAATATTACTGCTTTTCCTTCCTATTGTACAATAAGGACTTTTGCGCTGTAACTTCGCACCAGACAATAGTGAATTCCAGTGCCAGATTACGGAACAGGCAGAGTAGGCTGCAGCCTGGGGCGCGCAATTTTTGGGGGACGGGCGAATTTCAGCGGATGCCGAATTTCATAAGAAGAACTTATGAATGTTTTTATAGAAATATTTATTTCCATATTTTTATCGAAAGAATGTATTAATCAATTATAGTTCCAAACGACCCAGTACTGTGGAACATTGACGATGGTTGTAGTGAAATGGTGGCCAAAGATGGATTTTACCTTTTAGTTAGGAAGGGAAAACAGTTTTCCTGGCGATTTTCAGCTTTTCAGCTCCGAATGGGCTGTTTCTCGCCTGACCACCAGGGGCGTGTGATAGCGCCTACTGAAGATGACATCCTGAGAGGCGGCGATTCCCACGTATTCGAGCCCCGACCCACGCAAGGCGTTGATAGAGAAGGGTCCGGGAGCGCTCGTGGGCCGGTGACACGCGCATTCTGTGCGTTTACACTACGCGCCGTGGCTTCAGTAGCAAATTTAGAGGAAAATGAAAGCCTTGGATTGGCGCCCTAATACAGAAGAAGAAATCTAAAAAGAAGGAGAAGAAATCTGAAAAGAGTAAGGATAAGGGGAAGATGCTTCACACATTGTTTGTAAAATCCCAAAGACTTTCTTCTGGTTTGAAAAGTTTTTATGTAAACGAACATTTTTTTTCCGCGAGAAAACAAGAAAACATTGCTTTTTCAGATGTTTTTGCAAGCTTCACTTCTTTGCTCGACGACACGTTTGTTTCTCAAGTATTGGAAAATCAGTAATGGCGAAAAGTGAAGAGGAATTTGGGAACAATCGGCAGTAATATTATTATTATTGATCTCCATAAATAAATTTAATATCGTTTGCAATCTGTAATAGAAATAAGGACTTGCACTGCTATTAACTTGCACAAATTTGTTGATTAATGTATTATTTTAATTTAATTCAGAAACGTTTCTAATAATTAAGTGGTACCAGAAAGAATCTAAAGAAAGTACCAGAAAGTTTCCTCTTTTGCTTTCGCACGTCATTATGGTACTTTATCTAGTATAGCAAAAAAGTGCATTCCTATTTAAATGGACTGGATATCCACTGAATTTATTATTATTATTATTATTATTATTATTATTATTATTATTATTATTATTATTATTATTATTATTGTTGTTGTTGTTGTTGTTGTTGTTAGGATTAGGACATCAGCTCGAGAACGAGCAATATAAATAGAAGACACAGATACTGAACACAAACGTATATTGGGAACACAAAGATAAATACATGAAAAACGGACATTAAGTAATACAATGCTCGCTGCACGGGCGACCGGTGCGGACTAATTGGTGGGGCGCACACAGGCCGAGGCAGGGAGTTCGTCATAAGCAAGGAGATTATATATATATATATATATATATATATATATATATATATATATATATATATATATATATATATATATATATATATATATATATATATATATATATATAGTTATGTGATTAATAGATTTTTAATACGTAAATTTCGACAGAATGCATTCTGGGGTTTTAATCATATATGTGAATGGCATTTGTTTTTTGTTTGTTGTAAATAATCTGTGTGAATGAGAAAGTATATGTCCATGTTTCGTGTATTGTGGGAAGAGAATTATCTATTTGTTGTTGTTTCTTTTGTTGCTGGGTTATGTCAATGTGTGCCGTCAGAGGCACCAGTGCTATTACAGCACTAGATATTGTGAATTGAAGGAAAATACGAGAAAGGAGGGAATTTGAATAAATTTCATGGCCACCTTTGGGGTCATGATTTGTAAAATCAATATGTGTTCGTAGTCATTCACGTAGCACTAGAACTGATCCACGCACGTGAGCGCAGTACCTTGCTCGCGTCTGTACAGACGCACCGCAGACCACGCCCAGGTGAGTCAAAAGGCCAGGTAAGCTAGCAGACGGGCAATTGTGAGTAGGAGAACGGGAAGATTATTATATGTGGCAACCCAACGCGAGGCTAGTGTTTGTTTGTTTGTTTATAAGAAGGGCTAGAGCAGGGCAATCTATTACAAGTAGCAGTTTAACGTGCCGGGCTTGTAGAAAGTATTACAAGTGGCCGCACAACGGTGGGCTCGGGCTAGGCCGGTGTACGGACACGCCGCCGCCGCCGGCACCCGTTACAATATATATATATATATATATATATATATATATATATATATATATATATATATATATATATAGCGACACAAGCGTTGACAACTGCTACTCGCACTGCGAATCACCAACAATTATTATTATTATTATTATTATTATTATTATTATTATTATTATTATTATATTTAAAGAGTAATATTTTCTATGCATTAGCATAAACTGTCCCCGGTTTTTTCATGCATACATCTCCTTATTTTACATCATATAAACTAAAGGCGGTCATTTGCTGAATATTCTCTCTCGTTCTCGTAAGCGAGAAAGGCTGAACGAAAATGGGGCCCACGAGAATCTAGGGCAACGAGAACGCATTCTCGAGAGCGAGACGACTCGATAATCTCATAGTCAGGACCATCAGACAGAGGGCCCAGCTAACGGTCTTTCGCAGACATCAACACGAGCTCGTGCGCTGACCTTGGACCTCACGTCCGGGCGCAGAGCTTGGCGACACGTGATACAGTGTTGAAAATTTATGGAATTTCTCCGTATATATCTTGTCCTTTCTAGTAGCGATAAAGAGTGGAGAAACGTGTCTTCTTACCCATAAATGAGTCTTCCCACGCATATTAAACGTCCTTCTTGCACGACTGTGTTTATCACTAAATACGATTCTTTGCTTAAATTTGACCGTATCACTAACATTCGCGAAAATAATAGCTCAGTTTCCTTATTCTGCACCATAATTATAACTAAAACTGTATTAAAAATTGACATTGAACGCTAATAGACATATTAACTATTCTTACCCGAGGAAATAGAAGCGTAATGTTTCATTCAAAATTAATGATTGAAACATGTTTAATTGCACCCATGTATTATTTAAGAAATTTCATTAAGAAAAAATATTAATAGAACTATATAATATTAATTAATATTAATTAATATTTTAAAATATTAATACTAATTAAATTTTAAATGTTTGCATTAAATTTGTGTAAGTTAATTTATTATTTTATTATTTTGTTTGTTAATTTAGAAATTTATTTAAATTAAATGTTAATTTTAGTTAAAAAGTAAAAATGTTAATATTAATAAACTCTGTTATTAATTAATAATGTTAGTATAAATTTCTTAATATTAATTAAACACTCTTCTCGAAGTGGGCTCCTCCAGATGCTTTTTACAATGTAAGCTACCCGCCTAGCAGGGAACCCTTACCCACATGCGATGTTAATGGCTAATAATAATAATAATAATAATAATAATAATAATAATAATAATAATAATAATAATAATAATAACATAATTTACTTTTAATACAAATTTTCTTAATATTTGCAGTAAATAATGTCAAAATATATTAAACCCTTAATATAAACTAGGAAAATAACATTTTAATTTAGCCCTATTTATTAATGTATAATTAAGATTTAATTGTGAAATGAAGTGAAAGAACATCATTTTTTAACAATTAATAAAACTGGGCCTGAAAACCTGAGCGTTCGGGATCATCTCAAGGTGTCAAAGCTCCCTCAGTTCGTCGAAGGAGGGGACGGGAAGAAACGGTCCTGGGCCTACGGCGCGGCGCATACGTTGACAGCCTCTCCACGTGCGAAATACGAAGATAGGCTTAGATCATCTCTCAGGTCAGATGGGAGATAGCCCGATGAAGGACACTAAGAAAAGGCTCTCTTCAATGGAATCAATTATTATTATTTCATATTTCAATTTTTACGAAGTTTAAATTATGCGAGTTTTTCATTTAATACAAAGTATGCAAAACGTAAACACCCGAACACAAAACATTTACAATAATAAGAATAGACTTTAATACGGTTGTCGCTGTGAGCCATCTCCTTTTATTTTTTATTAATTTATAAATTTATTTATTTTTTACTTTTCTTGTGTAAGACGATATATAATACTTCAATATTATGAAAGTAAAAGGAAACGTTTCATTATTACTCTAGAGAGCAATTATTCTATTTATTTTAAATCAATTAATTACGAAGAAATCCTTGCTCTACACTAAGCAGTTTTGATCACGAGTCTCTTCCTATCTTCAGCCGACTTGGACTGCTTACGAGAATACTCTGTCCCTACTAGAGATGGGCTTCACAGCTTTTCTTCAATAACTGTATCACAATAACAGTTGACTCGTAATAACTGCTAATAACAGTTGAAAAATAACAGGTCCATGACCAGAAACCTAATATGGCCGACTGCTAAGAGTTAAAGCAGTTGTAGCGACTGCTAAGAGTTAAACCACGCAAATCGAATAACGTTGGTAGTACCGTAAAGCTTGTGCAGCTACCTTACGGCGCTTCCTTGCACTACTTTCCCTAACATGTTTGGACAGAGAAGCATCTGATATGAACGAGACTGGCTGAACGGTCAAGGATGAATAGTAATTCATATAATGTGTAGCGAATGTGTATAGAATATAGAATATTACTAAAATGAAAGCGATTTGGGTTCAGATTGCAAATATTCTTTCAAATATGCAACTTGTGCATAGTGAAGTGACGAGTGCCAAAAATGAGGAGAAACAGTGTTTATGATTACCTATAGCTAAAGAGTTAATGAAAATCGAATATCAAGTATTATAATGCGAGTTATTTGACCTAACTCATTTTATTTTATTTTATTGGACCCAGGGAAATATTAGTTGATCTCACATAAGCAGCAATGGGACAGAACAAGTTAACATTAAGTTAACATATTGGACGGACTTCAATGAAAGAATTTATTTATTTATTTATTTATTTATTTATTTATTTATTTATTTATTTATTTATTTATTTATTTATTTATTTATTTATTTATTTATTTATTTATTTATTTATTTATTTATTTATTTATTTATTTTTTACTTTTCTTGTGTACGACGATATGTAATACTTCAATATTATGAAAGTAAAAGGAAACGTTTCATTATTACGCTAGAGAGCCATTATTGTATTTATTTTAAATCAATTAATTAGGAAGAAATCCTTGCTCTACACTAAGCAGTTTTGATCACGAGTCTCTTCCGATCTTCGGCCGGCTTGCTTACGAGAATACTCTGTCCCTACGAGATACGAGAATCTCGTAGTCTCGTTGCCTCCCGCAGAAAAAGAGATTCTCTTTCGCCAGTGTACTCCCTTGGTCTTGGCTGGGCGCTTCCCCCTCCACGACCCTTCTCCCTTCTTCGGCCAGCGAGAATGATTCACAGTTCGGACGAGATACGAGAGAGACTGAATGCAGTTTTGTCCGTCTCTAATATAAACACATCGCCTCATTGTGGTCCACTGTCCGAGAGGCGCCAATGCCTTCCTACGCAAGACTGGCCCGCGTCGGCCCTCTTCAACACTCGCTGTGATTAAAAATCTAGTGGGGGTCAAGAATATTTGTCTATTTAAAAATGTCCGTACCCCTAGCACTGCAGAAGGGGAAAACTAAAAGGTGCAAAATCATGATATCGATTTTTCTACCTCTAAAAGGCATTATGCCGATCGAAATCATATTTCTCTCAAACAATGGCAAATGGTATGATTATTTTTAGTACATTCGCCATCTACAGGACATGTACTTTGTGCTCGTTGCAAGTTATATGGTGGAACTACTACTTTGCTCGCTACATCAGAGCTTAACGACTTGAAAAATAGCAATAGCATTTTTCAACATAACAGTTCCGAACATTAAGATTGCGTAAGAAAATATGTATATATGTCTGCAGTTTTAGAATGAGTGGATTCAGAGCTTGTGAAACAGCACGAAAATGAAGTACAATATTGGAGAAATGTCCTGAAAAGAATTGTAGAAACTGTGAAGTTTTTAGCATCAAGAGGATTGTCTTTATCAGTAACGAGATTATTGGTTACAAAATGAAAACTTTTTAGGCTGCATTGAGTTGTTATCCAAATTATACCCCGTTTATTGCTGGCCATCTTGTTCGGTATGGAAATAAAATACCAAATTTTTGAGAAAAAGAATTAGAAAATGGTAATTCGGAGGGTATTCTTTACTAAAGAAATTGTACTACGTACAAGATATATTTCCAAAGGACGATATTATTTTAAGACTATTTACTGATGTCTGTGACTAATGCAAATGAACTATCTTTCTCTTTGAGGCGCGTAAAAAATATCTGAGATAAAATCTTAAACCAGATACATTAAAAGCATTACCTCTGTTATACATAAAAAATGACATTTAGAGATGCCAAGAAGACGACACTGTTAAAAAGTTTGGCGAGACTAAAGTGAGAAAACGAGATACCGTATGACAGCGCATATTTTCTAGGTGCGCCAAAATGTAATTTTCACTTTAATATCCACTTTTTATTAAAAAATGTAAATAATACTGAAATAGAGAAATTATTTTATAATTACCTTATATTTTTAATTTATTGAGCTGCACATTTTTGATGTTATAAAACAATGCAAATATATCATCAGATATTTCTACGTAAGCAATATTTGCATCGGTTACGAAAGTCGTATAAGATTTTTAATTCAAAATATTGTAAATAACTTTTATGTCAAAAACGCAATTAAAAAGGGCGCTAAAGCATGTGACAGCCTAGGGCGCACATGAGTCTAAGTCAGGCACTGGCGAATACTGAGCGTCAAAAAGAAAAATAATGTTTACTTTAACAAAAACAAGATATAGTATAATGAATTAGTTTACATTTGCATTGTATAATTTAAAAAAAGACTCAATATGCATGTAACAAATAATGTACTTACGGGTCAATGACCCCCATCTCGATCAGGTTTTTGTCCAGTTTCCCTGATCCATTGAGCAAATGCTGAGATGGCCCCTTGATTTGCTTCTGGACGTAAATGTAGCTTCACTATACGCACGTTTTGTTGAACTTTCCTTTTGCTTGTAGTGGTAGTAGAGCTTAGGGTGAGTTTCTATTTTGTTAACAATACAGAAAAATCAAATCTGCAGTTCATTTACCGTTAAAAATAAGTTTTCTATAATTTGGCAACGAAAATATCTAGTTTTTGAAATGTTAATTTCTCGCTTTTTAAAATTTGTTGTTATTATTATCATTATTATTAGTATTGATATTATTATTATTATTATTATTATTATTATTATTATTATTATTATTATTTTTTTTCATCTTTCAACTATTAATAGTTAAATTGTTGGGAAGGGATTCTGAAACTCAAGAAAGCGTGCGCAGATTTTCTCCCCCATATGTCACATACAGTTTTTGACTAAATAAATAAATAAATACTGAATATTATTTCAAGTATACCGCACTTTATGGGAGCTACCTCTACCGTTGTCTTTTATTTTGAGCTTTTCTGAAATCTCAATACTATGACATTCCGTCCTTAATAATTGTTCTATAAGACAACTAAACAAACCAATAACTTATGGATCATTAACATATTATATTTTCACAAAACCTTGAGAGATGCGTAACTTACAAACGACCAGTGAAGGACTGTTCTCCGCAATATTTTGCGGTGCCTACCGACCGTCCAGACGCACATCGTCCCCTCTCGCCGCCCTTGAAACATGTGGAGTCCTAGGTTATCGCGGCTGGCTTGCGGTGTCTTCGCCTGGACTAGCGACTTTTCTGGACAGCATTAAGAACTGTTTGAAACTTCTCACTCTAACGCACTTCATAACGCTTTTGATGCGGAAGATCGACTGGCTCTCGGTAGCAAACAGAGTTATTTTTTAGCATCCGTTTTAAAGGTTTCAAAATCTCAATAACTTTTTAGAGGGTTACCAAATTTATGATTTTACACTTCGAATTACTAGGTATACTGGCGGTATATCGAAGAATACGCCACTGGCACCAGTGGCGGTTGGTGACCCAACAAATTGGTGGTTGCAGCTGCTTCGAATGACGAAAATATAACTTCCAAAATCCAGAACAATATATTCCGTAATAAAAAGTAAGCAATTCATGTAAATTAATTCGAATTAAGTTAAATAAGTCTACATGCAAACATTACTTACAATTAGATTTTTTTTGCATAATGTTCGTGTTAGGTATGTCCTCCTGAGAACAGGGTTCTTGCTTTTAATTCCAGTGGGCACACGAGTGTTTGTAAAAGTTCTGTATTGAGACAATTTCCGGAAATAAAATTCATAAATACAAAAACAAACTAGTTTTCGAAAATACGGTGATCGTACTCCAGCACATTGGAACAAGCACTATTGTTTGCACTCGTTTTCCACTAGTTAATTGCATGACCTTATTTGTTATTGCTGCTACTAGTGGTGATGATTACGAATTACAAGTATTTTATTTCGAAAATTTCACTACCCTGGTATATGTTGCAATAATGGAAGATCAGTAATTTTAGGATATAATTGTGAAGACTTGGAGTAGGCCTTTCAAGTCTCTTAATTTGTAGCTTTTCCTCAATAGGTAATGAACCGAAAAGCTTTTTTAAATTTTGCAGAAAGATAAAAAATATCAGATAAATAAATATTGAACACTCATGTAGAAGACTGTTAAAGAATCTTATTTCATTTACCAGCAGCAACAGCAACAAAACAAAAACAACACTTAAACAGTAAAATATCTATTACACACTTGTATTCACAACGAAGCTTCCGAAGTGACTGTCGAGTCGACAGTGTCGATGGATGAGATTTGCACTCACGGTGCTAAAGAAGAGAGAGAAAGGGGATTTCTTCCACAATGGCCAACTTTACACAAAACAAACTGAACTCTTCAAAAGCACATTTTTAATCAACAAATCTAACATCGAATGAAAATAATTCGGCAAACATAAACAATGAATTCAATACCGCCAAGAGTTGACTGAACTTGTATAATTTCAATAACACGTAAAATTCATACAATTAAGTTGCAGTTAGTGTCAGACGAAGACAGAAGATAAATATTCCCCTCGAACATCGCTCAGGGCTCGGCTACAAGATCCCCCACCTACTGGTTGCGCCACCGAAGGCCCAGTGTTGAAACGAAGGGCTAAGAATAAGTGCAGTAAACGCAGTAATCTGAGGCGGCTTTATTTACGTCGCCGCCCTGGCTTTTTATTTTGCGCCCCTTGAGAATTTATACCTATCTAAATATATAAAATAAAGTCGTGTTAGTTACACTATTTATAACTCAAGAACGACTGTACCGATTTGGCTGAAAATTGGTGAGCAGGAAACTTAGAACCAGGAGACGGACATAGGATATTGTTTATCCCGTTCGACAGCGTTCCTGTGTGAGAACGCACGTTTTTGCACGTTTTCACGTGATTTCGCATGTTAGCGGTCATTGTTGCCTGTTGTAACCTGTGCCTGATAATAAAACAAAAATTGTCGTGTATCACAAAGTACTTAACTGAAAAGTGCAATCTATGCACCAAAATACAGGAACAATAATGAATGATTAATCATTTAATTTTTTTATTTGTATTTTCTAATAAACAATTTAACTTAATAAATTCCAAAATCTGCTTATTTATTGCCTTTGACAGCCGGTCCCTATGATTACAGCTTTGTATTTCTCTCTTAAACAAAAATCAATTCCAAAAAAGAACGCTCTGCTACGTAATAGATTTTTTAATTATCTATTTAATATCAATTTTTTTTGAAATTCTTCTTTGTTTGAGAGAAAAACACAAATCTGCAATTGCTTTATTATCACAAGTGCAATAAGGATAGTACAGTTTCTCACGGTGAGTGCGACGCGAGAAAAAGATGGGACCGGCTGTTAAGGCGGAACAGAGTTCGCCGGGTCAGCTAGTATATATGTAAAAGAAAGTCGTGTTAGTTACACTATTTATAACTCAAGAACGGCTGTACCGATTTGGCTGAAAATTGGTGAGCAGGAAGCTTAGAGCCAGGAGGCGGACATAGGATACTGTTTATCCCGTTCGACAGCGTTCCTGTGTGAGAACGCACGTTTTTGCACGTTTTCGCGTGATTTCGCATGTTAGCGGTCATTGTTGCCTGAGTGTAACCCATTGATGTAACGCCGCACTGATAACAGAAGGCGATAATGATACCGCCTTTCGTTCGCCGTTATATCTATATATATAAAAGTCGTGTTAGTTACACTATTTATAACTCAAGAACGGCTGTACCGATTTGGTGAGCAGGAAGCTTAGAGCCAGGAGACGGACATAGGATACTGTTTATCCCGTTCGACAGCGTTCCTGTGTGAGAACGCACATTTTTGCACGTACGCAGTGCAACAAGGATAGTACAGTTTCTCACAGTGAGTGCGACGCGAGAAAAAGATGGGACCGGCTGTTAAGGCGGAACAGAGTTCGCCGGGTCAGCTAGTTACTTATAAAAAAGATTATGATTTTGGTAAAAAGTGTGTATATATATTATTATTATACAAACCCGTAACGCCACCATAAGCCCAGAACACAGAGAAATGGGGTACGCGGCGGAGCGATGGTCCGAGAAAGCGACATCTACCCGCAGATTTGCGCACTCCGATGTCCGAAGTTACGGATAATGTTTTTCTTGAGAGGGCGCGAAGGAGGAGAAAATTCACCCCTCCAGATATTTCCCCAGGTGGAGTCACATAAATACCGCGACGCGCTTCGGCAGAACTCTCTTTCGATTTCGACGGCGACGGCGACTCAACCTAATTCTTCGGCGATAGTCACTGGTTAGAGCAAGAGTATATTTTAACTTGCTTAGTTAAAACTGATTTGAGAAACGCGTTAAGAAGTGTGATAGAATTCAGAAGTGAAGTGCATGTACAGTGTTAGCACTAACATTACGCGAAAAAGCAAGCGATGTGATTGCTTGAATCTGAAATAGTTTCATACTTGAAATAAATTCGCGCAGAAGAACTTTAAACGAAATCCAGCATTTAACTTTGTACGCCACGACCACGCACGCTCAAAGTGTGGTTTGTCGGCCGAGTGCTAGAAGTATCCAATTCAATAACGTTAGTTATTCAAAGCTGGAAGCGCGAACAACGGGTACGCGGCACGAAGAAGGACGACCTGGAGATCGAGAGAAGGGTCTGGAATTTGGACGAGTGGCGGAATCCGGAGAATCGGGAGAAGGAAGTGGTACAATCGTGGAACATCGAACCAGTCAAGTGGCGCGGCGAGGACTGCGAGCGACCGAAAATCCCAAGGTTAACTGATGGCGAGCGGGAAGGAGATGTCGAGGTAAAGAACTGGCAACTTCTATGCAGCAATCTGTTGGGAAATCGTGTAGCTTTAAAATACCAGGCGAAGCGTCCTAAAAATAGGTGAAAGTTCCAAATAAGAAACTGGGAGAAATATTCCGAACATATGAGCGGCAGTTTAGATTTCATTCGCTGTACGCACTAGTAAATTCGTTCGAATGCCATACCTTGTACAATTTTCCTAGAGTGAATTATGATTTTTCATGTAGTGTAAAAGTGATCTTATTTGAAAGTCATGCTTTCATTGTATTATGTCAGGGGATAATTAGTTGTTATAATTTGTAAAGGGTCCAATTTAAGTAACGTGTGTGTCACGTTCGTTCTTTTGTTTGAGTTCACAGCATTGTAGTAAATGTGCAGCTTAAGGCTGACACCTGTGAACAGTCTATGGTAGAATAATTGTAGAGAATCATTTAAAGGGCCGTGCACGGAGAACACTTAAGAATAGCAAGAGTTGAATGAGGTACACGAAAGTAATTCAGAAAGAGGTAGAAGCAAAAGAATTGTGAATAGTAACTATTGAAGTATTCAGGCAGTCGAGGTGACGCCTATACATTTTGTGGTTGTGTTCTTTTTTTGTTTTCTGTTTTCTTTGCAGTGACCATCTACGCAAAGTGCATACTTTATTGTATATTTGTGCCACTGTGTAATTTTTTTTCACTGAATATATGCTCATTTTACCAGAATTTTACCTAATTCATTGTGTCAAGGGTTCAGACCTTTCTCATACCCGAAAGATCCTGCTTCCTGAGAATTCAAAGCTCGCTTCACGAGCATTCATTCTTTCACGCTCTATCGCCGCCGGCTGGAAGGTAGTAAGTGGGCGTGTTAGAATATATATATATATATATATAATAAAAGTGAATTCAACCACATGTAATCGACATCGATTCCACAAAACTGAGTGTATGAATAGATACGAAATATTTACAAAGTTTGGGAAAGATTAATACAACACAAATGCGGAAAATTTTCGGTGTGTCGCGTATTCCTGATAGCTTATGGCAATATAATTCCACCCTATTAGTCGCGGAAATCCGACATCCATCACTTTCAATTCAATTGGTTTGTTTTTTTTTATTGCTTAAATTATGTTTACGGCGACCCCCCCCCCCCCGATCAACTACCCACTCAGACTTGACACCAACCGCCGCAATGCTCGTAAGTTTTCCACGACTCAGGAACGAAAATGCATAGATTTCAAATGCTGCTAACTTCGCAACAAAATTTTGGTCAAATTCATCATCTTTCTATGTGTAGTAAAGGGTGGCGAAGAGATTCTGTGACAGAAGAAAACGTGCGTAGATTATACTTCTCCCTCACATCGAATAAAATGTTTACTGTTCTCTGACGAAAATAAATGAAGTCGAGCATCGTGACAAAGATAATGCATGATTGTAAATTGACCTTTATAAAAAAATTGTAATATGTAGCAAACATTAGGTTGTGAATTTGTATACGTACAAGAATAGAAGAATTTTAGAATACTATGGGGTCTAATATTGAATGCATTTTATGTAGGAACCATTCATCTTATAACTTTCCTTTTCAATTTCAATTTCAGAAAATCTAAATTAAAAAAAGTACGCCTTTTAATAAAAGTAAACTTTATTCATTAATTAAAGAAATACTACATATTGCATATGCGCTTGTTTGTTAATAAAATAATAAAATTCAACCCCAAACAGGTTTGTTAATCGTGTTGGGCCAAAGTTCAACGGTCGTTTTGGAAGCTCTTGAGTTTTGGAAGCTCTTGTGGTTTGGGATGAAACTGCAACAAAAACATTTTTTTAATTTGGCTTTAAACAAGAGTAATATGAACTCAAATCACTTGAATAAGGTGCATCCCATATCCAAGTACATTACTTAAAGAACATACTGCTCTTAGCAAATCCTACGTGGAGGCGTGCCAACAGGAGTGCCAGGGGGTTCAAGGGCCTGGAGGAAACAGGGGGCAGGGGGGGGGCCTTCGGTCCCTTAAAATTGTAAACGTGGTCTAGTATCCTTACGTAATAAACATTTTATTTCCATAAATATGTTCAATATCTAATTTTCATCTTTTTCAATCTAACATCTCCAAAGAAGAAACTATCGAAGACATCTGGCAACCTGTAAATGTTTCAATATACAATCAATTATATTTATTAATTATATCCTTGAAGTTGTAACTTAATTATGCTTGCAGTTATTTATTTTTAAGTAAAATAGTATATCCTTTGACAGTAACAAAATTAATGGAAAATGGGATCCAGAAATGTAATTGAGTCCCCTCTTGTTTCAGGTACACCCAGTGGCGGTTCGTAGTAGAATTTGGAACACTGACGTCCGGAACAAACTCTTAACCAGCTAATCCAGAATAAACCATAACGTTTATATAATTTAAAGAACTTTTAAAAGAGCTCAAGGCTACACAGTTTAGGAAGAATATCCTCCTCTACTGAGCTGCTACGGATGCACAAACAGACCGACGGAGAAACGGACAGACAGACATAAGTTTGCCGTAAACCAATTTTTCGGTATCAACGACCCACAAAATGCGGATTTTGACTACACAACGTTTGAGATGAAGTATATTTTTACTACAGCCCGGTCAATGCCCTATTTACCCATTTCATTTCTTTGAATGCAACTTTAGGCAATTTACTCCATTATCCATTGTTCTCACAAGAAATTACTGTTGCGAGGATTTTATAGTGTCTGTAAATGCTTATTTAAGAGATGTCCAACACAGAAAATAGAATTTTCATTAAGTAGCCAATGCAGACTTTCAATTGAACAACATAACAATGAAGTCAGAAAACAAAGAGCAATATTGTCACATTTCGTAAGAGCTGTACGTTTTCTAGAAAGAGTGGTCATTGCGATAATGAGAGCTCATCAAACAGGAGAAACTTTATTAAATATATTAGAGTAGTAATGAGATATGACCCAACTCTCAAAGAACATACGGAAAAGTCTAGTATATTTCGGGTAAAATCGCCATAAATTCAGAATGATTTAATTTCATGCGTGAGTAGAATAATATTAAGCGAAATTAGGAAGGAAATTAATAATGCCTCATGTGTTTTACCGTTATTAGACGAAACCTCTGATATAAGCAGCACTTCCTACTGTCTTCCCTTGTATGTATTCACATCTGGGAATATTGAGGAACGATTTATTTCGTTTTCAGATGTGAGTTTGGACAAAAAAGCTAATTCTCTTTTACAACAAGCTTTAGTCACGATAAATGATTTCTCTTGTTCTGAAAATCTCGTTGACCAAACATATGATGGAGCAGTGGTTATGCCAGAAGAACAAAATGGATTATATTCTAAACTTCGAGAACATTTTAAATCAGCAATATTTGTTCACTGCTATGCTCATCAGTTAAATCTTGTTCTTTTACAATCAGCCAACTTTAGAAGAGAGAGAAGTGAGAATTTTCTTTATATCTCCGAAAGGTTTTACTGCATTTTCTCTAAATCAACACGAAGGGTTCATTGCTCTAGATGCACATGTTAAGAAAAGGATTCCTTCTATTTCTCAGACTCGATGGAATTTTAAGAGCCGGCTGGTACGAATAATAAAAGATCACAAAGCTCATGGAGGGTTTATTTGAAACAATAGTTAACAATGAACATTCTGACTGGGACCAAGAAACTTTTGTGTGCAGAAGGTTTATTAAACAATTTTACTTTCAACTTTCTTTTGACAGTTTTTGACATCTTTCAGTATTCTGATATTCTTTACCAAGTTTTTCAGAAGAAGCTGATATCGCTTACTGTAATAGAATGTTAGAAAATTTCAAAAACTATCTCCAGCAATACAGGAACAAATTTGAAGAACTTCGGACCAAAATTAATGAAATTGGGGGTTGAAATGGAAAAAAATAAGAGAATTCGTCTTGGCACAGTTTCTGAAGAAGATATCAAATTTAAATACAGGAGATTATTCATTGAAATTATAGATGCGGTAAGACAAAACGTGATTCTAAGATTCAATGAAGTGTCAAAATTGAAGTTTCTTTCTTTCCTTGATCACACACAAGTCTGTGAATTTAAAACAAAAATTCCGGAAGAGACATTCACTAGCCTAAAAGAAAGTTAGACAGTTTTTTGATTTCACTGGATTAAAAAGTGAGTGTGTCATTTATAATGATGCTGATGTGAAAAAGATAGTTGAACTTTATCAATACATGAAGTCAATGGATCTGTCTACTGTTTTCCTTGAAACTTTCAAACTTTCTGCTTTAAATATGAGCATACCAACAACAAGCGCATTCACGAAAAGATCCTTTTCTTGCTTGAAAAGAGGAAAAATTACCTACGCAACACTCAACTTCAAGAAAGACTTTCATCTCTGGCACTTATCAACATTGAAAGTGAACTTCAAGAACTTCGCTCTCGACCCAATTTTGAGGACGATGTTATAGATGTTTTTTGCGACGAAAAACCGGAGGACTCAGCTCATCTACCACAAATAATTCGTAATAGTGAGTTGATATCTTTGATATGTGCATGACTGCATGGTTTTAACATGTCACTCTCGTGATACTTTTACTGATAATTAAACTAGCAGAACGCTCTTCATTAATGATCTCGGTAGTTCTAGACATTATTGGCAATGCCTTCCATAATTAGTGATGCTATAACGGCACGTACTTTCTCACTATATTGTTAATGGCTATGCAATATTACACAAAATTACGCGAAAAGTGTTCAACGTTTCGAGAAAATGTATATGATCTTGTTTCAAAATGTATCTTTAACCCTTCGTTTAGCGCGCCATTTTTTGGAATGCGGTTAGGCGAGCTGGGTCAAATAGACCCATTCTACTTTCTTTTGTTTTCTAGAACATTCTATGGGTCTTTTGGAGGAGATTTATTATCTAGTACGTTGTCTAAGGAAGTGGTAGGTTGATATTTATTGAGAAATAAATTTAATTTTTTTTTGTGTATTATGAATGATTAATTTTACATAATGCTGTAGAAGAAGAAAACAATATTATGTAAATCAATACTAAACAAAAAATAATAATTATTTCTCTGCTTAATCACTAATATTATTAGTGGTATTTTCATTTGGCAGTTCTCACAAAAACAAACAAACAAACTGCATATTCGTGTAAACATGACAAATTATCACATTTTACACAAGCATATTTTGTGCGACAATCTTTTTCCTTGTTGCAGACTGACACATTTTTCTTTTTAAACTTTGTTGTTCCATAGGAATCGTATTTTGATATTATTTTTTTCTGTATTTAGTTCACATTTGTTGAATTTCTCGTGGAAGAGTAGTAATTGTGGGTCTACTTTGCAATTGTTGGAGAAACAAATCATGGAGTCATTAGCATTTTGGAGATCAAAATGTTCTCTCATTTTGAGAACTATATAGTGCAGAGAGAATATTACATTACTCTAACAGACACGAACACAATAAACATGTGCGAAAGATTCGGCGTGAGAGGAACACAACGCAACAGCACCGAGAAATTCTGCGAAATGCGCGTGAAGCCTTTGGGCGCGTAGGGTCTGGCGATCCCACGCGTCGCGAGCGGTGATGCGTGACCTATCACCCTCCGGTTTATCGGGCTGTAACCTCGCCACCGGATGCAGAATCGTTCAACACAGGATGTCATCACATCTCATAATCTTACACCTACGGCCCAGCGAGTTACTGAGTTCTTAAAATGCAATGAGTCTACTCATGACCCAACGAAGCCCATTCGCGCCTAACGAACTGTTAAGAAACAAACTTCTTTAAGGGAAAAAAATCTTTATCTTCAAAACTATAGTTGTAAGAAGACGCCGAAAAATATTCAACTTTCGCTATTTTCGAAAACTCAGGGTTTTCAACGAACATGAGACCTACACCATTCTCTTGAAAGTCTTCAAACTATCCAACAACAAAATTTAATCAAAAACGTGGGAGGCATTGTTTTGAAAATATGGAAAATGTCTGAGGGGATTTAAGTAAAGAACCCCCCCCCCAAAAAAAAAGAATTAAAATATCGGTTTAAAATTCAAGGGGCCACATCAGCCCGATCGATTGAGGAATATCAAATTTGAAGAAAATCGGCTGAACGATTTAGCCGTTAGCGTTGTTCACAGACGGAGACAGACGTTTTGCTGGCAATCGATTTTTCGATATCAAAGATCCACGAAACATGGATTCTGGCTACACCGCGTGTTAGAGGATTTTTTTCTAAGTTTAGCAACTGGATTTATCCACTTTTTCTTTACGAGGGCCCTGAAATAAGAGTTTTTCTGACTCACATTCGCCGTTTTTTCGTGCAGCATTACATAACTTTCTCTCATTAAGAAGTACTGTACCTTCTTAATGGTGAGAAAGTGAAAGCAGCAAGAGCGAGGAAACAAAACTCTGTACTATTGCACGAATACTTATAATTGCATTTCAAAATTATTGCGAACTGTAGCATTTACATTAAGAAAAATTATTATAATAAAATATTGTGACCGAGTACGACCCATTGATATTTGTTAACACATTTTTCACTTTATGAGTACATACCCTTACCAAAAGATCAGGCTACGCCACTGACACACACCCTACTTCCCGGAAATAGCCCCAAGTGGCTATAGTCTCTTCCCTGAATTGAAGAACACCTGGGTGGAATGAATTTCAGTACCGATGAGAAGCTGAAGGAGAAGGTCGTGCGCTACCTGTGCGAGGCGGCGGGAGAGTTCTACGACACAAGTATAAAAAAAGATAGCTCTCCGCATGCAAACATTCGTCACTTGCATCGGTAATTATGTAGAAAAATAGTAAGAAGTTGAAGCTTTCCAAAAATGAAAGTGTCAGTGCAAATAAACGAGTTTTAATGTGTTTAAAATCATTGGAGACCTTATTTTACGGACAACCCTCGTAATATTAAGCAGACCACGATAAACGTCGATGTCATGCTTATACTAAGGAGAAACCGAAATGGTATGCAGTGGGGGAATTTGAGAAAGTAAGTAAACGGGTTAGGAAAAGTTGACCGCGTGTCCCTGTCAGTATACTCCCGAATTGCGACAAACACTGTGATTGTGATAGTGAAACTCTTCAACTATATGATAACGGAAACATTTTTATGTGTTTCGTTCCCCTTTATCTTCGTCTCGAGAGCAGGTACGAGAATACAGTAAGGACATTATCTGTTCCGAGAAATTCGACGAATTTGTAGCGCCGCCTGTCACCAAGCTTCGCGCGCGGACGTAAGGTCATGTGATTCGGGCGAGCAGGCTCATCATGTTGATGAGTCCAGGGAACAGTGTCAATCGCAGAGCATAATTAGAGAAGGTCGATTTTAGAAATTGATAAAAATGCGAAATGCTACCAACGCCTGAAAAAAATAGTAGTTGTATGTTTGACAGCCGGTGCAGTATATTTCTGAATATTTACAATCTACGATAAAATGCGAAATCACGTACAATGTGCGAAACAATCTGCAATTTAGTAATTGCTAAACTGCATTTTATTGTTTTCTTCGTGTTCGCTCTCTAACTAGGGATGCTACATCGACAACAACACATCGATGATTGGAAACCTTTTATTTTAGTGGCCGTGTTTATTGATTCATAGTTAAGATTTAACTAACAAAACAAAGTAAAAAATAAGAACAATTAAAAAAATATGAGAACCCGAAAGCCTAAGCGCTCAACTTCCTCTGTTCACTGTCCGTAGAAGGTCGTGTGAAGACGAGGAAGGCTCTACGCCTACGGCCCACGTGTTGCATCTTACGATTTTTAAGCTTATTTTTTTCCTAGGGCTTTTATCCAGCTGACAGGCGGTTGCCATTTACGTCCCGAAGGGACGCATATTCGACCATACACTAGACAAACACTTGCGGGCTCCTCTGATCTGGGGACAGCAGAACGCGAGGCCCTCCTCGACAACACACAAAGTCAAGGGACAAACAGCCATGCTCAAGGCGGGACTCGAATCCGCGACCCTTCGGACCGAAGCACTGAGTCGGTACTCGCTCTTAGCCACCTCGGCCATCCAGGCCGGCTTTTAAGCTTCTTAATTTTTATATTTGTTGGCGAAATATTAAATGAGTTCCCCTTATTTCCTGCTAATGGATAAATCTTTTTTTATCTCAAAGAGTTCTTCCTTAATAATAATAATAATAATAATAATAATAATAATAATAATAATTATTATTATTATTATTATTATTATTATAACAATAATAATAATTTTCTCAACAAATGCTACAAAATGCTATGTCAACTAGTGATACTTCAGTAGCATATACTTTTTCACATTAATTGTAATGTTCGTACAGTGTTGTATGAGAATAATTTAATGCAAATTAAGAGTATCAATTCTAAATTGGACTTGTACTCAATATTATTGTCAAACTCGATATAGTAAAACGATAAGATTGCGAAATGACACGACTAAATCGCTTTAGAAATCTACTTTGAGGTCTTATAACGAAAAGATAAAACAAATGTAAGCATAAACTAAATAGAATCTCATTCACTACCTCTTTAACATTGCAGATCCACTTCACCTTCTTTTAAAGACCCCTTTAACAAAAAGGCGCTCAGGAAACCAGAAAAAATATATTCAATTTTTGAAAATCCAGAAGTCTTAAAGAAAATGACATTTCTACAATTGAATCCAGTGTTTTGTATTGAGTGTATATGGTTTGTTTATTGGTGTGTTCAGTGTATTTACAAAATGATCAAGAAAAATATGTTTTGCGTAGGCCGGGATTCCGATTCGTAACCTTCAATTCATGCCAACCAGTTGCCAACTTAGCTACACAACAGCTACATCCCAATGGGAATGTTTTTCCAGGGATAATTCCAGTCTTCAAGGTTCTAACATCTCAGAAAATTCTTTCAAAAGTAGCGGAAACTCATTTTGAAAATATGTATATGAAATTATTTGAAGAATTGATATTTTCAAAATTATTTATTTATCAACGGCAAAAATACTAAAAAAGGAGTATGTGACGTATGGGGGAGAAGTACGATTCAACTCTACATGATCAAAACTCTTTTCTCAGGATCTCTTTTTAAAAAAAAATTGAAAATATCTTTGGAAGTTCCGTTTAAAGTTCAACCCAAAATTGAAAGATTCATTTCAGATTCAAGGCGCTGCGACATCAAGTAGATCGATCGGAAAATATCCAATGAGGTGAAAATCCGGTGAAATGTTTAGGTGGTACAGTTATCTATAAGCAGAATGATAATTTGACGGATGGATAGATGTTTTAAAAAAAAATCAACTTTTTGGTATTAATTAGGGACCCCCAAAACCTTTATTTTCGTCAAAATGTTGCAGCACCTAAGTTTCCCTACGTGTACGAGACAGTAACAAGCAAGAAATTCTCTTACGTCTTGGCTATTCGAATATATGAGTCACACTTTAATATTATCTCGAACATATTCTATATTATCTAGAACGCATTCTCTAACTTTCAATAAGATTAATATTTTATCTACAGATAAAATATTTAGAATTCTTTTTCCCGGCATTTTTATCAATATGTTTGTGAAATACTTTAAATTCGAATTAAATGCTAACTGCAGTAATAAGTTCAGAAATTCTCGTAAAAACAATCGTACTCCAAGTGTCAATAAGTAGTAGAAAACTAGTCTATCGTCATGTCAACACACCAGTAAAGAGTGGAATAATGCACTCTCATCATGAAGTACTATAGATAAATTAACAAATGTCTATCTCTGTCTCTTTCTTCCGCGCGCTTCCTTTCTCATTCCTTTTCCCTTCCTCTACCCTTCGTCTTTTGCTTCCTCTTTGTTTCCTTTCAATCTCATTTTTTCTCCGTCACTAATATTTTTCTTTCTCTCCCCTTTACTCATTCCATTCATCATTACAGTTCGCAACCTCTTGTTTCTGTCTCTTGCCCTCTCATTACCTCTGCTCTCTCTACCTTTCTGTCTGTTCCTTTGTTGAGAACTGAATTAAGTAATTTCAGAAGAAATCTCTGTTTGAAGTCATTGTATCTTCCAGAAGAAATGTCTATAGTCAATTTTTGAAAATTAATCTTATGAGTATGACACATCTGTTACAACGGCACAGGCTAGATAATTATAATATAGATCGATGTCGGAATGTACTGTTGTGAGCGAATTTGTGTGTGAGCTAATATTGAGAAAAAATTCAAAAGGTTCTTTAGTCTTCATGTAAAGCACTCCCAAAATCAAAATATCCGTTTCAAATTCGCAGAGCCTCAAATTCGCAGGACCTCAAGTTTGCCCTGTTTAATCGAGGAATATTGATTTTGGAGAAAATGTATGAACAGTTTAGGCGCTGGCTATGACCACAGATTGACGGACGGACAGACGAACAGACGGATTGACAGGCGGACAGGGGGATAGGCGGACAGGGGGATAGGCGGACAGGCGGATAGGCGGATAGGCGGACAGACGGATAGGCGGACAGGCGGATAAGGGGACAGACGGATGGGTAGACAGAAGGACAAAGGGAGAGGGGGACAGACGGTCGGACGGACCGGCTGACTGACAGAAGAAACTGACGGAAGGATTGACGGGCGGACTGACGGAAGGACAGGCGGGCTGTCGAACAGACGAACAGATGGACGGACTGACAGGCAGTCTGACGGAAAGATAGTCACAAACGCGCCGACGGATTGGCGGACAGACGGGCAGGCGAGCAGATGGGTAGGTGGACAGTCTGACGGACGGACTGACATGTGGACTGCCGGATTGTTGATTGACGGGCGGACAGATGTTTTGCCGTCAACCAATTTTTCGGTGTCATGGACCCACAAAACGTGGATTCTGAGAACACATGTTAGAAATAATTTGCTACATAATGGAGTAAGATTTATCGACTTTTTCGATAAAAGGGACTCCCAATACGAGGTTTTTTTTGTTGAAGATATGCCCATTTTTGCTGCAGCATTACCGCACTCTCTCTTTATTACATGCGTGATAAGGCGAGAAAGAATACAGCAATGTAAAGAACTCTAAAGGCCCATGGTCTAGGGAAGGGGTCAATACTCTTTTTGGCCGAGAGCTACTTTCAAAACTTGAAACCGGTAGTGATCTACCTTTCCTGGTGTCAATTATTTTTAGATGTCTATCAGCAATTAGTAAAAATATAAATTATTTTTTATAAAAAGGAATTTCGTCACTAAAATTTATTAAACCATCGTCAAATTACTCCCTTCCGCCTCAATATTAACGGTTACTAATGTAGTTTTAAAAACATCGATGTTTATAAACATACAAGTAGATGAGTTTAGGACGACGTTTTATTAAAGTTGATGTTTTGTTGACTGTGTCGCATGCGAGGGGCGCAAGAGAAAGTTGGGGCTGGGCCGTGGCCCTCGCCGATGCGGACGCGGCGCAGCGACCGTGTGCTTATCGATGGGCAGGGCCTCTTATCGCTGCGCGCTCAACGACGCCCATCTGTGCGACTTTTTTATCCTCCGCCATCTCCGGCAACGGGCAGGTGCGCGTCAGCATCGTAGCGCCAACCGTCTTCCTGGGCGCCTGTGCTTCCCCCAGTTCCCAGCGCCGGCTGGGCAAAGGACAATACAGAGTTTGTGCACCCGCCAACGCACTATCGATCTTCTGCGCATGCGCAGTTCAACTTTCGCATGCTTTCAAAGCATCAGAATCATACAGGTATTTGGGGGAAATTCATTGTGATTTTTTCCGCTGAGATGGCTCACAGGAAACAACTATTTACACGGCAGAGTTTCTGACCGGGAGGTCCTAGGGTTCGAGTCCCGAGGGTGGCGGATTTTCGACACATATTCTAGCTAGGTCGAGTTCTGCCGTTGACTGGGAAGTCGAGTTCTGTCGTCAGACGGAGGGACCAGCCAACGGTCTTTCGCAGACATCAACACGAGCTCGTTCGCTGACCTTGGACCTCACGTCCGGGCGCAGAGCTTGGCGACACGTGATAGAGTGTTGAAAATTTATCGAATTTCTCCGTATAAATCTTGTCCTTTCTAGTAGCGATAAAAAATGGAGAAACGTGTCTTCTTATCCAAAAATTTGTCTTCCCACGCATACCAAACTTCCTTCTTGCACGACTGTGTTTATCACTAAATACGATTATTTGCTTAAATTTGATCGTCTCTCTAACATTCCCGAAAATAATTTTTTCAGTTGGCCCAGTTTTCTTATTCTGCACCATAATTATAACTAAAACAATATTAACAATTGACATTGAACGCTCATAAACATAATAACTATTCTTACGCGAGGAAACAGAAGCGTTATGTTTAATTCAAAATTAATGATTGAAACATGTTTAACTCATGTATTATTTAAGAAATGTTATTAAGAAAAAATATTAATTGTACTATATAATATTAATTAATTTTAATAAATATTTTAAAATATTAATACTAATTAAATTTTAAATGTTTGCATTAAATTTGTGTAAATTAATTTATTATTTTGTTTGTTAATTTATAAATTTATTTAAATTAAATGTTTATTTTAATTAAAAAGTAAAAATGTTAATATTAATAAACTCTTTTATATTAATTAATAATGTTAGTATATATTTCTTATTATTAAGGAAGAAACACTCTTCTCGAAGTGGGCTCCTCCAGATGCATTTTACAATGTAAGCTACCCATGTAGAAGGGAACCCTTGCCCACATGCAATGTTAATGGCTAATAATAATAATAGTAATAATAATAATAATAATATAATAGTAATAATAATACAATAATAATAGTAGTAATAATATAATAATAATAGTAATAATAACATAATAATTTACTTTTATTACAAATTTTCTCAATATTTGCAGTTAATGTCAAAATATATTAAACCCTCAATATTAACCAGGAAAATAACATTTTATTTCAGCCCTATTTATTAATGTATAATTAAGATTTAATTGTGAAATGAAGTAAAAGGAAATCATTTTTTAACAATAAAAAAACTGGGCCTGAAAGCCCGAGCGTTCGTGATTATCTCAAGGTGTCAACGCTTCCTCAGTTCGCCGAAGGAGGGGTCGGGGAGGGAAGAAACGGTCCTACGCCTACGGCCGGCGCATACGTTGACAGCCTCTCCATGTGCGAAATACAAAGACAGGCTTAGGTCATCTCTCAGGTCAGATGGGAGATAGCTCGATAAAGGACTCTAAGAAAAGGTTCTCTTCAATGGAATCAATAATTATTATTTCATATTTCAACTTTTCCGAAGTTTAAATTAAGGGAGGTTTTCAATACATACAACGTATGCAAAACGTAAACGCCCGAACACAAAACATTTACAATAATAAGAATAGAATTAAATACAGTTGTTATATATATATATATATATATATATATATATATATATATATATACAAAATAATAATTTAAACAATAAATAACAATTATGAAATGATATTTGATTAATAAACATTTGAGATATTATTAACTAAAGTGACCTATTTTTTCAACAGGTATGGATGGTAAGCTATATTTCTTCATTGAAAATACCGGTATAACCTTTATGACGTCCATACCGGTATAGACGTCCTATAAAGGTATTTTACCGGTATAAAAGAATAAAGGTATTTGAAAAAGGTATGGAAAAATACCGGTATTATAATGGTATTTTTTACCGGTATTCATTACCTTTTCGGTCCCTGGTTCGGGCAACGCGGCGACGACGGCGGTTCCGGGCGGACTCGGTCCGAGCAAGAGTGTGTCCCGCGGCAGGCGAGACGGAACGGATCCGAAGCACGAGACTTCGGCGGTTGGGGAGAGAATCGTGGGAACGACGACAGTCGGTCGAGGAGGGAGAGTAAAAAAAGAACGGCGGTGCGGAAAGCTAGTGATGGCGGTGAGGAACCAAAGTGAAAGGAATACGATTACATCGAGCAGAAATCGAGACGTAGGACAATGGAGAAACAGTGCTAACTATTAATTGATATCGAGTGAAGTGACGAACAGTAAAGATTAAACGGACGGTAGGGGTGTGGGACGAGGCAAGACGTGAGTGTGTGGACACGTGTGCGGCAAAGGCAGCATGAGTGAAATGAACATAGCGAGACATCGTCGGTGGGCCTAATCAATGGATTTGGAAGAGTTTGAAATTATGACGGTTGCTGATTTGGCGGCGAGTGGACATCGCTATGCCCCGCAGAGCACGACGGCGGCGTGGGAACTGGAACGGCGGCCGGATAGAAGCGGCAGGGGCCGGCGCCATGGCCACGTGGCGGGCGAAACGGCCCCGACTCGTCACATCGCGCTGGCGCATTCGGAGTTGGTGAGCTCGAAGGAATTTCATACGCAACAAAATCAGTAATTCTTAGGAGGGACTCATTATTATGTGGTATTAGAATCAAGTGAATTAGGAAAGGGAGTAGACGATTGTGAGAATCATAGGAGGGGATATGTTCTGTAGTAATAAATAAGATAATTCGATGTGGAGAACAGAAAGGTTATTTTGGAAGGGCATGTATTGTTTTGTAAATAGAACGAATAAGTATTGAAATAACGAGGTGATTATGTATCAGTATATGCAAAGGGAGCTCCCATTAATAGTGTGAAGAGTAGATTCAAAACAGAAAGAAAAAGTGTTGATTAGCAATGTTTACGTACCTAATAAGAAAATTAATCATACATAAATATTATGATTTATGAGAAATATGGTTAATCCATTTAAAGAATTATCTGAGCGCAGGAGTAATATCATACTTGTCAGTGTCATGAGAACTTCATTAATGCTAAACTATTATTAATAAAACCTTCTAAACATTTAATAAAACGATATGTTGTGTAATGTCCATTATCTTTTCTTGAAATAAAGCATTCTATGTTTTACATTAAAAAGCTACTTTTCCAATGTTTGTGCATGCACCCAGAGCCCATTCGCGAAAAAGAACACCTGTCCCCTTGTATAAATTTACTGTAGAATAGGACCGAATCACCGGTCCGTCACTATATATATTCTAACACTCCCACCATCCTCACAAAACTTTCTGGGGAGAGCGTGGTCGAATGAATGCTCGATAAGCGAGCTTATGATCTCAGGAGACAGGATCTTTCGAGTGCGAGAAAGGTCTGAACCCTTGACACACAAATCAAAGAAAATATGGGTAATAATGAGCATGTATTCAAATAATCAATGAAATCAAAATCAAAAGAAAAAATACACTCGAATTAAACAAATAATCAATAAAATTAATACATAAATACACCTAAATTAAACAGCAGATCACGTCGGATCGCTAAATGACCTGACCTTTGTATAAACTTTTACAAATGGTGCCGTTACTTCGGCTGCCGAAACACAAATCAGAACCAACAAAATGTTATCACTTTCCCTTTTGAGCCCTACTATTCTTTCTTTGCCCTTTTGAGCCCTACTATTCTTTCTTTGCCCTTTTGAGCCCTACTATTCTTTCTTTGCCCTTTTGAGCCCTACTATTCTTTCTTTGCCCTTTCTCTCTGCCCTGCACGGACTTTTAAAAATGAATTTTACTGATTAGTTCTGCGGTGCCCACAAGTGCTGGCCTCAGGCTACGCACACGTTACCAGAAACATGAAAGAAAGAAATTTGACTAAGTAACATGGAAATCTACTATAATACGTACAATTTAAATCACAAAAAGGAATATTTACACATTCATCAAATGGAGGAACAACTTAATCTTTCCCCAATAACACAGAATGAAGCCAATTAGTTACGCAACATTGCCGTAAAATTGTACAAGGTTTTGGCCTTTTGAAAAATCAAACAAGCTATTCTTTTAGCAGAATTTAAACCTCCACGAATTTGTTTAAAAGGCGACAGTCTTTCTATACTGAATTTAAAGAGTTTCTCACATTAACTACCACGCAAATTTGCCGTTATGCACTTTCTGGCCTGCACCAATCTTTGCACGAAAAGTCGCCTGTTCGGTTACCTTACGGCAGTCTCCAGTTCGCTCGTGGCCGACCTCGGCACTCTCGCCGCGCGGTGTGGCAGCGACGTCACTCCACCTTCCCTCGTGCGCTTCGCCCGTCCCTCACGCGTTCGGTCAAACCAGGCCCTTCTCTCGTACGCTTCATCCACGCCCGGCTCCCCTCTTCTTTTCGTTCTCACCACGAACGTGTATGCCCGCACTCCAAGTCTCTGGCGCGTCGCAAAATCGTATCTTTGCGTTACTACACTGGGCGTCGCAACTGCACTTCGGATGTCTGCAGCGCTAATAGTCAGTCTCCACTGAATTTCACAAAACTGTCTGCGCGAAATGAGCCCTTTTGAAGAAAAAAAAGTTCACTGTTCTTACTTCGCTCCGACTGCTTTCTTTCTAACGAGCTTGCTGCTGATTACTAATATGTTCGTACTGCAAACACACTCCTATTCCAACTAATCCTCCACGCTCACACCACTCAATAATTCACTTCCACTACGAAATTCCGAGAACTTCGTGTTCGCCTACGCTACCAGACTCATAGAAGTAGTACATTCGCCCACGTCGCCGGATTAACAGAGAGTCTTTTCGTCGTGTCTCGCGGTATTTATGAGAAGTGGCCTGGGACAACCTCGCAGGGGTGACCACTTCTCCTCCCTTCGTCTTGACTGCCTGCCGCACTGCCGCGCGCTTCACTCCTTCCCGTATGTCGGTGTCTTTGTGTGGGCGGTTGTGGCGATATGGGAGGTATATTCCCATATCGTTACTCTCTCTCTATGTATATATATATATATATGTGTGTGTGTGTGTGTGTGTGTGCGTGCGTGCGTGTGCGTGCGTGCGTGCGTGTGCGCGCGCGCGCGCGCGCGCGCGCGAAATATGTGTAGTGATTGTTAATATACTTGTTTATTTGTAACCTATACAATAAACAATAACAATAATTGTTCTTGCCGAAAATGTAGAGTTACTGTATATGTTAGTCTTTTAAATTGAAATGCCAAAATAAGGAGGTGGCGAAATTTTCCTCCGCTTTGGGTGGCTGACCCCAAAGGTACGCTCCTACCTTATTGCAGCAGCGTCTCCTGTCACTTCTTGAATGAGAAGTGACTGTCAATACGATTTTTTTGTTATTGACAAATCGCTGAGTTTTGCCGCAGTATTACAGTACTTTCTGTTTACTACGTACATAGTAAGGCGATAAAGTAAAAAGCAATGTATACAAATCAAAAGACTCATTGTCTAGAGCAGATGTCATCAGCCTTTTCGGCCGAGTGCTTTCAAAATCTAAAATCGTAGTGATCCACATTTTGTGGTATCAGTTATTTTTATTTGTCTATCATCAATTAGTAAAAATATAAATTACATTTTCTATAATAGGAAGAATCACCAGGTGAGTAAAAATAACAACCTACTTAACATACAATGTAGGCTTTCACGGCAGGTTTCTACAATATTTGACGTTTCCGGGTTTGTAGGCCGTGGTCTAAGGGAGACTTGTCCATACGTTTCGCCTGCAACTGAGGCAGGTATCCTCAGTGGCGTTGCTGGCGGGGGCGAAGTGTTCTACCTGCCAGCACCGCGTTGACTGACTATGTTAATTCGGCTCTACGGGGAGGATATTGACCGCTTGCTGCGACGATTCGAGTCACTAAGGAAGAAGAAAGATCAGGTACTGTGTTCTTTAACATTTCTACTCCGCTGCCGTGACACCCGCGTCATACCACGATTCTTACGACAGAAACGTAATATCAAAACTGCTTCATCACACCGAATCTACGATCGCACCGAAAGATCTCTTTTACGAGATAGAATTCACGAAACAAGGCGTAATTTATCCTTTATTGACAAGGAATTGCTCCGAATTCACCTACAAGTTAGCAATTCTCTTCGATATTACGATTGACAGATTAACCCACAACACCATGATGTGCATCACAGACCGTACTATGACACGCCATAAGAAGAAATATAGTCAATTCTATGACAATACGGGGCCTTCTGCACCTGAGGAGGAAACGTCGGTTTTAGCCAAAGGAGGAAACTTCGCCATCACCCCAACTAATTTACCTGAGGAAGATAGCAAGTATGGAAAATTGAAAGTATGGAACCGTTGATTCGCAAATAGCAAACGGACGTAGCGGAAGAAATTCGACGTGACTCCGCGAGAATTCTACAACCACCTCATTGCAATATCACCAACAAAGAGAATTCTGCCCTAAAGAAATTAAACCGGAATAAGGATATCATCATTATTTCTGCAGACAAAGGTTATGCGACTGAAATTATGGACACTGAAGATTACTAACAGAAACCCAGGGACATTTTGAATACCGATAATTACAGGCCTCTTCCTAAAGATGTTACGGCTTCTATTTTACGCAAGTCCAATGATCTTCTCAAGAAAGCCTCTATACCACCTGAGGAACAAACAATTCTAAATATTTCAGAGGCGCTACCTCAGTCACGCCACTACGACCAATTGTGAGTGCTATTAATTCGCCAACGTACGCCTTGGCCAAATACCTTTCCAAACTACTACAACCCCACATTGGAAACACAGAAAGTCACATCAAGGATTCCTCTCACTTCATTGAAAAATTAAAAGGACTTGGAATAAAACTCGACGATCTATTGGTGAGTTTTGATGTCGCATCGCTTTTACCATGGTTCCAGTGGAGGAGACTTTAAATTTCTTCAAAATATTTCCACACACTGACTACTACTTATTTCCAATGGAATGGTGACGTTGATGAACAGACGGACGGCGTAGCTATAGGCAATCCATTGAGTCCGATTGTGGCCAACCTTTACATGGAGTATATCGAAGACACTACCTTAAACAGTTCTCCTGTGAAACCGACACTGGTTTCGTTATGTTGATGATACTTTCGTTGTTTGGAGTCACGGTGAACACATGTCGGAATTTCTGAAACATCTCAATAATATCCACCCAGAATTCACTTTACTATGGAGGTGGAAAAAGATAAACAACTGGCTTTCTTAGATGTTTTGGTCAACAGGAATCCAAATGGTTCCCTTGGACATAAAGTTTACCGAAAACCTATGCACGCGGATCGTTATTTCCACAAAATCTCAAATCATCATCCCAGTCAAAAACGCGCTATGATTAAAACTCTTTACGACCGTGCTAAACGCATTTGCGAACCTGACCACCTACCCGAAGAATTAGAAAACTTCGAGAAGGCATTACAAGCCAACGGTTACAGGTCCAGAGAAGTAAGGAGAGCTCTACACCCGAAGAGGAAGACCGATGAACAAAACCATAAAGAAGATACTATACTCGGTACAGTTTTCCTGCTCTATGTGAAGAAAGGACCACATAGGGAGACTGTTAACAAGACATAGAGTTAGAACAATTTTTAACCCACCCAACAACTCCGTAACATATTACGCTCAGTCAAAGGTCCCCAGGACCGCATGTCTAGCCGGAGTTTACAGAACTCCTTGCTCTTGCGGTTCCGTATACATAGGCACTACAAGGAGAGGTTTCAAGACTCGTATAAAAGAACACAAAAGGAACTGCCGTCTAGGACATACAGATAAATCAGCAGTCGCCGACCACGCGCTGTCGGGACGCGGATACGACATGTGCTTTGAAGCAACAGATGTTCTCTTCACCACCACACACTATTACAAGAGACTCCAGCCACGGAGTCCAACCTCCAGAGACGGAAGCCATCGAGATTTACAAACACAAAAACAATTTCAACAGAAAAGAAGGTGAAAAATTAAACTGTACCCCGCACCCAGCACTTCGGAACACCAAAACTCGGCAGCCAAACTACCGCTGATGTGACCCAATCATGCGCGAAAAACCGATTCCAGGCGAATGCCAGAGAGCTAACAAACGGGTCATGGACCGCTCGCGATATTTCTTTCGTATTCCTTGCCCTAAACCCACCTTTTTCTTATACATACTTACGCTTAAATGCACTACACTACCACGCATGACGGGAGCTCAGAGCTTGTCCCGATTGGGGCGTTACATTGAAAAACCGCAAGTCTGCTTCTAGGGGGAAGATTACAGCCACATCACGTGATAAAACATGCACCATACTTACGGGACTGTTAATATTACCATCAGTCCTTCACGCTCCCCTCATTTATTTTGTTAAATATGCAATTAATTCACATTTTCTGGATATTATAAATAGTGAAAAATATAAATTTAAATAAAAAACACGATTTTTCAGGGAGCCTGTGCTTCTGAAGCCAAGAGAACAGAAATTTCTTGTTACTAATATTATGATGAACACTGGTGTATGTACGAGTGCAATCCAGTAAGTAACTTACGTTTGTGCCTAGCGTAGAGATGGGGCAAAGATAGAACCACACTGTCTTGGCGTTAAAACGTTTCTACACTCAGTACGCATCAAGCTGTCGTAGCTTGTGGACTATGATTTTTATACTTCGTTGCGAATTATTGAAATTTGCACTTCAATAGAAAATCCCGTAGTGAAAAAAATTGTGAGTTGCATTCAGTGATTAGGTTTTTACTGGTAAGAAGACTCAAAGTAATTGAAATTCATCGCAATTAACAAAACACAAAACTATTAACTCACAAAGCTATTTTGGAACATTGACAAAACTAATAGCGTTTTCCATTCGCCGCACTGGTGCGCACCCAGTGCGCACTCAGGGCAGCTTTCGTATTCCATTCGACCGCTAGGGCGCACCAGTGCAAAGAAGCGCATGTTCCTTTCGCACAAATGCATGGAACCAGGGCGCATTCGGGGCGCCCTACACTACACTGACAATCTAGTCGGTGCAGTCCAGTGCACCGGGCCGTTTTGAGGTTAAGTACGGAACGGCATGCTGATTTGGATTCGTGGTGAAATTGTAAAGTCAATTGAGGATCTCCTGTCACGCAGGGATGAGGGAGTCTATTATGTTTTGCAATAAATGTCGTAAAATAATTTTTGTAACTTACGCGAAGTTCGGAAAATCAGTATGTGTTTTCCTAAAATTTAACGTTGAATAACTTCATGTTAGCAAATCCAGTGCCATTTAGAAACCAAAGTGCAGGAACGCCTGAATTACGAATTGTTAATAAAGTAAAAATAAAAATAGTGACTCCTACAAAATCATTCAAATATATGTGCCAAGAAACATTTCTCGCACGCCCATACATATATCAGCAGAAACGCTCATGTTAATATTTGTATGGCTTTCAATAACCAAACAATTCTGCAGAAGCCCTTCGGTTCAAATCTTGTGTACTATTTCGATCACTGGCAAATCTCGAAAAATGAAATTTCGACACATACGCATTTGAAGTTTTCGTGTTTTTTAAATAAAGAAATCACACGTTAATATTTTATGAATTAAGAAGTAAGAATTACCAAAAGACTTCCTAAAAAGTATAACAACGATCAAAATTGAAAATTATTATTTTTCGCGTTTCATCAGTGTGACAGATCAAGATAGCTATCTACTATAATCTCACTGCATAGCGCACACGTACTTACTTAGTTCCGGAATCCGTTTCATTCGTAGCTGCCCTTAACGCGTGTGGGGGCAGCACTGTTTCGGAGCGATGATGTTTTCGCCCTGCACTAGGGTGGGTTTCAGTGCAACGAATGGAAAACGCTATAAGACGAGTGAGCGATACAAAACAAGCGACGGGGAAACTCAGCTCAAGTGTTGTTTTTCCACGACAACGCACGTCCACTCACAGCTCATCGCACCGGAGAGCTGTTGGGCGGTTTGGATGGGAGGTGCATGATCACTAAAGGCCGAATTCCTGTGTTACTGCATCTTTTGTTTGCCCGCTTGAAATTGGACGAAACCTTGACAGAAATTTGAATCACGAAACGGACGTTATTTTAGTACTTGTTTTATTTTGCAAGAAACTGCACGTATGGGGGAGGGGTTCTGCACGATATTGCACGTTTTAGGTAACGCAGCCTGAAAATTGCATCTTTTGGGATTTTACTGAATGAATTGGCAAGATTAATAATTTTATTGCATGAAATATATTTTTTATATAATCAACTTGTTTTAATTTATCTTTTTTACAAGTTTCATTTAAGAAAAACGTTTTTATGACTTAGACCAGCAGTGCATTCGGGAGGTCTGTGAAACCCGAGTGCCGTTTAATATGTATCAATTCTGCATTTTGTTGCCATAAGAATTGAGTGTCTGTATCTTTCATGATGCCCATTGCCTATTAAAATTTCGGAGTTATTGCATCAGTGATAAGTCCGCCGCGCCCCTTGGTTGCGGCTGCTCAGCAAACGCATGTTAGAGTCTATCTTTCCAATCGCATCAGATATCCGTTTTGCCAGTCTTCGCCGAATTTGCCAACATAAGAGCTAGTCACTTTTGACCTTACGTCCGGGCACGAAGCTTAACGATAAGCTGCACTGCGTTTCAAATTCATCGAATTTCTCGGAACAGACATTACCCTCCGAGGTGTATATATATACACACAAGAGAGAATGGCCGCAGTTTTTGAACGTTTAGCAGCATGCACAGCACACGTACGTAAAATGAGGCTCAGGACACTGACAAGTATAAATGTAGAACGAAGTTTTTCCTGTCTGAAACTGTATTAGTTGATAGAAATATTTTTTAGAAAATTATTTCTCAGAAAGTAATTTGAATATATTATATTATTTATTATATATTGAATATATTTTAATATTTATTATATATTAATTATGTAATGCAAATATTAATCGTAAATTATGCATAATGAAAACAATTAAGAATATTTCTTCAGTGACTTAATTATTTTTTATATCTGAAGGTATATTTGTATTTTCCTATTTTTGTACTTACTTTTTTGTTTTATGCAAATTTAATCTTGTGTGCGAATAATATTTAAAATATCATACATGGATTGTTTAAATAATGTGTACAATCTTAATTATAGTCATTCACCTGAAATCTCATTAAAAATACAAAAATAAGTTGTTAAGGGGATTAACTGGAGTTTATAGGCAACATAACCTCGTTTTGCAAAGTTTTGATCTTTTTATTGCATTTTTTGCACGTTATGGTGTTATTACTGCACGTTTTAGATAATTTACTGCATGAAAATCCGGTCTTTATTGATCACCCACCGTACAGCCCGGATCTGACGCCGAGTGATGACCACCTCTTTCGAGCGATGAAGACCTGGCTCACAATACGGCGTTTTGATAGTGACCCAGAACTCCATGCTAGAGAAAACTAGAGGTTGAAATCTATGGCGATACTGCTACGTTGAAACCACGGTGTAAGATACACCTTACACCGTGGTTGGAACCTATGGCAGCAGATTTCTACAGAGAACGAATAGAAAAGCTTGTGCATGATTAGGATCTGGATAAGTGTCTCAATTTAACTAGCAATTATGTAGAGTATACATTGTAGACATGATTTGAGACTGTCTTTTTCAAATGTACATAATAAACTTTCTTTGTTTCATTTGTTTTTGTTATTTTAAAACGTATGTTACTTTCTGGATTACCTTCGTATTTTTATGTTTCATCTGAAACGTCTTCACAGCGAATTGCATATGCAGGTTTCCTCGGTCGGAGTCATTTGACACTTGGCTGTTGGGGATGATGCGCGTAACAGCCGGTCGAGCTGCCGTTGCGGCCATCATGTTGTGACCTTCAGAAGAAGGCCGAAACGTCAGCCCGACCGACTGTGACGCGGCTCATCCCGGACAGCCCAAGAGAATTGTCGGGGCGCACCTGCTCGCGCGCGCGTCAGTCCGCGCATGCGTCGTCGTCGTCGAGGGGCGCGAAGTGCAGCCAGAGGCCGCCGCGCGCGCCGTACAGGAAGGAGGAGGGGTCGAGCGGCGGCGGGTTGGGCGGCGAGCGCGGCGTGAGGCGCACGTCGAAGCCGCGCACCAGCGCCGCCGCGCCCATCTTCACCTGCGCCAGCGCGAACCGCATCCCTGCAACGCGCCACCAACATCACTTTCTCAACAACAACAACAACAATAATAATAATAATAATAATAATAATAATAATAATAATAATAATAATAATAATAATAATAATAATAATAATAAGGGGGAAACATTCTCAAGACCTAAAAATTCTTTGAAAATGACCTATAAATGACTTTACAAAAGGGAAATGACCTAATTTTTTTTAAAAGACAAATAATTTAATGAAAATGTTCACTAATTAAATGAATTTTAATTTTTTAATAAAATTTATTTATATACAATTATATTTAATATACAGTCTTTATTTTAGGAGGAAGTAAGCGTTAGCTCAGATCTTCCCACAGTCAGTTTTGAGAAGTCGAGAGAGTTGCCGAAGTGCCGTCTAATTTTGAGTTATAAAAACAGAGTTCATTGCAATAGTGAATTTCGTCATGACCTGATGATAGAATAAACACTTTGTTTAGTGCGTCATTGTAAATTCATGAAGTATCATTGACAAAAAAAGAAAGAAAGTATGTAAAAATGAGGCAAATGTCCAGGAAAATGACCTAAAAATTGAAAAATGGCAAAAAATGACCCAATAACTATATATTTCTATCACCAATATGTGGTGATAAACATTCATTTACATGTTAGATACGTCTAGAATGCGCCAATGAAAAGATTACGAGTCATCAGAATCCGATCTCTGGTAATAACAATCAAAACTAGGATTATCAGGTTAGTGAGAAAAGAGGTCAATGATCAAAATTTCTCATCTTCGTGCGAGGGAAAATTATCGCCACCTCCCGAGGAGTAAACATTCACTACACTTACGGGAGAAATACCTTAGCCGTTGACACGCCTAGAAACACGAGGAACTCACCATGAGGAACAGCCTTTTCGGCTGTATTCATTGTTCAGACAAGGTTGTTAGCCGTGAATTACAAACTATGAGGTGATAGGATGATAATGAGGGGTGAAAGGACAATTACAAATACGTTCATACCTACGCAGGATTCGAACCTGCAGCTGGCATGGCTAGCTCAGCGCGATCATTTGTGCATTCCGCTCAGAAAATGAGGAAAGAATTGTGGTAGAATATATTCTTTTCAAATTTCCGAATATATCGTCATCTTTCATCAAAAAAAATATAAAGTCCACAAATGGAAATTTTACTGAGGAGAATAAAATTCTAATTATAGCTGAAGCAAGGAATTATTATTATTATTATTATTATTATTATTATTATTATTATTATTATTATTATTATTATTATTATTAATAATATTATTATTATAATAATATTATTATTATTGTTATATTATTATTATTTTATTACTATTATTACTATTATCGATTGTCTATAATGTGTATTATTGCTTTATTAAGTTTGTTCAAAATCTTTCTCCTTTGCCAGTACTCTCCATATCATTTTTCATCGATTTGCATGCCAGGTAGCAAGCTTATTGCCTTGGAATCTAGGTGCCTGGATTCGACAATCACGAAGGCAAGATCTTTGACACTATAGGTCGCCAATTTCCATTACCACGACTGCAGTATTTTTGCTGCTGCAGACCCCTTAGTGGTTGAAATGACTCTTACAAAACATGCCAATTGACACGATACCTTTATTTTATATTTTCGAAATCGATAAAGATTTCATTCGATAACATTCGAAAAACTGTCACTATAGTTATCATTATAGTTATATTTAATGAGACATATGGAGATTCTTAGATAATGGGTATGTAAAGAGGAATTCTAAATCAGTTGCAAAGGAGTTATTTCCTGTTTTCAGGAAACAGAAAGTAATTCCTGACGCCAGAAGACAATCAATTGAATGAACATACATCAACTCGAGTTTAGAGACTTTTTGAAGCGCACAGTGAATCTTTGAATGCCGTGTACAATACCTTGACTATACCCTGCTATTCAAATGATAAATCACAGACTTCTCTGACAAGCAATACTCATCCTGTCCGACGCTCGGATTATTAAGATTCCGGCAGGAAATGAATAATAGAAAACACACACAGTAAAAAACCGAACATATTGAATATATTATCAACATTATCAACTTAAAAAGTAAGGTCTGGAATTGAACATATTTCCAGAAATAATATGTTTTATTCTACAGGAATAACCGGCCCACTTTTACACTTTCCCGTACACCCCCCCCCCGCCTGTGCCAATGGTTTTTCGTCGAACCGAAATCTCTTTATCCTGGGGCACAAGCGGTAATATTCCAGAAGCATCATTTGAGATTCTGAAACCGACAGTGTTCTCAAAAATGTCTTCGACGATCTAAGGACGCAAGAAAAACTCGATCGTCTGAGAGATCGACTGCGTGTGGCACAGGGTTAAAAGAAATCTAGTGTACGGTGCTACTATAGCTGAAGTGCTGGGCTTTCCCGCGGAAACCAAGGCCGGCGCGTTTGAGTCCGCGCAAAGTTCAAGTGCAAGGTTAATCCCCACGGCCTTCCCCGAAGTCAGAGGCAGTAAGTACTCTCTCATTTGATGCGAGCAGTGACGTCCTCCACCCCCCTCTCCCAACCCCTCAAGCGCTTATCGCTCGGCTGAGTCAGATGGCGAAGGTCATGACGAGTACAGCTGACAGGCAAAGTGCATTCAGCGTCAAAGAACGTGCGGTGCTGATATACTAGAGCAAACAAAAGGCGTCCATTTTTTCAAAGTCGTCGTTATTATTTTTACATTTTTATCAGCAGTCTCATCGAAAAACAATGCAAAAGTTGACATCAGACATTTTTATGTCAGCTTCAGAAACTAATAAATAAATATGTGTAATTTACGTGATGAAATGTCGCCCAATATTTAATATAATTCCGTTCACTTCATTTAAAGATTCCTTGAGAATTATTAGTGCAGCATTCATTGATATTTTTATGAAATGTGAATTTTCCTTTGTAAGTTATTTATATCACTTATTAATTAAAATTTTCATATAAATGAAAATTTTCAAAATGTTTACATAGGATTAAACTTCACCTCGTTCATCAACATAATTTTCAAAGATCTTATTGAAAGGGCGTTTCCACAAACCAAAAATGCAAAACCCGCATGACAACAAATGTAAAAACTTCGTTCAGTAAGGGCAATAATTCCTGGAAAACAAGGAGAAAAATCCAATATTTTAATAAAACTGTTATCTGTAATCTCTGTTATCACACAAGTGTTGTCAGTTGTCAGTAATCTTTCATTTTTTCATCAAGCCAAAGTCATTCAAAGTCAAAGGAGTACGTGATGATAAATCTAATATTATGTCGCTTTTTATGTCGAGAAGTCATTTTCGTAAAAAGGGGGGCCCATTTTGGTGTCCAGTTTTCTCTCCAGAAAAAGGAGCGGAGATTTGCAAAAAGAGAGTGATCCGGGTAATATGGGACGTCTGGTAACCTTAACAGCTCTGCCAACATACAAATTATCTCCATCTTTCGCTCTCTATAGCATTTAAATATTTCAAGAGATGCATTTCATGAGATGCATTACGCATTAGAGTGACTATAGATCCTAATAATGATTTTTAGATCGTAAAAATGAAACGGGTCTGATGGGATACACTACATGATGGCGTCCACGGACGCTGGATTTTAACCTTCAAGTTCGAAAGAGATGCTTTTGGCCACGCGCGGTTCTCCAATTGGACTTGAAGGGACAGTGTAAAGACAAAAATATTAGGTTGAATTATTCATGAAAAAACATTCCTATTAAAGATAATGCTTTGTCTTTTAATTTAAATAAGAATTTCAAAAATAAGTAACTTTTGCTGGATACCTTTCAAGTAATTCAAATTGTCCAAATTATTCATAAAACTAGCCACGTATCTATAAAAAAACAAAACAATAAAACTCTCTGAAGTGTTTCTGTGAAGTGAAAATACTGAAGGAATACATTCGGAAATGGATAAGAAGTTCCTTGAAACTATATAATTTCATACTAAACTGTTTTTGATTTGTTCAAATTGCGCAATTTGAGAAATCGAAGTTAAAAATTGAAAATTAGCTCCGTTGGAAACGGGCAGGGTAGAAGCGGACGATGAGAGTGGTGATGATGGTGAAGGCAGTGATGGTGGTGGTGGAGGAGGTGATGATGTTGGTGATTGCGGTGGTGATGATGATAGTGGTGGTGACGGTGATGGCAGTAGTGGTGAAGGCGGTGATGGTAGTGCCGGTGTTAGTGGTGTTGGTGATAGTGGTGAGTCTCACCGAGGCACTGGCGCGGGCCCTCGCCGAAGGGCAGCACGACGAAGCGCGGGGGCGGGGGCGGGGCGGCGCCGGCCTCGTCGGGCAGCCAGCGCTGGGGCCACCAGCGCAGCGGCTGCGGCACGTGCTGCGGGTCCGTGTGCAGCGCCAGCAGCGGGATCAGCACCTGCGTGCCCGGGGTGAGCACGGCGCCCTTGCCCTGGCCCTCGGCCGCCGGCAGCTGCCACGCCGCAGTGCACTCCTTGCGCAGGAACATGCCCGGCGGGTGCAGGCGCAGCGTCTCTGCAGCAGGGGAAGCACGCTAGGGATGCGACAACCCAACATCGATGTTCAAAATATATAGTCTAAAAACCTTCCATATTTTTAAAACATCCATGTTTTAATGTTGCTTTAGTATCGTTTAGCGCAACAAAATATAATTTTACAGTTGCCGTGCATTTTCATTTATAATTAAAATTTATTTGGAAACAAAATTAAAAAGCTCTCCAAATGCGAAATACGTGAAAACATGACGGAAATACTAGGGCATTAAAATCATCTTGGGCAACGGATAGTCGTTCGAAGGTAATTCAAACTGCGTTCGTTTGGATTGAACACGGGCACAGTGAAACCATTAGTTACGATTTCAGTTTTGTTGTTGTTGTAATTTTCACGAAGTTCTGATGAGCATTTTTCATTCTCGAACAAAACATCAAAAACGTAAAATTATTCCAAAACATCGATGTTTATAAAACATCGACTTCAATATATCAATGTTTAAAATATCGATATTAATATAGAAACATCCATGTTTTGAAAATCGACAAGGATGTTTCATCCCTAAACCACACACGGGCTATTCACTACCAAAATCTTCAAAGAACTACAAGAAATAAATTGGACAAGTAGGCGCCATTGTAATACAAACCAATAATGTTTCTCCGAGCAATACCATGCGAATGCTGGCGCAGAACCCTAACAAACGGGTCACGGACCACGCGCGATCTTTCCTTCCTCTTCCTTATCCTGTCCTCATCCCTTACACACCTTACACTCACATGTACTACACTGCCACACTTGCCGGAAGACTAGTCGGGAATTTGTCCCAGCTAGGGCAGTACCTTGCTAATGGGAGACACTATCCGGCCACGTTTTTTTTTTAACCCTCAATTCGCTAGTTTTGTTTTCTTGAGCGCTCAATATCAAATCTATGGCCGTTTATCGATGCAAAATAGTTTCTATTGAACGGGAGCGAATATTTCTGTTATCAGATTTTGTCAACAACGCTCGTTGCTGACATTTATGCTTAATTAAACTCATGAGAGTAAAGAAGTGGGAGTAGGTATTCCCGGGCTCAAAAAAGCGTGCGCGTGTAATACCTGGAGGGAAATGTCCCGAAAACAAATATGTAGGTCGCATGATCTAGCGGGGACAATCACTGCACACGGGACGTCTTGACATTCTGTAACTGTTAAAGTAGTATTGAGTTATATTTCGATAATTTTCCTTCGCTGAGTTCTCCGCCAAAATAGAATTGGACTTCTGTAATTGGCCATACATCCACTTCCTATCTCTAAACGATCACAGAAAAATTTTGATCCTGAATACTAATAAGTTTGTCAACTTGAAAAGTTTGTGACGCAACAAGAGTACAACTGCCGGGAGCAAGGACGTTCCGCTTACAAGCGTGTGAAATTACGTGTCACGGTTTAGTGCTGCAAAACATGATTTAGCTACATGTATTCGCCATCAGTGTCTACCTGCTAGCTTGTGTATACCTGTGCATGGTCATTGAATGGTCGTCTGAGGAACATTGAAACACCGTCTTTTCTGAGATGGAGGTAGAACTTTTAAGGGTAAGAGCTGAGAGGATCCTTGTTCTGCTAAACGCACGTTCGGACGAACACGGCCGTTTACAAACGAATATTTCAAACACTCACTAGAGCGCAAGCACGGTCGCATTGTGTCCGATGCGCTCTAACAAACACAGCCGAACTTCAAGATCGGGAAAACGATATCATGAATTTGAATAATTCTTTCGAACTGATGCATTCCACATGGACTTTCTTGCAGATACACATGCCGATCAAGTCTTACAGAATATTTTCGAAACTGTTCTTCGAAGGTATGGCAGGACATCTGAGAAGAATAAGATGAAAAGAGTTGCCGATAGTTCTCCCACAATATGAACCTAACCTTATTCCTGCATTAAGAATGAAAAGATTTTTACAAACATTTCTCTCGTGTCATTTCAACCGAATGACTAACAAATTTGATGGCGACTGTCTTGCACAGTGGGATGCATTGTGATAACTAGGACTAGGATAGTTATGTAATAACAACTTTTTTCTAACACATTTAAATATTTGCATATTGTAATATATCCACCGAACAATGTTTCTCCGGTGAGATGTACAATTTTTATAGTACATATTTTGGGAGTCTTTATAATTGCGTAATATGTAGAGCATATCCTTAGAATGATACACATATTGCTATTTTAATGGAAAAATTTCTAAAAAAAAATTATTAATTACTTTATTGATGTAGTTACTACTTGTCACTAGTAACAACATTAATAATAATAATAATAATAATAATAATAATAATAATAATAATAATAATAATAATAATAATAATAATAATAATAATAATAAAAAATAAGAAGTTAATAACATTAATTTCTTTTCGTTAGGAACTGAATATAATTTTTTAAGACGAAAATTTCGGCCTGGAAATTTTCCCAAGATGCAAAGGCACTGATCGGCGAGGCTCTGATGGCGCGGGTGGCCCTGATGGCGTGGCGTGTTCCTGGGCCCGCTCCACGGTGGGCGAGCAGTAGGGGCAGACAGAAAGAGAGTTAACTATTTGCAAATAACACAGCATCTGCATTACAATTCAGTTCTGAGTGTGGACGGGGAGTGCTCGGATGTTACTTTTCGGTCTCGATACGTCTACGACGTAGTATCTTGATTCGTAGGTAGTATTGTGTTTAAACAAGGCGCTCGCTTTTTCACAAGAATGTTTCGAAAAAACATTATCTTCTCAACTCTGTTTGTACATGCGTGAAAATGAAGGTATGGTAACTACTGATGGAATCGTAATATTTTGTGTTCTATCTGAAAAAAGTATAAGTGTCGTTTCTAAGTGACACAGCTTTTGAAAACAGCAAAAAATGTTTCACTAAAAGAAAGTGGAAAACAATTGATGCAAAAAGTAAGTACTCGAAATGAAACAACTAATTCAGCTTCGGGCCCCAAGTTGTCAACCTCTTATACGGACCTATGTGAGGCTTTTATGCTTTAGTGCTGACATTCCCCTGTGAAACTTAGAACATCATAAATTACGTAGGTTCTTAAAAACATATACGAAAGACAATACTCTACATGAATCTACTCTTCGCAAACATTTTGTTCCATTAATTTATAAAAAACTTATACGAGAAATTCGTGACTATTAGAGATAATCTAATCTGGGTTAGTTTGGACGAAACGCTTAAGCACGTAAACGATCTGTATTGTGATAAGCCAAGAACACCTGGTTTAGATTGAATGCTAAAATCGGTATCCAGCGTTAGTAAAAATGGCATTGTTTGCAAACTCGAAAGTCAAAGAATACGCGTTGTAAGGACAACCGACCAACAAAGTGTAATATTCCATGCTCGGTGTCATAGCGCTATGCAGATGATCACGGCCCTGAACACATTATATGCAAAAGGTGTAGAGATAGCATTGAAAGCCGTGATCTTGTAGAAGAGCGCAATTACTGTTAAGAAAGATAATTTATATTAGTTGTCATCAATATAATAATTGGTTTCAATCAATAGAACATCCATAAATCGTGAGTCAGTATAGAATTACACGTCCACATGCAACAGGTCAGGAGTAAAATGTTGTTCGTCGAACCCATGATTAAGTTGAATGTAAATTTAATAATTTAGTGTTAACATCGAGAGAATTTGTGAGCATAACAGGGCAACGGTAGAAATAATAATAATAGTAATAATAATAATAATAATAATAATAATAATAATAATAATAGCAGTGGAAGTAATCCCCTTCATAATATTAGATGTTTGTCGTAAATAGTATCCAAATTTGGCAATAGTACAAAAAATATCAGAAGAGACAAAAAAAGCATTTCACAAATGCGTCCCAACGCGAGGCAAGAAGCGGTGTATTTCTGGAAGTTCGTTTTTAAATTGATGTGCAAGTATCAGCCAGTTATTTTAAGAAATTTCCAGCCATCTTATTAGTTTAATGAATAACGATTTATTAGTTTTGACTTGAAAATTACACCATTTAAGCGTATGTTGAAATTCTTTTAAATAACGATGGAGATGTATAACAAAAGAGTACGATCGGAGATTGTCGAAAATGACTAGCCCAACGTGGGGTGAGAGACGACGTTGTTCACAATTGGCTGGCTCAACGCGTGGCCTGAGAAGAAAAAGTATTTCACAGCATGAAATGAAATTGTTGGTATGGTCGCTTAAAATGAAATTTCGAAAGCTTCTTCTAGCGATTGAACAAATAGCAGCGACAAATCTTACAATAGGGAAAGTGTTCAATAATGCAATGTTGTTGTGGCCTGAATTAGATGTGACAATGTAGTTTTGTTCATATCGGACGCGGCCCCGTATATGATTAAGGCAAGAGGGGGCTAGAATTTCTGTATAATAGAATGGTTCGTGTAACATGCTTGCCGCATGTGTTTAAACAATTGTGGACATTTGTGGACAACAATTGACTCCGGAAATATCACTTCCTCCTGAACCGATCATTACGAGATAGGGAACCTGATTAGAGGCTGCCTTATGTTATTGTCAACATTTAGACATTGTTGAGAATGTATTGAAAGAACTTAATGAAAATGAAGCTGAAAGCGTTGTTGAAGCGAAGGTTGCTATAAGTAGAGATGGAATAAAGGAGGACTTAATTTTTTTAAGACACACTTCAACTGCATTTCCTCAGCGCTCGAACGAAATGACGTGCCACTTGTCACAAAAATACATTTAATAGAAAGTCTCTTACTAGAGCTTAAATTTGCGCGGGGGAAAATTGCAAAGGATCTAGTAGAAGAATTAAACTATTGTTTATTCTAATTTATAGAATTTATGGGGGTCAGCAAATCGGATTAGATATTTGTCATATGGAAATCTATTTCTGATTCGGGATGTTGTTGCTGATGACCCAAGGTTGTAATGGTTACTTGTAGGTATATTATGTAGATTTGTGAAGAAGGAATGTGAACGTTTAAGCATTACTTGATGGATAGTTTCTATTTTAAGTCTGAATGTTGTTGAGTGTTTCTAATAAACCAGGGAGCATTTACAACCATCCGTAGGATTTTATTTTGGAAGGTTTGTATTTTCTTTATGTTAGTAGCAGAGGTGTTGTACCATATTGGGCATGCGTACATTATAATGGAAAGAACTGTTGCTTTGTAAAGGACTAGAGTACATTCTGTTTTGAGGGCGAATTTTCTGTTAATTAATGGATACAATTTAGGTAGTCTTCTGTTTGCTTGTATAATTTTGTCATTTATATGATTTGTTCATGTTAGTCTTGTATCTGTTAATACTCCAAGATATTTAATTGGTTTGTTTTTAGGTAACCAGTCAAGTGTTTTATTAAATAGCTTTAGAGGTTTGGGAGTAGTGTTTATTGGATATAGTGTGAATATTTTTGCTAAACGTTTGTTGGGGTTTAATTTTATCTTCCATTTGTCTGCCCATAGTGATACTTAGTTTAGTTCTTCTTGTATATTTTCTGTAGCTGTATTTAAACATTTTTTTAGAGGTTAGTATTGCACTATCATCAGCAAATAACCCTATTGTAGTGTTTTGGGTTGTTGGAAAATCTGCTGTGAATATGTTGAACAAAGTTGCTGATAACGGGCTGCCTTGTGGTACACCTGCTGTAATTCCTTTTTGTGTGGAGTAGGTTGAGTTTATTCTTACTGAAAAAACTTTTTCTTTTAAGAAGCTTTGTATTATTTTCACTAGGTAAAGAGGTAGGCCTGATTCCTGTAATTTAAATATCAATCCCTCGTGCCAAACTCTGTCAAATGCTTGGCTTACGTCCAAGAATACTGCTAGAGAGTGCTGTTTTTCTTCAAAATTTTTATATATTAGTTCTGTAATTCTTAAAAGTTGGTGTGTTGGGGAGTGTTTTTCTTTGAATCCAAATTGGAAAAGTGGTATGAATGATATTTCATTTATATATATTTTAGAAGTCGTTTTAGTATTAGTTTCTCCATTACTTTGGCTATGATGGGGATCAGACTTATAGGTCTATAGTTTTCTGTGAATTCTGGGTTTTTACCAGCTTTTGGTATTGGTATTACTATCGAGTGTTTCCATTTTGTGGGGTAGTACCCAATTCTTAACATTGAGTTTAATATTGCAGTTAAGTAGCTAATTGCTTTCCTATTTAGTTTTTGTAATAGTATAGTTGGTACTTGGTCTATTCCAGCTGATTTTTTCCTATTTAGATTTTTAATTATTTGATAGGTTTCATTTGGTGATATATATATTTTACTGAATGTGGAACTGTTGTTAGTTCACAGTTATTGATTTGATTTGTAGTTCTAATATTTGAATTTGTATTTAGGGCAAAAGTTTCTTGAAAGTGTTCAGCCAATATTTCACATTTTTCTTTTGTTGTTGCAGCTGTTTTATCTAATTTCTTTAGTTCTGGTATGATTGTTGGTTCTTTTAATATTTGTTTTGTAACCTGCCATAAGTTGCTGTCTTTAGGATATATCTTTTTAATGTAATTTTTATATTGTTGGATTCTGTGTTCGTCTAATGCTGTTTTTACTTGGTGTGTTAGTTTATTTAGGATTTTCTTTAATTGTCTTCTCGATTGTTGCCGTGGCGTCGAATTTTGTGTTTCTTTTGAATTAATTTTTCAATGCAAGTAGGTATGGTTTGCTGTGTTCATTTTGGTTTATGATTAGGGTTGGTATTTGCTTTTTTTGCTGCTTTTCGTATAATTTTAGTGATAGAGTCTATGACAGAATCAATTTCTTCTTTATTTTTCATGAACCGGTCTGTGGGAAGAGTGTTTTCTATATTTGTTTGGAATTTTATCCAATCTATGTTTTTTGTGTCTATACCATAAGGCAATTTGTTTTAATATAGTTTATGTCTGAAGTGACTATTACGGGACAGTGGTCAGAGTTTAATTCAGGTAAGGAGTGAGCATAGAGGTATGTGTTAAATTTTTAATGATGGCAATGTCAAGGATATCTGGTTGAGCATTACGGTTTTGGGGTAGTGAGTGGGATTTGTTGGTGCTAAGATTTGAAAGTTTAGAGTTGTTGATGCTTTCAGTAATTTCATCCCGTTAGGAGTATTCACTTTCCAGCCCCAATTGATATGTTTGCTATTTAGGTCTCCCATTATAATGGTGGGTTCTGTTCTGTGTAATATTTGTTTTAAATCATTTATATTAATTTGAGTTTTAGGTGGTTTATATGCTGTTATGATATTTAAGTATACATTTTTTAATGTTATTTTCAGTGCAATCAGTTCAAGATCATTCGATTTTGTAATAGAAGTTAATGAGTGCTCCAGTTTCTTTTTGATTAGGATAGCTACTCCTCCTGCTGCATGTTGGCATATTCTATCTTCTCTATAGCAGATATATCCCGGTATTTTAAGTGTTTGTCCGGGTACAAGGTGTGTCTGTTATACATGCAATCGTTATTGCGTGATTTTTTAGGAAGTAGATTAGTGTGTTTCTTTTGTTTAGTAATCCATTAGCATTTCAGTTTAAGAATGTTATTGATTTTAAGTTGGGCTTTTTATCCATTTCTTATTATATTTGATATTTGGTTTGATATCATGTTTTGTATTTGTGGAATTATTGTTGATATTGTTTGATTGATTATTGTTGGTAACATCTGCATTATATGTATGTAATGTTTGACTGTATGTTGTTTTGTGTAACTGTTTGTCGACGCAACGGAAGGGAATGGCCTCGCCGCATATCACCCCGAATTTCTCGTTCAGATTACGGAAACCAGCAGTCGGCGTCTTTAAAACTCTTAATTTCTCGAAAATTTTGTTATGTAACATATGACGATATGCATATTTATGAACTCGTCTCTTCACGCTTGTTATGATGAGCTAAAAAATCTATAGGGTTCCATTTAAAAAATCGAAGTTGGGTCAATATCTCTGCAGTAAAAAATGCAATAGAAGCATGACCATATGTGCCCCTTGCATATAGTAGTTTTAGTGAAAACCGCATCTCAGTATCTGCAACGGTTCAGGAGAAAATTGAAGGGAACATCTTAGGTGGGCCACACGGTATATAAATTGTCTTTGTAGAATTGAATTTAATAACACCGTTTCACTGCACAAATGTAACTGTTCACTTAGAACTACAGCACACCGGTTTGACCTCTCCTTATCTTGGCGCACTCACAGGCGGGCAGGTAAGGCAAAACGGTGCTGCGGACACGATCCACACACCACAGCGGTCGGGCGAGAACTGCATAAATGTAAATTGACGCTAAAAAGTTTTCGTGGTTTAAAAAATCAATAAATGACAATCAAATAAGACCATCTAGAAACACCCAATACATTAACCGTACAGAGGACCAATGAAGTGGGTAGTAGCCGGAGAAGGCTAAAAATGAAAGGATTCCTAACATCCTTTAAACCCTAACCAGATAGGAACCTATAGGACTTACAGTACAAGGGTTAAAAAGGTGTCATCATTCATTCCACAGATTGTACATAGAAGATGCTCAAAACTGGAGGAAGGAGTTTGACTTTGACCATTACTTTCCTCACTCAGCTAGAAAATGCCGAAGCATCCACCAGAACAGCAAATTGCATCTTGCTAAGCACGAATGCCGATACTCAGCACGGCACCATCCAAATTATCAGGAACCTGGAAGCGCAGGGAATTGGGGCACCGTGTACGTCAAGATTTAGGAAGTAAATCCCACGTAAAGCATGGTTGCTATCGGTTGTGATGTGGCATGCTGAGCATTCCCCGTACAATACGTATCGTCTCTGAATCCGAAACCTTCCAAAAATTCCTAACACTACCCCGGTAACTAGTGTGTGAAGGTAGATGTGTGCGGTATGGGCCTTCGGGCCACCGAGGCTAGAACAAACTGAGTCCCTATCGCTGAACCGGTCAAGATCCAACGGGCTAAGAACCAACGAATGCTATGGAAGAAGTCGGTTCGTAGGCCGTCACGACCTTACGATCCATATCGGTTCGAAGGTCGCGGGTAGAAGTAAAGTAACCAAACGATTGTGCATGGAATAATGATTCAGCCAGAATGGGAAGTTTGAAAAGAGCGTAGAGATGAAAAGTGGCGAAAATAAGGAATGTATCAATCCGTTCGTATGTCTCTATCCTTCCTGGGTCGTGCTAGTGCATTGCGAAAGAGGCAAATTCTTTTCTCCCGTCGGGAACGAAATCAGGGCGTTGAGCGAGGAAAGCGCTCGACGTCCATCCGGAGGCCTGGCACGAGGCATGTCAAACCGCGCCCGCACGAGCTACTGACTCGTATGAGCAACGCGGCGCTCCTGCGATCATGGAAAACGTCCCCTTACTTCGCTCTCATTTCCCCTTCAAACCCAGAAAGAGGTGTACGCGCCTAAACTGAAACGGCCAAAGGCGACTAATAGTGGCTTCGTACGAAAATAGTGCGCCAGATTTTTCCTCGGGAACATACGAGACTTAAATTATGTTTATATTCTTTACTTTGTCTCTTTTATTAAATCGTTTAATTATTTGCTTTTATAGCAATAATTTGAATTAAATTAAGAAGTCACTATGAGTTAACAATTCTCCCTGTTTGAACATACAAGAATCTTTCTCTGTTGAAACGCTTAACCTGAACGTAGGAAGTTATGCAATTATTGCACTTTTAATTAAACATGATTATAGAGTCAAGATACTTTCGATTCAAAATGTTTAATTTTACTCTCATTTGACAATTTGAAATCTGACTGGTATATTATTTCATTTGAAGGATAATTTATTTGTTTCAGCAAAGGAAATGCTAATATAGCTGAATTCAGGATTAAAACTGTCAACTCATTTCTCCAAAAGACTGTCATAGGTCAGGTATCCAGTGACATACTACCACTCCGGAGCGTTTGTACAACCCTTACTTTTAAACCTCGTGTCAGTTGCTCTGAACGCAGTACCGGAGAACTCTAGCAAGCCCGTTATTTCGTCCGTAATCATGAGATGGATCTCATTAGGGCTGGTGTTTTAAAAACTGGATTAGTAACTAGTGAAGTTCACGCGGGGGGATTTAATTTAAAAGTGATAACGTTTATTAATTTTAATTTAGATTTAACTGACAAAACAAAGTCAAAAAAGTATAAGGACAATTAAAGACATTTGGATTACCTAATTCGATAATTCAAAAAGAATGCAGGTTTCTTTATTGATGAAAACTCGATTATTATTTGGTTTTCACCCATTTTGACACATTGGTTCGAAGCATATATTTTTGTGGATATCTGAAAATTACAATAGGATTGTGTTTTGGACTTGTTTCTTTAAAAAAATCGACCCTTCATCGAAAAAAAAGATGTTAATTACATGGACTATTTTATAAAAACATGGATGTTTTGAAAGCATCGACATCGATGTCGCATGGCCGATGCCATCCCATGTCTCACCTTGCAGGCATGCGTGCAGGAAGGGCGCGTGCAGCACGGCCTCGTGGTCGAGGGGGTCGAGCGCCCGCAGCTCGGCGCGCAGGCGGCGCTGGTCGGCCGGCGAGTGGGCCAGGTCGTGCAGCAGCAGCGACAGCGCCACCGACGACGTCTCGAAGCCGTCCACGAAGAAGGACAGCGCGTGCGACGTCATGTCCTCCTCGCCGTACGCTGCAAAGCAAAAGACGGGCCGTCAACTCCGGAGCAATGTCACACTTGAAGAAGAGGACGGCGGTAGGCATCAACAGATTAAGTTCCGATTTTAGAAAATCTGTTACCTTGTTGTTTCTTGTTTTCGGTTCCTTCCTTTAGAGATGAATTACAAATTATGAGCCCATATTCCGCAAGAATTCATTGGATTTTTAAACTTCAAACTGTTTCTTTCTCACAAAGTAGAGATGCTGAAACTGAGAATTGCTTTATTAAAAATGGCAATTCTCAGTTTTAAATGTAAATCCAAATGAAATATTAATTTATATATTTAGGCCGAAATATTAGTGCTTTTGGACGAGGGTCGTAAATGATCAAGTACAAAAAATTCAGATTTCAACTGAGGTACACTTACCTCCGAAAATAGGAATTTGTGACCTTTAATAGAGTAAAAATATGTCTTTTTATACCGAAACTCACACAGATAACCTTGTTTACGAATTGTAAACGTTGCTATTTCAACCGTCACGTTCAGTGGTCACGAGGGATCGTAGTTGTCTTAAAGTACTGAATCATATTTTGCGCAAGGCGCGATGGACTGGATAAGGCAAAAAGTAATTGTCTTTATTTGCAATCACAGAGAATGAAAAAATAATGAAATAAATGATGTCATCATGATCACCATAAATTTATTAATTTTAATTTTGACGTCTCTGTGTTTGACAAACAATTTTCATATATAAACCAGAGTGAGATAAAGAAAGTAATAAAAGTTCGCCTTATCTCCACAGGCTATGTAACCCGTCATTCATTTGTGTATTAAAGTCGGGAGCCCTGCCATTCCAAGAGCGTATTTTTGTTTTGATTGCTCAGTTTTGGACATAAATAATAACTAAATAGTATCTGTGTAAAATAGTCAAACGAGACTCTTTTTAAATTCTGATCCCAAGAGAAAAATAGTTATGAACATTTTACTCAACAAGGTCTCCCACTTTAAGGTGGCTTAGTTAGAGTTTTATGGAAGTCGCTGACTCCAGGAAAACTGGATACTGCTGTATATTAGAGTTTTTACGACAAAAATATCGTAAGCAATCTTCTTACAAACCGAGATTTAATAACTAATCAGTATTGTAATAAGATATCACGATATGAATATCGTTCAACGCTTTATCCACTTTGTAAAAATTCCAATAAATTCCATTTTCTTTTAAATTTGAGAGGTCTCTGAAAAGTGACGTACTGATGCTCACAATAGATAATAGAAGGCCACATATTAGTTCTAAAATGACTTACATTACGAGATTGATTACTGTTGTAAATAGTGGGCCATAGGTTACGTGAACACGTAACCTAATAAACCATATTACAAAACTGAAGTAAAGTAAAAGTTGACTTATATCACCAAATTGAATAAATAAGTGTATGTAGAATACGCTGACTTGTTTCATTGTATCTATACTTCATTTGATCAAAGGTTTATTGATTTTTCCTCAGCTCCCCGAAGAAAGCTGGGAACTGGTGTTCAGTAAAGCAGTGAAGTAAGCAATAAAGTGCATGAAAGCAGTCTGTTTACGTCTGGGCGAGTGGCGCCTCTCTAGCTGCCTGTGGAGACCAGACACTTGTCTCAGCGTGGAGCGCGGCACGTACCTCCCTCGCCGGCCTCCTCGCTCCTCTTGCGGATCTGCAGCAGCATCTGCAGGAAGTCCGGCCGCTCCACCCCCGACCGCTCGCGGTGGTCCACGGCGTCGCGCACCAGGCGCCGGAAGTAGCGGTCCACCTCCAGGGGCACCAACCTGGAAGATGTACAGATTAGCAAATTAAATGGGACTTATGATCTCCCCAAGTGCGACTGCGGCTTCCCTATACCGACTGGGATCCGTATTGTGATGGGCTGTTCACTTCGATGATGTAAAGGAATAAGGAGAGATTTCTTGCAAGCAACACCAATGTATGCGGGATGGAATAGAAGATCCAATTTGCAATTTTTAAATTGTTAAATGTTTTAATTGTGTAATTGTAATTTTTTACTTCATCTGGCTTACCACTTGTTATCAAATATAAAAGTTGTAATTACATAGATACCTACTATTGATATAATAATTATTAATGGATACCATGCAATACAATACAGAAATAAGGTATTGAAGAATAAGTATTACAAACTTCTAGGGCATATAGGGGTTGAAGCCGATAACTTTTCGTCAATGAACACGTGGTGAGAAATTTAATTTAACGAAGTTATACTATCTGTGAATATACAGGAAATATATTTGACTACGTCCAAATGTGACCTTCAAACACCTATGCATTCGGCGTTCCTTACTAGTCAGAGGCGAATGTCACGTGTTACTTCCTTGTATGAAATTTCCCACCATTTATTTAGTCAAATATTCATCAATTTTGACACCTTTACGTAGTCTAGAAGTTTGTAACATTTCTTCAGAGACAGCCTGTACTTGGATTTAAGCATAAGTTAAGTTGACTTAAATCAGGAGTCACGGTGTCATCGGGGGATTGAACGTCACCATAGTGACGCCACTGTAGTGACGCCACTGTAGTGACGTGTAAGCTCCCGATTGGATGACACCGTAACAGCTGATCATCAATCACATGAAGCTCTAAATAATTGGATGTACTATTTCGATTGATACATTCCAAGATCGACTCAGCAGATGTTGAAGGCATGGCTGACCTGACGCGGACGATCTTGGCGAGCCAGGGCATGAAGATCTGCAGGGTGAGCTGCAGCATGCGCAGCCCCGTGGGCTCCATGATCTGGCGGTTCATGGCGCGCACCTCGGGGTTGGGGTCCTCGAAGCAGTTGGCGCGCAGGCTGAACGCCACCGACGACACCGACTCCGTGGTGAAGCGCGACGCCAGCTCCTTCACGTCCAGCCCGTCTGTGCACGCGCAAACGCACAAGTGACAGGGTTGACACCTTAAGCATTTGACCCCCAATTTCTTTGGGACCAGAACCTGAGTCTGCCAGGAGATCGAGCGGCATCTACCGGCGCCGGACAGGAGATCGAAAACGAAAGACAGACGGAAACTTAGCAGGAAAAAAGATATTCTTCTCCGTAGTTTGAATACATGTTGAACTTCGCGTCGAATGGGCTGTTACGAATGGGTGTGTGCGAAGTTTTCAGTGAAGAGGTGAGTTTACTATTTCTTCAAGAACACAATATTGTGCATAACGAAATTCAGTATTAGGATAACCAAGTGATGAATGCGAAAAAATAGTGGAGATGCAAGAGACATAAACGATTCTTTTCGAGCAATTTTATAAGCAATTGCTTGACAATGCTTTGTCGCCAACTCTATTGTAGGTACGTTTCTGGATTAAATTATGTAGATAAGTTTGCTTTTTCCCCCTAACAAACTGTTCGTTAACGAAGTATTGTGGCGTAAAATGCATCGGAAATTATATGTTGAACAGAAAGTTGTTTTATATTAATTGCGGAGGCTGAAAGTCAGTCTCTCGTCGCCAACATGGACATGCGTAACAAAGCGTCAATTGTACCCTAAAAATAGTAACTTAAAGATTTCATTGCCGACCTGGATGGCCGAGGTGGCTAAGAGCGAGTACCGACGCAGCGCTTCGATCCGAAGGGTCGCGGGTTCGAGTCCCGCCTTGGGCATGGCTGTTTGTCCCTTGACTTTGTGTGTGTTGTCGCGGAGGGCCTCGCGTTCTGCTGACCCCAGATCAGAGGAGCCCGCACGTGTTTGTCTAGTGTATGGTCGAATATGCGTCCCTTCGGGACGTAAAGGGCAACCGGCTGTCGACTGGAAAAAGCCCTAGGGAAAAAAAAAGCTTTCATTTAGTTTTCTATGTGTCGTGAATCAATTACCAATTAAATTTTGACTGTACATACCAAAAGGCAAGTAGATATGGCGGGATGGGGCGAGAGGCGTAATGGCTAATGCATACGTTTTTCCTCACTGGGACTGGATTCGATCAAAATGGAATTTGTGTAGGACAAAGCAAGATTTTGCCAGATTTTCTCGAGGTTCAACCGCTTTCCCTGCCTTTAATGAGTTCAACATCTTACAGTTCTGAATTCTGCATACAACATATGACATATAAATACCATAAAATAATATAAAAGTTAGTACAAATATGTCTCTGACATATTTTTACTAATTTTCAACAATTGTATTACATAATTTACTTCCTGTTGCGCAAGGATTGTGTTAGATGTTTCTATCACTGCAAGTGGTTCAGTGGAAGAAAGTTTAGATTGTACTTTTGACTTTAGGTCTTGGAAATATTTTCCTGTTTAGTGACCGCCTTATCGATTTTCAGTGAACATTTTACAATTTCCTAACTGAAAATAGATCTTCCGGTTCTTCAATAAAAACAATCCTCTGGTTTGTTCAAAAGATATGAGGATAGGAAAAGGCGGCTCCACACACGACGCATAACGAATGTGTGGATATGCCTTTCCAGTAGAGCCGAAGCGCCACAAGGACTCCCTCTCCGCCACAGCGACCCCGCGCCAGTTGCCCGCAGGTCATCGCGGGGCAAGCGCACGCCAAGTGGCCCGCCCACTTGAGCAGCTCTGATTTGGGTAACGTGAAGTGAAGCCTGCGCAATCGGCCACGATTCAGCAATCACTTCCACGAACGGGTATTGAGTTTCCTGGAACCGATTGACTTTTACTTTCTCTCATTACTTCTTAAGTGACTGACTACTTAAGTACTGATTACATAAGTGACTATTTAAGTAACTAACTACTTAAGTGACTTTTTCAGTAACTGACTACTTAAGTGACTGACTACTTAAGTAGTAAAGAGAAAGTGTTATAATCGGGCGTCAGAAATGCGCAATCTTTCAACAGAAAAACTCTTGTCAGGCTTTGGTAACGGAAAAGTGGATAAATATTGTTCCAATATGCAGTTAATTACTTCCTCTAATACGATGTAAAGTCAGAATTTTCAACCTTTTTAAAAATATTCTCAAAAATGACTCCAAAATTTTCTATTTAACTTCCTCCTTGGATATCGTAAAGAACACTTAAAAAAGTGGCGCAAGTCTCATTTTCGTTGAAATCTTTTAGTTTTTAAAAAATTGCAAAAGCTCACCATTTTTTTGACGTCATCCTAAAACTACAATAATGAAGATTGCGATTATTTCCTTAATAAAATCTGTTGTACAAAAACAGATCTTGAAATAATGTCATGCACAATATTTCCAAAATACGAGTAGTTTTTGCGTAATTTGGGATGAAATTTAGGCATTTTTAAACAATTATTTTCCCAAAAACGATTCCAATTTTTTCTGTAAATTTTCTACTCATATATGGCAAAGAACTTTAAAAAAGGTACTGTTCCCATTTTCGGCCAACTCCGTAATATCGAAATATGCAAACAAATTACCGTTGCAAAAGTACAATATTGAAGAAATATATTTTTGCCTTAATGGAATCTGTTCTAAAAATCAAATCTTTAAACAAGGTCTTCCCGGTCAGCTAATGGTAACCGTAGGTCTGCTCGTTGGGCGGTCGTGCTCAACATGTCCTCCGTGGCGGGGTGGGTGTGGGGGTGGGTGTGAGGGGGCTCACCGGGCAGGCTGGCGGGCTCCTCTTGGCGCACGAAGCGCACCATGGCGTCGCACGCCTCCGCCACCAGGGGCAGCATGTTGCGGATGCGCGACGCCGAGAAGGTGGACGTCAGCTTCTGCCGCGACGCCTTCCACCTGCGCACCACGCGCCACATGCGGGACAATGCGGACTCTTTCTGCGAGAGAATCTCATCTTTCGTCTCAGAACTTAAACTAGGGAGATTTTGCACAGAGCGAATCTTAAACTCACATGATGTACCTTAGAGGCAATTACGTGAACTGTGTAGTTTAAATTGTTATAAACATTTTGCACAGCGTTTACAACACTTTATTGCACTTTTGCGTTCTAACACTACTATTATGAAAATAGTTTCAAACTGTGATATTAGATGATGCCACCAAGGCTATGTGCCCATAATTTCACATCGCTCTTGATTCGCATTTGTTCAACTAGAGCTGCCCATTAGCATAATGTTGCAATCTGGCAGTGTACAATTAACATCACTCTCTGATGTCAAGTGGCATTCTAGATTTCGTGACCAAGAGACGTGAATACAAGGCACATGATTATATCAGATAATTCTGACACAGTAACATTTTCCGATATAGCTGTATCGTAAGGGTTGATGAAGGCTCAAAGGTGAGTTCAAATTGTATACAATCAAGCGATTCACTCTGTTCAAAACCTCTCTATTTGTAAGGAAACGAGTGGATCTCAGCCACCCGAATCTCTGAACCAGTTGTCGTGATCGACGGCCAAAAATCACTCGCAGCCTTCACCATACGGCTCTTTGGAGGCTGTTGATGATTTTTTATGTTGTTCATATTTGTAAACTCATAAACTAAGCGATCAAGCCCTTTCCTATCTCTCCTGCCACTGTATGCTTCCATCGTTGTGTGAATTTATCTAAATTGGCAATTTTTACGTTTTTCAAAATTTCAATCAGCGAAATTTTTTCACTTTTCTGCTTTAAAATGTTTTGGCTAAGTTTACAAATTACTTCAAAGTAAAAAGATATAGTAAACACAAATTAAAATACTATTTTTCCCGACGGCAGTAAGCACATTGTGGTAAAGGAAAACTGTGATTAAAGTCACTCTTCAATCATATTTAAAACATGGGTATTTGTTAGACTGAAACAAGTGCTACATTTATTCGCTTTTAATTGGAATTGGAACACTTCTCGAATTTTTCGATTTTATAGAATTTTCTCAATGTTCACACCTTGAAAATTGTTCGCCCCCGTTCTAGCAAAGGTTACTAAACCGCGAATTGGTTTCCACTCATTTTAATTAATGTTTAAATGGCATTGATTAATTGGAGTTACAATATTTGAAACAAGGAACAAAACATTTCGGTTTCTTATACAAATAATTTTCTTCTTGCTTTATTACGTTATACCGTTAACCTATATTTATGAAACACCTCCTAAGAATTTATCTCGCCATATTTCATTAATATGCACATGAACCTTTGACATACACATACCGCAATGCACATGAACATTTTTCGGAACTTTTTGAACGGAATCATCCTAGCGGAGCAAGACTTGGAGCCTTCCTTACTCTTCGCCTGTGAGGACGAACGGGTTCTTGGCCACCAGCGGGTCGAGGTCTTTGTTCACCGGGAAGATGTTCTTCTGGAAGCTGGCGAAGTCCTTGACGAGGATGGCGCGCAGCAGCTCCGGGTCGCGCACCATGATGGCGGGCTCTTGGAACTGGAAGACGCCCACGTACGCCTTGCCCTCGTGCTTCCTGCGCAGAAACCCAGCAGCGGCACATGTCACAAACAAACGCAACGCTTCAAGCGGCGAAAGCTACTCATCTATCGAGCTATTTTTCTCTCCAATTGGCCGTCTAGGACCACGTGGACATACACCTGCACTTACCGCGGCTCAGTTGCATTTATCCCGTTGCAGGTGTATGTGACTCCTTTTCGGGGGGATCAGCACTATGCTAAATCCAATTTTTATTCCCCAGGGTTGCTAGTTCGGGGGGTATGGAATATGGAATGATGATAATAAAGGATGAATGGACGACACATAATTACAGACATACACAAACATACACGGAGAAAAAAGAACAGTTGCAGTATACCTGATCCATTATACTGTATCAAGGGAACGCATGATAATATAGGCCCAACCAGGTTCACTGTTGCTGTTTCGTGACGGAGATAGTTGGAACGAAAAGTTGCATCGTAAAGAGTCCCTTGTTGCACTCCTCTGAATTCACCTTGTCAGAGTGCACGGGTAGAAGCTGCCGAGCCCAAGCAACCTTGTTGGAAGAGTTGGCTATCTGCTCGGCGTAAGCGAGCAACACAGGTTGGAGGATCCAGCCTACCGTCATGACGCATCCGGGCGAAACTGATAGAAGGAGCCGGCCTTCCGTGTCGGCTTGCACAGCTATACTGGTTGAAGGGCCAGCCGTACGTGTTGCCTTATTTAAGCATTTCTTATTGGTGTTACAATTACTGATCGTTGACGGGTATAGGATGGGTTATACGTAGTACTTGCTATTAATAGAATATTCATTATTTTTGATCCAACAACAGATCTGTATATTTACCTACACAACCAGACACCGTAAAAACGGAAATAATTGCATAAAAATTATGCATTTAGTGATAATTAAATTTCACAATAAGCCTCAAAAGCCTTTAAATTCAGCAGTCTGACTGTTATTACGGTAGATATACATACATCAATATGCCTGCATTGTTGTTGAATGATATAAATGATATATGAAACATTTGAAACTGTGTACCACTTAATCATTTATGTGATCAGGTGGATTAAATACACAAGGAGACTAAGAACATGTTTACAGTCATTAGTAATTATTTCAAAAATATTTTATAACTGTTTCAAAACTATTTTAAAACTGTTTCACAAGTACATTTAAATAGCAACTTTTATTACTGATCCCCAAAAAACAAATTTAATTCACATTTATTTTATAAAAACGCCAAGATTTATTTAAATTATGGCTAAATATGTAGCTGAAAATTATTTTCGAATGTATTTGTTGTTTATTTCTTTTAACCTTTCATTTTACAAATTTAATATTCTTGTTTTATGTTTATATTAATTTTGGTTACTAAAAGTTCAATTCTATTAGTCCCTTCATTATACTTAGGGTTCTTGCATTCACTAGCACAAAATTCATCTACATAAAATTAATACTTAGTTTACAATTACAATGAATTCATAAATAGTTTACATACTGTTAAAATCAAAAAAGTATATGGAAGAAAACACCAACATAAATCATATTTATATTTTTTACTTCTGTTATTTCAATTTCTGTAATCTAAATGTACAAACATACTATAAAATCAAATTAAATTAGTTAAATTAATTTAAAAACTGGAATTAAAATGTATTGCCCAGCATTGATTTACCTGCTGGGTCTGCAATTTGAATCAATCTCATTGCTTAGAAACCTCTTTGCCCATTTGACAATGAATAAGCTCATTGGCCTGCATTTACAAATCCTACACTCCCAACAAGTTAATGTCATAACTATTGTTATTATCACCTGAATGCAACAATAAAAAATTGTAGAGAAGAATGTGCACTCAATAACAGCGAATAAATATAGTGAGAGGTCGGGATAAATCATAATTTTAGTATTGTGTAAGGTGGGAGAAGACTCATCACTTTAGCGTGGGACGAAATGATTGGCCTTCATTTTATTGGATGAGTCAAATAATAAGTTTTCTTAGCAAATTAATAACCAGTTCTGAAGTGACTTTTAAATTTGGCAAGTTATTTTGTTAAATGCATACTTTTCTGGATTGCTTCAAAATTTAGGATTATATTCTTCAAATACTATTGATTAATTTCACACACACATAGATCACTACTCAGTATCACTGGTAACTGACAGTGATACAAGGGAGGGGAAAATAATTAGGTGCAGACTCTTAGTCTGCTTGCATGCAAAAAAATAAAATAAAATATGTTACAAAACCATGTATATAAAAAAATAAAATAAAAATACATATTTAATTAAATTTTGTAAAATTGCCTATATCAATTCAGAAATTGAAAAAAGCAGGATTACCTCTATTAAAGTCATTAAATATTGTTGAATATATTACAATGTGTTTGAAATTAGTGTTTGAACATGCAAGTATGACTGCCAAGGAAAAATTATATAAACCAATAAATTCAAATTCCATTTAAAACTTCTATGAAATTTAAAGAAAAAAAAGTGATTCAAGAGCAGAAAATTTAGAATTTGACCTTACATTGGCTCAGATTTCATCTTACAAATGGTGATGTAGTAGAATGTTCAAAAAGATTTATTTCTCACGAAAGGATGAATTTGACTGAGTAAAATTTTGAAAAATTGTTTAGTGTTCCTGTTTCAAAAGCCAATGAAAAAAAGTATCAAGCTAAAATTTGATTGTACATGTTTTGTCAAATTTTATCTGGCATATGTATGCAGGGTTTAGCATTTTAAAGGGCACGAGAATCATGTCTAGTAATATTGAATTGTTTTATTTCAAGAGGAAAGTATTTTATTCACTTGGCAAGGGAAATGTTTCAGAAAATTATCAACGTCAACACTAATACAACAGTAATGACATTTCTTTGCCCGAGAATCATTAACACAATCTGAGATATTTTTCTCTGGTAATTTTGAAGATGAATAATAGCCAAAATCATTGCATGTTTGAGAATGCAGTGTTATCCGTACTATTTGCCACAAACAGCACACTGTGGAGAACCCTAAATTATGAAAAACTTGAAACCTTTTTTCGTTGGAAACCAAAGTAAAAATTAATAATCTTTCAAAAGAAAATTACAAATTGTCACACTCCATGAACTTGATTCAGAACTCTAGTTGTAAAACAATGTCCTGAAAAACCAGCATTTTGAAGTTAATGACACTTTTCTAGTGGGAATGTGAATTTTTTATATTACTCACACTTATTTGAAGTCATTCTGAGAGCACTACTACACATTGAAACTATAACAGAATTATAACACAAGTTATATTACCTAATGAGAATTTTAAAATAACTTGCCTGGTCAAAATGATACACACTAAAAAAATTGAACCATTAATGTATAAACATTTTGTGAATGTTAAATATGAAAAAGCACAAAAGTCCATGATGCTTGCAAAATTAGCAAAATGTATCTTGGCATCACCTTCAAATACATCCTCATGATCTTGTCATAGAATGCAATAGGCATTTTGAATTAACAATATCCATGAATATCTACATCAATGTTTCACCTGTTTCAATGACCAATTTCCATCGCCTGTGCCAAAAGCTACCTGAAAAATAAAATTAATACAATAGTATTTGAAAATATAATTAAAGTGATAATTATTGAAAAATAAAAAAAAATTTAAAAAATAGAAAGTGTTTTACAGGAGTTATTTTAGGAATGCATTATTATTTTGTTCAATTATTTACAGAACATGATAGGCTTTAGTTTCAATTTAAAACAGTAATCAAAATTCTGTACACTTATAACATATGGGAATACTACACAATTAATTCTACAATTTATAATTGCCATTAATGACACTTCAAGACTAAATTAAAATTATTTCAATGAATTGGCAACATAATAAATATTATTTTTTTAAATTTTAATACGAATTTGCAATGCTTAATTGAGTATTAAAAACTAATCAAATAACTTAAAACTTTTTCTAATAGGTACTTTTTGACTATTAAAAAAAGCACAAATGAATGCAAAATAATGAGTTTGGAAGCTAAGCCCTCTATATCCACTGGACAACATTAGAATTTGAATTGAAAAGATTCAAACTGATGATGTAAAACGAAATAGTTGTTTATCTTGTTCGACATAAGCTTTTAGAGAAATTTTACAATTTACATTAAAATAACTTTGAACTGGATTAATGACCAAGTTTTGTACGTTATGCCCAATAGAAATGCACATAAACTAATATATGCCTTCTATTATTACAACTCATGATAGAAATATATACGTACCTAAAAGTTGCAATTCCATTCCACCATTCTCTTTTAATCTTGGTTGACAATTCTTGTTTGATTTCAAATAGGCGGTGTAAATGAAGGTATCATTTTCTTTCGAACTTCATTCGCCCGTTTACTCCCAATGAAATAAGATTTTCACTTCAAAGAGGTAATTTAGACTCTGTAGTCTGGCGCCTATTAAAAGATATCCACCAATATCCTTTAGATTATAATTCACACTGATGCAGCACGATAAGTTTCAATACGGTACTTACCAGTGAACTCTTAGTAAGTTCAGCGATTTGCTTCGCCAACGACGTATTCCTCTACAATAACAAATTGAAAACTTTCAGAACGATGCGCTTTTCGCCACTTCGAAGAAATTTTCCTGAAGGGCCAGACGCTCTCTTAGCCTTCCAAAATGAACTGAATAGTATGTCCTCGCAGGCCGATCGGCGGCGCGACGTTGCGGTCCAACGAGCCGTGTCACACGCTTCCTTCTGACCCTCTCCCACGCTTGCTGCTGACCGTCATCAATCCACGGCTGATATCAGGTCCTTATCGCCCAGCAACCCGCATGCAGTTCACGCTGGTCCTTCTTCGTTTGCAGTAGTTTTGATGCAAGGTTAATTTAACAACCGATGGCTCAAATTAGTTCTTATGTAGTGAACATACACTTGTACTTCTTTAAATCAGAATTTTTCTTAGGATGAACGGATAATATTGCGTTGCGGTCAGGTTGCAGCAAGTTTTGGCGCGCGCGCGCGCAACTTCCTGTCCCCCCCCCCCACGCACTTCCAAGAGCCCGCCGAAGGCCTTGGGACTGGTAGCTGATAAATATATAACGTAATTAGTCTGTCTTTCGACATTTATATTTACATGTGTAACAACGCAGACGGAAAATAATATAATTATTAAAGTTTGTCTCAAACTTCGTTCCCGTTTTGAGCAAGAATGACAGATATGTTTTCTTTGCTTGATAAAGTCATAATTATCGCATCATGCTCCTATGCTTCTATTATGTAACTGAAATAATGTGATATATATATATATATATATATATATATATATATATATATATATATATATATATATATATATATATATATATATATACACATACATACATATATGTGTGTATGTGTGTATTTAACAGATGTTGAATGTTTTTCAATGTATATTTTCTTCAATTAATCTGACAAGGTACCTGGCTGGTGCGGCCAGCTAGTGCTCTGCAACATGATTAGGCTTGATGACACCGACAGGTCCGTTTATGAAGCAACATCAACCTCTCAGAAATCACAGGCCGGTTGGTCCATCAAGGCCAGCAATCTTAGATGCTGTTGTAACCAGGAAAGGGAGTAAAGCAGCAAGGTCTCTGTTTCGCATACGAAGGTTTTGTGTAACTATTGAAACCTTGTTCGGATTTATAGTATCGTTTTTCAATGCACCCATGCTCGAGGCGGGGAGCAAAACCTTTCGAGGCGGAACCTTCCAAGCCTTAGCACATCCATGGCACTACTGCCTTTGCGATCTCAACTATCCGGATCGACCGAGCTAAATTAAAAATACTAATAATTTTTTTTTCTGCCAGGGTCTTTTTCCAGCTTCCGAGTTTGGCGCTATCTACCCACTATGTCCTTCATGGGTCGCATATTCACATTTCCCACTAGTGGGCTCCTAGACCTTTGGTCAGCAGACTCACAAGTTCTTCCGCGCGACAACACACATTCATGAAAAACAACGATATTCTCAGAATAGTCAGTAAACTCAAAAATAAATGTTAATCTGGTTTGGATGAACTCCCGGACTGTTTATTAAAAACTTGTGAACCTACCTTTATACGTCGTTAACTCACATTTTCAATGCTTCTTTACGCACAGGAATATTTCCCGATCTTTCAAAACAGCCAAAATTAAGCCACTTTTTTAAAAAAGGGAACAAAAATGAAATTCAAAATTACCGACCAATTTCTCTGTTGTCAGTTTTCTCAAACATTTTAGAGAGGCTTTTCTACCCGCGAATGGAAACTTTTCTCAGGAGAAACAAACCGTTTTCAGACTCACAAAACGGTTTTAAAAAATCAAAATCTACAGAAACTGCCATTTTTCTTTTTTTTAAAGATTTTGCGTCATCATTGGACCCAAATGATGCACCCATTGGAATGTTTTTAGATCTTTCGAAAGATTTTGACGTTATTGACCATACAATCTTGCTTGCTTCTTGCATCTGCAATTACCTTCATATGCAATTCGTGGTATTGCCCTAGATTGGATAGCCTCGTACTTTAAACATTAAACTCAAAGAGTAGAAATACCGTACTGGCTCGAAAGGACTATTTACTTATCTTTCCAATTCTTTGCCAACTGAGCATGGGCTCCCGCAAGGTTCGATCTTAGGTCCTATACTCTTTTTGTTGTTCGTAAACGATATTCCCTCGTCTATTGAAAATGGAAGAATATTTCTGTTTGCCACTGACACGAGTGTTCTTTGCAAAAAATAAGCAATAAACAGTACGATTTCAGACGTTTCAAATTGGTTTTGTAATAAGAAATTAATAGTTAACGAAGAAATAACGGTTTCAATGCAATTTTGCATTTCAAATCGGCAATTCGGAAATGCTCTATTGAAAACGAACAATACGCAATTATCTGATGTTCAAGTAACAAAATTTCTAGGTCTCTCAATTCAGTCAAACCTCAAATACGTAGTACATGTATCAGAATTAAACACTAAATTAAGTTCATTATGTTTCGCATTCAGAATTCTTTCAAATTCTGTCAGCCTCCATGCAGCTTCTTGCATGTATTTTACAAATGTGTACATTCCCGCCTGAGATATGGCATAATATTCTGTGGAAACTCGTCCTGTAGTACCCAGACCTTTAGATATCAAAAGAAAATTATTCGAATAATGAAAAAATACCATCCACATAATTATTGCAAGCCTCTTTTAATCGAGCTTAGAATCTTACCATTGCCTTGCCTATTTATTTACGAAACTGTTATATTTGTCAAAACTCACATACTTAACGGTGGATACATATTTTCATGCAATACTGAATTTATAATTATAACACACGTAGAAATCACGTTCATCAAGAGCCAGAAGTGTCAGTATCAACAGCTCACTACAAGAAATCCACATACAATACATGTACGTACAACGCATTGCCAGATGACATTAAACAATTAAAGTAGGCACACAAACTTAAGTTAAAAGTAAAATCGTTTATGCTGCATAACTGTTTCTATATAATTAGAGACTACACTGATCATCAAAAAGAAAAATGTTATTTTAACAAAACAATGATATATAATGGATTATTTAACATTTCTATTGTGTATTTTTAAATACTTAATATGCCTGTAACAAGTAATGCACTTCAGCTTTCGGGACAATGACCCCCATCTCGATCAGGTTTTTGTCCAGTTTCCCTGATCCATTGAGCAAATGCTGAAATGACCCCTTATTTTGCTTCTGGACTTAAATGTAACTTCACTTTGCGCACATTTTGTTGAGCTCTCCTTTTGCTTGTGCTGGTAGGAGTAGAGCTGAGGGTGAGTAACTATGTTGCTACCAATACAAAAATATCAAATCTGCAGTTCGTTTACCATTGCTTACAGTTTTTCTATAACTCGGGAAAGAAAATATATATGTTTTCAAATGTTGCTAATTATTATTATTTTAACTTTCATTCATCTTTCCACTATTTATAGTTAAAATGTTGGGATGGGATTCTGGTACTCAAGAATAAGTGCGCCATATTCTCCCCCATGCGTCATATACAGTTTTAAGTGTTTTTTGACCAAATAAATCAAAAGGAACAAACAACCATGTTCACGGCGGGATTCGAACTCGCGACCCCTCAGACTGAGGTGTTGAAGCTCTAGCCACCTCGTCATGTAGGTTGACAAAAATACAAAATAATTATGTTATTTCTTTCCGCTGGTGCTACCAAGGCCCACTATTCCAATACCAAGGCCCACTAGCGTAACAAATTGAACATAGCGTTCTCCGCCATATTGTAGGCAAATATGGCCGTCATCGTATAATACTATGTATCTTAACTTTTTTCACGAGATATTACGGATTCAAAACTTCGAAAATCACATTGTAAATGTTCCTATCGATTATGATATATTTATCATAGAATGAATGGTTATGATAAATAACGAACAATGTAAACGGGGTTTTAACAAAACGTAATCGGAAATAGCTCGTGTTGTTTGACTTGCAATAGGTACCCTTTCAACCCATATCGAATAAATGTTATATTATTATTTTTACGATATGGTGATATTCCCCAGATGGATGGTGAGATCCGGCGCCGACCTACTGTCGGCTAGTGAGGTTTCCATCTAGCAGGTATCTCACACCAGCGGAACATCGCCCTAGCCGGGACAAGCTCTAAGCTCCCGGCCGGTTTCCCGGCAAGTGTGGTTGTGTAATGCATGTAAGTGTAAGTGTGTGTGAGGATAGGACGAGAAGGAAGGAGGAATGATCGCGCGCTATCCGTGGTCCGTTTGTTAGGCAATTGCTCTGGCATTTGCCTAGTAATGATCGGAGAAACCACGTAAAACTACCGATCAGATTAGAGCATCCTGCCGCTAAAATTCTCCTCCAGACAGCAACACAACTCGAGCTAACTACTCGATCCTAGGACCTTCCGTTCAGAGGCACTGCAGTAACATCAGTTGATTCCCTGAGCCACCTCTCCTGGTCTCTTTCCAGTTAACAGACCAATTGTAGAGATCAAACATATGATTCCAAAAGAAATTTCAATTATGTTATTTGTATCATTCTTGCGTCGTTTTGTTGCCCTCCTTAGCTAATGCATTTTCTTTATCTGAAGGAGAGATTCAAACGATTCTTTAAAAGTTTTTTTAATTTTTTAAAATTATTTTATAGTTCGAATGATGAGTACATGGTTTAGTAGCTTTTATTTTTGCACATGTCTTTGAAATTACTCATAGTTATCCTTAATTCTCTAAACTAATTCTGTTCTAACTACAACATTCGTTAGGATACTCATTGAGCACCTACGCTTAGTTAACATCGGAATATATATGGAAGAAAACATGAAGCGGATGTCTATTTCGGATTCTGGTCTGGAAATTGAGTGTGGCTAGGTTTTAGTGGGTTATTTGATTTATTGAGGATTATTTGAATAGAACTTATTGAAGAGATAAGAGATGTGATGATTGATGGATGGTAAGTGTAATTCTGTAAGGCGTTGATCATTAGAAATGAACCAATTCTTTAAAATGAAAAGATTCAAGTAATGCTTAGCACACAAACAACTTTATTCTTTAGAATGATGTGAAATACCAAAACTATTGCAATCTATCTTCCAATTTTTAATAATACGAACAAGTTTTCAAATGAATAGAATATATTGAGTAAGAAAATATAAATATACAATATATACGCAGAGTGCGGATGTGCTAGGACCAAATTAAAGTATACGTTTCAACTAGATGAAAAATACTCATATATTACTAAATGAAATATGTTTTGGTTGTATCGTTTGGGTTTTTGAAAGTTTGCTTCACGTAACCCTAATGCTGCTTTATTTTGGCCTTCAGGTCACAGAACCATGAAGGTCTCGTTATAGATTTTTATTGTTGCGTAAATAATAGTCTTTGTGTAGCAATAAAAAAGCACCACAAAGTAATAATTCTCATGAGAAATATTCACAACTCTCGTCGCATACGGACACAACACGCATGTCAGCACCTGTCAGGGAACTATTTGCCTACAAAATGGCGCCCTTCAATTTGCAACGCTACACAAGCGCTACATGTGTATCTAGGTTAAAATCCTCTAGTGTTCTGTTGTTAATACTCTCCAATATCTTTGGGTGCTGCAACCCAGTTCGTGTTTTGTTTTAACATTCGCCAACTCACAGAACTAAAATTAATGTGAGTAGACAAGACAAACAATATAAAAAATGTGATTTTGATTAAAATTATATAAATTAATTAAAAAATATTGTAATGCATGTTATCATGCTCTATCTACAACGCTACGAATGTATGTAGGTTTTAACCTTGTTACGTGCGAGCGTTTTGTCTCAAATATTAAAACAAACTTTTAAAGAACAATTTATTTGATTGACATTCATAACGTCAAACACTTTTTTCTACTCCCCATTTGAATACCCATTTGTCATATACAATTTCCCAAAGTGTCGGCTTAAAAAGAGAAAGAATCAGAGATCGGTCATGTTTTCGGAAAAAAATGTTTCATTACGTAGGGCTGCAGAGCTCCTTTCGAAATGTTTATTTATTTTTATTTATTTATTTTACGTCAAAAAACAGTTAAAACTGCGTGTGACGAGCTATGGGGAAAAGTGAATTGTGTGCACATTTTCAAAATTCTGTGATCCATACACTAAGTCATATACTACTTAAATTTTGAAAACAGAAAAAAAAGAAAGAAAAAGAAAAAAAACCTCCCATGTAATAAAATCTATTTTCAAGGATAAATAAGCAATAAAATTTGGCTCTTATCCATGTTGTCCTTGTTGTCTATGTTGTTCAGAAGAGCTATGGTCTCCTGCCCCCCTCCTCTTGGGCTCATGCTTATGCTTTGGCGTTCCTTGAAGTTCCGAATACGAAGTTCTTTGAACAATAGATAATGTGAATCTGACTAAAACATATATAAACTACATAAGCTAATTACTAACATAAACTAAATCCCATCGTGGAAAATAGGCAATTGTTAGTGGAGTTCTCCGCAATTTGTCAATAAACTTATTTTGTTTAATTATATATAAATGTCTTAACAGTAAGAACTGTACGTGAGGCGTGGTAGAGAGGAAAGCTATATTTATTGTTCAGAAGCACAACAAGAGGCTATCTCAGAATGCTCACAATGGGTCAAGGAAAACTGAATCAATAATTGATCGAGATGAAGTTCATTGGCACAAGTCTAGAGATTTGAACCACTGACCTAAATATCTGAGTACAATTCTTGAGTTACGATTAACCATTTACCCAGAAACTAATTCAAATTAATAGTTTCCCAACAAAACAACTATGAAATAATAAATTTTCATTGAATTGACCATTTATTGTCGACAAAAATATGACCCGTTATCAAATACACATACATATGTGCGTGTCTATGTGTGTGTATATGTGTGTGTGTGTGTGTGTGTGTGTGTGTGTGTGTGTGTGTGTGTGTGTATGGCCAAGAGAAATAATTTCAGCAATGGGTCATAAGACGAGATCTACCATCATTCGTCCTAAAGATACAGTCATCCTAAAACACATTCATTTAGAGGGCACTAGTGAACTTTTTAGAATTAACTCTGTCAGCGTGTTTACCACTGTTGTGTACGGCAGAGGCAAAGATTTATTAGGAATAAATATTCTCATGAATTCATTGTGCTAATTTACATTTCATCAAATGTACAAGCTCGGACATCGAAAATGCTGACCAAAAGAGTTCTCAAGCTCTAAATAACTTTAATTGCGAAACGTGTCATCTATTCCAAGGGAAAACAATTTTCTGGGTCGGTGTTCGAATGAGTTCCGAAGTGACTGAACCACTTAGTAGAATGATACGGTAAAATTACTGAAAAAGCGAATCCGACATCCAAGCGCAAAGTGTAGCCCACCCCTTCGGTCCGGGGGAACCACTGTACTTCTTTCTACCTTTGAATGTTAAGCCAGCAGGGTCGGAATTGTTCTATTTTAAATTCCGCCCTTTTTTATGTGGTCGTAATTGATTTTCCCTATCCTAATTATTCTTTCCTTGTGTGTCCTACATATGGTTGAAGTTCATTCTCATACATTGTTTGTACTTGACGGGGTAACATGCTGAAATTTGCGACTTCACATCTGTGATTAGAAATATTTTTTAAACCTAGTATTTAAACATTGTGATTAATCCTGAAAATGGGCGTCTGTTATTAAACATTCCATCAAGGTTCTTAACATTTATCTTTCTATCAAGTTACTTGAGACATGATACTTGTTTGAATGATTTCTCTACTTCAAATTCTTCCAAAATCACATATTCTTTCTATGCTAAGATTTTGCTCGTCTCACTGACCTTATTTGTCTCTAGGACATTCCAATTATCATATGGCGTGCTATGATCCTGATTCTCGAACGTTCACCGGAATTTCCTTTGCAAAGGGAGAGACCTGCGCGAAGTCCTATAGTCGCGTTCAGCGCAGTGACCGCCCATCATTTCGGAAATACATCCCAATTTCCCGTCATCCACAATTACAAGCTGTTGTATACCACAGAGTAGTGTATACTACTACAAATTGTTGTAAGCTCTTACAGAACTGTTAAAATTTCCATTCATTATAAAATATTTCAATTTTCACAAATTCAAATATAAATAAATATATATAAATATGTTATAAATTCGTAAATATGTATGTTTTTCAGAACTAAAATTTACCGCCAGAGGCGCATCTCCCATCGCGTAATATTTACGAACATAATCTCTTTCTTTCTTCTTGCGCTTGCCAAGTCGATTGCAGGATCCTCGAGCCCTCCCCGCTAGGGTTCGTATGGCGGTAAAGGCGGATTGGTTTGAACGGGACACTATCTCAAGGTGCCACAGTCCAAACGTTCCAACAGAATTCACAATGGAAACACGCTTGTAAAGCATCTCCAAGGGGATATTAAAACAAAAATTGTTTATTTACTTGTGGTACGGAATCTTTTTATCAACTAAAAAATTAATATTTTATTAAACATTTTGAACATATTATCTACAATGAAAGTGTAATAAAGTAGTTTGCTACGCCGAGAAGAGGACCGGCTTGGATAGCTCGGAGCCAGCATAGCCGCTTTCTCTGCAGCGTTTCTGATCAGACGGTACACACTAACGTTCGTTTCCTGACGGTGGCGGAATTCCTACACTAGCTACGGATATTCATAGCTCCGTCGAATGCAGCCGCTATCTGAAGGAGAATTCTAGCAGTAGATTGCTCTGATCGGTAGTTTTCTGTGGTTTCTCCAATGAATTTCAGGCAAATGCCGGGGCAGGACTCTGATAAATGGTTCACGGACCGCGTGTGATATTTCTTTCCTCCACCCTGTCTTGCCGTCTCCCCTAACATACACACACATATGCACTATACTACCACGCACGCCGAGAGGTCAGTGGGGAACTTGGGGCTTACTCGGGCTCGGGCTGCGCCCCGCTGGTGCGGGGGGGGGGGGACACGTAGACGGAATTCCTACGCAAGCCGACGTGTACACCGGCGCCGGATCTTATCGTCCAGCTGGGAAAAAAACACCGTCATCTCCCGTTATAAAAACATTTACTACACTATAGCGACTTCTGCAGTTAATCATAGTAGTGACTGTGACTGACTACACACGGTGCGTCAGTCACCGGGGAACCTTCAAAGAGGATTCTTCGTCCGAGACCACATCGCCGCTGAGGATGTCTGCCGTAGTTGCGGACGAAACGTCTGGAAATATGTTTTCCAATGGACCACGGACCTTCAGCCCGGAAGAAATCTTTAATTATGTACTTGTTTATTATTATAATAATAATTATTATTATTAAACTAATGATTTCATATAAGAGCTCTGCAGTGCGCACACTTAGTTGGTATGATGTTCGAAATTTTAGAGTATCATGCACCTCTACAAGTAGTATACATTGCATAAATTTACAGTGTGCAATGAAATTTCTTGGAATACGTTTTCGGTTAATTTCGCTTCTGATGATAAATAATAAAATAATGAAACATTGCAACCCAGCACCTTACCGGTTTATACACTTCCCTTTTTGTTTTCATATCTTGTCGGAAATGAAATGTGTTTCTAGAGTAATATGAAGTGGTATCGTTTCATTGCTTGAGACTATACTAATTTGCACCGTTCGCGTGTTGGTTGCATCAAGGAATATTCAGACTTCCCTACAGAGTTCGCGTGCAGCTTATCTCGACAGTGTCAACTCAACCTCCTTGTTAGATCCGCTAGCCAAAGAAACAGCATTTTATGGGCCATCCATTTCTGCTTGAGATATCGCAAGGACGTATTGTACCGCCAATGGATTTGTCGTGTTGACCTAGTATTCGACGCGAGGTTAAACGCCCTTTGCGAGGTATTTAAGTTCGTCTGTGTTCGGAAGAGAAAATTGGTAGATAAAAGAGACTTCATTTAGTAGCATGGCAGAGCTTGATTTAAAATGAGGCATCAATGTTTGCGTTGTTTTTAAAAGAAATTTGGTCCTTGCCTATAAATGAAATGTCATTCGTCCCAGGGCTGAGGTTTTACTAAAAATCGATTCAACTGTATTTGAACAGGTGAAGGCAATTTCAATTAATTTACTGCTTTGCTTCTTTTTCATTCAAAATGTAAATGTCATTTCTAGATATCCTTTTAAATTAAGATGTGATAATTATTGCTATATTTATGAAATATGTGGTGTAAGAAAATATTTTCACCTTCATTAAATAATACTTCTAATTTTAATTATTCTCAATTTTAAGAGAAATTTCGTGAATAATGTATATTTTGTGAATACTTTTCGTATTCTGAAATTTACTTCATTTCACAAATGAAAAATGAAAGGGAATTTTTTATGTATCATGAATGAAGTCCCTTCTCCCATCCATAACATTATTTAAACTTAAAATGTTTCTTGTTGTTTTTCCACCACGCATGAACAAATTCAAAAGCAATACATATACTTAATTTCTTCTTTCAAACACAAAATGAAACGTAAACTGTTGAAATATTTTAGGGTTAGCATGACGGATAAAAATAGATTCTTCCGTACTTCTTCCTGTGCCACCGAATTTTCAAATAGTTTCCAACTTATGAAAAATACTTAGGAGAAGTTACGAATTTTGAGTTGCAAAGTTGTTTCATTAAACTTACATTATATACCAGCTGATTACTTCCTATCCCGTGGAGAAGTTAGTTCCTCTAAGTATTGTTTACAATTTTGTTTTGTGCAAATTTCTTAACTTTCCGAGAGCAATAAATTCCACGATTAAATGCAATACTTTTTTGTCTAATTAGCTTTTTTACCTAATAATTTGTGAAGCTTGTTTTGATTTAATGTCATAGAAGTACATTATGAAACTATGATGTAATGATGGGTATTAACACACGAGTGTGATATTAAGATACGAGCGAGGTACGAGCGAATATCGTTAATTTCACACGAGTGTATTAATACCCATTACATCGAGTTTCATACGTTACCTTTTCTACGACTTTTGTAGTATTAAATGATCACGCCAAATGTAATCGAACACTGGTTTATTGCCAAAATGTATTACAAGATAAAAAGGGCGAGCGTTACAAACACACGTGACGCGACAAGCAGCAAACAGCAAAACACTGATGAACCAAAACACACACAGAGAAGACTCGCTGGCTCGTGGTGTGGTCTGTGCGCGGTGGCGCCCTCTGCTAGCGCCGATACAACATCTCCCTTTTTCAAGCTAACAATCGAGTCGTTGAGGAGGTTTGGAAATTCGACCAGCACGTGTTCTGTATCCTTCTGAAGATGTACTGGCAATCGGTTTGTTATCTTGAGGTGTTGAATTTTCCGCGGCTTGCTCAGCTGAATTCTCTTCTGGATTCTGGGGCGTATCCAAACACGTTGTCTCTTCTCCCTCTTTTTTTGTTGGAAATACAGTAAACCTATTGCGTCTGAGTTTGTTAGTATCTGTTTGGATGATATATGATCGTGGTTGATCGGCTTTCTGGACGACCATACCAAACTTCTTGGCATCTTTAATATACACTCGGGTTCCGGGGACTAGTTCTGGAAGATTTCTCGCCCCTTGGATGCGTTGTAGTTTCTTTCAATCCTTTCCCTGCGGTGTGCTTCTTTTTCGCCGACCGTTTCCTTGTTCACTAACGTCGGCTGAAGATTTTCAGCTGTAGTTGGTAATATGTCTCTCAGTCTTCGACCCATGGGAAGCTGTGCGGGTGAATATCCGTTATCCAGTGGCGTATTTCGGTAAACAAGAAGACCTTTGTAGGGGTCCTTTTGTTTCAAGAAGATGTTCTTCACTATCTTAACTCCTGCTTCGGCGAGGCCATTAGACTGTGGATATCCCGGGCTTCTGGTAATCAGGCGAAATCCGTAAGATCCTTGAAAATTCTTGAAGGTTTTAGACTCGTGTAATGGGTTGAACTGAGTTCCGTTGTCGGTGAATATTTCCTCCGGAATGCCATGTCTAGAAAATATTTCCGACATTTTCTCGATAACAGTTTCCATCTTCATATTCTCGATTTTCATGACTTCAGGGTACCGTGAGTATCTATCGATGATCAATAGATACCAGGCGTTGTTGACCTTGAACAAATCCATACCGACTTTCTGCCATGGACGGTTGGCCGCTTCAACGTGTATTAGCGGTTCGTGACGATTGATTCTATGTTGAGCGCAGATTTCACACTTTTCGACAGTTTCCTGGATTTGTGTCGACATCCCTGGCCACCAAATGACTTCTCTAGCACGGGCTCTGCATTTAGTGACACCCAGATGTCCTTCGTGAATTTTATCCAACATTTCCTGGTACATCGCTCGTGGGATTATGATCCTTCCTTCGTACATGAGTACATTGCGTTGACACGTAATTTCAGCTCGTTTCTCCCAGAACGTTTTCAGATTGTCGAATAAATTTTCTTTGGCAGGCCAGCCATTGCAAATGTAGACTCGTACAGCTGCTAATTCCGGATCCTTTTCTTGATTACTGATGATCTGCGAGAGCTTATCTGAAGTTACTGGAAGAGCTGCAATTGTGGCGATCACGTGGTTCTCAACTTCTTCCAGGAATTCCTCTGACTCTATCTGCGAAATTGGCTGCCTGGACAATGTGTCTGCCGTAACCAACTGTTTGCCTGGAACATGTAAAATAGTATAGTCAAAACGCATTAGGCGGATACGATACCTTTGCAGCCTTGGAGACAAGTCGTTTAGTGACTTGGTTGTGAATATAGGGATCAAAGGCTTGTGATCCGTTTCGATTTCGATTTCAATGCCTGTGATGTAGTCGGAGAATTTCTCGCAGACGCATGTAACCGCTAGGCCTTCTTTCTCGATTTGTGCGTACCGTCTTTCCGTTTCTGAGAGTAGCCGGGAATAGTAAGCCACAGGTTTGACAGTGCCATCTTGCTGCACCTGCAGTAATGCCCCTCCGATTCCGAAAGACGATGCATCTGCTGTGACTATGGTTTTCTTCTTCTGGTCGAACCTGGCAAGTATCGGGGCTGAAGTCAGCATGTCTTTAATTTTGGAAAAAGCTTTTTCTTGAGGTTCTTCCCAGATAAATGCTCGGTCTTCTTTCAACAATGACTGAAGGGGTTCTAAAACAGTAGCCTTATTTGGTATGGCTTTTGCCAAAAAGTTGATCATACCAAATAGTCTCTTCAAGCCTTGTTTGTCTTTAGGGCGCTCCATGTCAGTTATTGCCTTGATTTTGTCCGGGTGAATTCTAATACCTTCTTCTTCAACCAGATGTCCCAAGAATTCGATAGAGCGAACATTGATAACCAGTTTCTTCTCGTTGAGCGTCAGTCCTGCGTCTTGTAGTTTAGTCAGAACTTTTATGAGTCGTCTATCGTGTTCCTCTTGATTGTTACCGTAGATCAAAATATCGTCCATCAGACACACGATGCCGTCGCAGTCCTGTAGAATTTCCTGGATCTTCTTCTGGAAGCGCTCTGGTGCGCACGTGATTCCGAATGGCAGCCGATTGAAGCAGAATCTCCCAAAAGGTGTGATGAACGTCGTGTATAAGCGAGAATCGTCGTCCAGCACGATTTGGTAGAACCCAGAAGCTGCGTCTAGTTTCGAGAAGTGTTTCGCGTCTTTTATGAAGTTTAGAATGTAGTGGACATCGGGAATAGGATGGTACTCTCGTTGAACGGCTCGGTTCAGTTCTCGGAGGTCGACGCAAATCCTCGGGGAGCTGTCTTTCTTGAATGTGACGACCATTGGTGAGCACCACTCCGTCGCTACGTTTACCGGTGAAATGATTCCCTGCTTCTCCATGTTTTCCAGGGTAGCTTTCACCTTGTCCATCAACGGAATAGCGATTCTTCTTGGTGACGTCACGGCCACGGGTTTCACGTCTGGTTTAATGGTTAGTTTGGTTACTCCTGGAATTTTACCAATACCATTAAATAGATCCGGAAATTTCTGTTTCACGTCCTGCAGCGTCATGCCGGATCGGTTGGAGACTGCGTTGATTCTTTTTACGAGGCCTAGTTTGACTGCATCCACCTTCCCCAGGATTGGTTGATTCAGATTGTCGATGTAGTAGACGGTTTGCTGAGTTGTCTTACTTTTATAGGTTAGTTTGGCCTCCTTAGTCCCGTATATATTCAACACGGTAGTGTCTGGTCCGGTGAGTCGTTTTTTTGTTTTGGTTAGTCCTTTTCCGGCGAACTGGGATGGAAGAGCAGTGACGTCGCTTCCTGTGTCGATTTTGAATCTGTAGTTTTTGCCATCTACGTTGATCATCGCCGTCCAATCGATGTCCTCGGATGTAGCCTCAGAGTCAACAGATCCTAGTTGAAGTGAATCCAGGTCCAGATTTTCTTCATTCACCGTGCAAATCTTCTTTTTCGATCTGCAAACTCTCGAAAAATGCCCTTTATTATTGCACTTGTAACACGAAGAATTTTTAGCCGGACATGAAGTGCGATCGTGTTTCTCCCCACCGCACCATTGACACGTGTTCGACTGGTTCGTAGTTTGGTTAGGTCGCGTAGGATTTGTTTTGTTAATCGAACCTTTTCCCTTAACCGCGTTTTTCTTGTCAGGACGGTTACATTGTTTTGAAACATAGTTGATGCTCGGTTGATTTAGTTGCCCTACCTGCTTCCTAACCTCTTCTGACTGAGTTATTATTTTTACAGCTTTATCGAGCGTCAATGTGTCGTCCAACTGCATTTTCTCGCTCAGATTTTTGTCCGCGACACCTACAACAATTCTATCTCGAATGAATTCGTCTTTCAATTGACCATAGTTACAATTCTTTGCGAGGTTATGTAGTGCCGTAATAAAATCGGTGGCCGTTTCGCCCGGATTTTGTACACGAGTGTGAAAGCGAGCTCTTTCATAAATTACATTGGTTTTTGGCGCGAAATAGTTGTCGAGATTTTGCATCACTGTTGCATAGTTTTTTTCCTCGTCATTGTTGAGACCAAATGTTACCATAACCTCGTCAGCTTTTTCGCCCATAAGATAAATGAGAGTGTTTACCTGTTCCTCTTCAGTTAAAGCATTTAGTTTAGAAGCAATTTTAAACCTCTCGAAGCGTTTTTTCCACTTTGGCCAATCACCTGGTGAATTGAAGTCGAAAGCATCCGGCGCTGCGATGTTATATGACGACGCCGCCGCTGCTGTTGCCGGTTGCACGTTGTCGTTTGGCATTTTGACTTCCTTTTTGTAGTTGCGAACTAGTTGGAATTTACCGCTGCCACCATGTAGTATTAAATGATCACGCCAAATGTAATCGAACACTGGTTTATTGCCAAAATGTATTACAAGATAAAAAGGGCGAGCGTTACAAACACACGTGACGCGACAAGCAGCAAACAGCAAAACGCTGATGAACCAAAACACACAGAGAAGACTCGCTGGCTCGTGGTGTGGTCTGTGCGCGGTGGCGCCCTCTGCTAGCGCCGATACAACAACTTTTATAAGTTAAACTTTTACATTGAATCGTTTTGTGGCAGTTGACGTGCAGGATTCAGCCAAGGCCACTTAGCGGATAGTTACCTGCCGCAGGTGTCTTTGGTTTACCAGCGCGAGAAATATAAAAGTTGCTCTTATAATAATTCTGAGGTCACCATTTTCACTTTTTCTCCTTTTTCTGAAGGTGCCAACACCTCTGATTCACTAGACATTTCAAACTAAAGAATTGTCCGGTTTTAAAGGACAAACACGCGGCAGCAACTTATAACATACATTAACTTGCGTTTTGATCTTAACTTCAGTCAAATTCAGTCAATACCCTCTACCACTGACCTAGTCAAATAGGATCAAAGTGAAATTACGATCCAATTTATTTTATATAGTATTCCACTTACAAATTACTGATAATAAAAGAAATTAAAACTGATAAACATAATATAACATCAAATGCAATTTTAATGTACACAATCGAACAAAACATCTGCCAGAACGATTCTCAAAGATTAATGAAGTCTCAGTACTTGGTTTGTAAGCTTCTCTGTGATTGGTCAAGAACCTGTATCATAATGAAATCTGTATCGTAATGAGCATCATTATGCAGCGGGTTGGAGCCATCAAATGACAGAATTATACACGGTCGGGACTCGAATCTAGGACCTCCCGGTCAGTCATTGCAGTTACATCAGTTGATGCTCTGAGCCACCTCTCCCAGTCATTCTTCTTGTATTATGTTTTATTAAATTATCAGTAAAATATATATCATACGTAAAAAATGTAATGGAAAAGGATGTCTAGAAGGGGAGAGGCGGGGATAGTGATGTGGTTGTCTTCCCTTTAGTTCCACGCTGCACACTCCTATGTCAATGAGGAAAACTTTTGAAAGTTGCGTCCTGGAATAGATTTAGGCAAAATGATACAGAAATTCATAATGTCCTATGAGATTAGAGCAACACGTTCCCAAGTGGTAATGTTAAAACGCATCCCTGACACGCAAGCGGCGAGTAAAAAAAAGGTCATCCGCACTAACACACGAGGTGTCGCGAACGTTCGATACAATCACTTGCAGCAACTGCTGGACGAGTCAGGCCCACAACACAGCCTAGATGATGCTATCAGGATTGTTGTTGGTTTTGCTGAAGTGCGTGAAAAGCAAGTCGAATTGTAGGAAAATATAATAAAACCTAATTGGAATTTTAAGAAAAATATGTTTTCCGACTTTCTCTTATACAAATATTGCCTTCCGAAAGATAATAAACCAAAGTTTTCGTTTGACTGACCTGCATGAAGCGTTGTAAGTCTTACTTCTTTGAGCATTTACTCCAAGAGATAATTTTTTATGTTAGAATATAACATTGTGCAATGCGCTTACAATTGTTGATTTTGTTTCACGAAGAGAAATGTGTGATTTTAATCGCTGTTGAGGAAAATACTGTTTGTTCTTTTCAATGTCTGGTAGTGAGGTGATGACCAAGAAAATCGATTCTCCCGCGGCATGCTATCTGCGGGCAGTGGTGAGCTTCCTAAATGAGCGGAATGCATCAGGGGCTGAAACCAACCGTTAGGTAGATGAAGTGTATGGGAAATATATCTCAGTGGCACGAATATCTACGCGACAGTTCCAAAAACGACGCAGAACTTGCTGCAGAATTTTGGCTGTTATCAATTTCATATAAATTAGTCTGTAATCATTTTCTTATAAATTTGTCTCTTTCCTTTTCATCCACAACTCACTCTATTTGATTTCCACCTGTTTACGCAATTTTTTTCTGTTCGACAAATCTTCGGTGTGACTATTACAACGTGTTCATTATGATATGTAGTGATATCGCTTTTTCGATGAGCGGATATGAAACCTTGTGGTTTGTAACACCTTGTTTCTGAACACATTTCACTACAGAATACATTAAATAAATAAAACACAGTTTTTGCTCCAGTTGCTATTTGTTTGCTGGCCAAAGGTCTTACTTTCTGGATGTCCCCTATATATGGGCTTGCACCGCCTAAATCAAGAGGGGGACAACTACATTTTTGGGCCTCCATTTCCATTAATTTTTTATTTACAAACGGCATATTTTACTAGTAAATAAATAAAACATAATACACAATAAATTAAGTAACTTCAATGATATAATTAATAAAGACTATTGCTGTGATGCTGAACTATTTACAGAATTGCCAGATGGTTCGGAGAGTCTTTTCCAAATCTCATGTATCAATTTCTCAAATTGACAGCTTAAAAAGGGGGAGAAATCAGGAATTATTCGTATTTACGGAAATAAAGTGTTTTATTACGTAGGTCACCGGGCCTCTTCCAAAAATTTCAGGGTTGGGGCTAGGCCCTCTCCCCACTGTGCGCACGCCTATGCCCCTGTAAATTAAAACCAGAACGAAATCTGATGGTTAAGATTGTGGTTAGAAGTGAAGAACAACGTAATTGCTATGATAGTCTGATAAAACAGTTATTGAATAAACATTTCTACTTTAGAGTTGCTATGTCAAAAGCTCATTCGACCGTATCCAACACGGTGCTCCAACTCAATTGCTCGGCGCCCGTATATCAACGCGGGCACAGGAGACAACTGCTTGCCATCGCTCCATGCCGGCGTCCGAGGAAATCTAAAACGTCGTGTGGTGAGTTGGCCTGTTAAATGTCGCTGATACCCGTGCCGGGATTGAGAAAAAATCTTCAAGTTTTACAGAAAACCCACAATTAAATTCAATTTACAAACAATATTTTATTAATGTGAGATTTTACAACTTTTTGTCTTAAGAAGAGAAGCTAAGTATATACGATGTCAGACAGTGCTTGGGTTTTTACAACGCGTACAACGCTTTTCAGTGTCGGATTCTGAAGTTGGGATGTTCTTTGTTTTATTTTTTATTACAGAGGAAATGTGCTTGTAATAATATTTTGTCCCGAATGTAAACATAATCTTCGTTGCAATGTTTTGAAACTTGAGGAAGACTTCCGCATAAATATTCCGCTACAATGGTGACAAATTCTTGCGCTCTTAATGTTTCCGTGATGAGCAAAGCGAACATGAGAAAGGCGCTTCCGTCGATCAGTCAGTCACAATCAGACACGCCTCCTCCCTCACTTGTACAGGCCGGGAGCGCTTGCCCGCGGGCTTGTCTTTTCGTTGAGTTGGAACAGCCCGGTCTATAGACACGAAGTCAGGCAGGAAATGCGCCTCAGTGGTGAAGAGCACAGCGCAATGTTTCCGCGACCTGAAGCGGAAGCAGCCCAAGGCCCCGCTGCGTCATCGCTTGCGCACGGGTCTCCATGAAGCGAAGAAATGGAGACCATGGGGCACCCCGCTTCACAGTCGGTCGTGCTTGGGAAATCCCCGTTGCACTGTCGGCCGGACCGTTAAGTCAGTCAGTCGGTCGGTCGGTCAGTCGTTTGGACCGTCAGACGGTCGGTCGGAACGTCAATCATTCGGTTGAACCGTCAGTCAATCCGTCAGTCGGACGTTCGGTCCTCAGTTACTCGATCGATCGGTCCGTCAGTTACTCGATCAGTCCGCCACATCAGTCGGTCGGTCGGTTCGTAAGTCGGTCGATCCGTTTGCAGGTCGGTACGTCAGTCGGTCGGTCGGTCTATCGGTCCGCCGGTCTGAATGTCGGCCCGTCCGTTCGTCCCTCCGTCGGCCTTCCGACCTCCGGTCCGTCCGTCTCATAGTTCGTCGGTTCGTCCTTCTGTCTGTTCATCGATCTGTCCATTCATCTGTTCGTCTGACAGTCCGTTCGTCAGTCCGTTCGCCAGTCCCTACGACCGTCGGGCCGGACGTCTGTCGATCCATCCGGTTGTTGGTCAATGAATCAACGCGTTATGAACAGAACTTTCTGCCTATATAAAGATCTATATTTGAAAGGCATTTTCGGGGAAAGTCTAATAAAAAGCCTTCTCTGTGTATCCAGAAAAAAAATACAATATTGTAAATACTATTCCTTAACTTCGTAACTGCTTCAATGAATCAATTATTTATGTTTAAATAGTCATTTTCTTCAAAGTGGGCCAAGAGCTTAGACACTATTATTTAAAGATGCCTGAGAGTGCCGGGAAGGCAATATTTATTACTTTGTGTGCTTCATCAACGTTATGAAGTGATTCGGCCAATTTGAGTTCTTTCTCGTCCCACCTGGGCTTAAGTCATAAAGGAGGTCAATTTCAATATAGGAGGGGCTATACGCGTACTGTTATCAGTACCAGTAAAACTGAATAGCGCCATCGTTCGACCGTATACGCTTGTCCAATCGTCTGTTTCATATATGCGAAAGATGAAATTCACATTTTTGGCGCATTCACCCTGTGTGAGTGGCTAGAGGATTTGCTCAGAACATCTTCACTATCGAAAGTTCGGATACGGGTTACCGAAGAGGGTTGCCAGAAGAATCCATACCTATTTCTTCAAGCACAGTGTAAAAATTCCCCCAACAACATAATACATTTCCCTAACATTAACTACTAAAGCAATTTTTAACGGAAAATTCAGTCACTTTTATTTTAATTATTGAGAGTAATTAATGGTTTACTTGTGATTACCCATTTTACCATACAAAATGAAATTGATCAACTGGAAATTGATCTTATTGAAATAAAATATAAAGTAAATTTTGTAACTTTATTTACACTGTTTTAATAAGGATCATGTAACACACGTTTTGACAAAATAGCAAATTGTTTAAATCAGTGAGGGTTATAAAATCTACAGATCCCAACATTGGCTCAAAGTACTGATGACTCTTCGGCCATTGTTCACGGTGGTTTTAATATTTGACATTCTTACCCTTGTTGTCTGTGTCAGGTATTATCTGTAAGTTGCTGAAATACTAAGAGAGGCTTTAGGAGTTTTGAACCATCTCTTGAGGTGTACTTCATGAGGATGATCTTCTGCTTGCAATTTTAATGTCTTTCCTGGACAAAACAGTATGGAATTAAAATTTGAATGTCAGGCAATCAAAATTGCCGCAGCTTCACATCACACACTTTATTTATTTACATATTTATTTTTAATAATTATTAAGACCATGGCTTATGTACTCCTTCACGATTATATCCATCCTGGTTCAACGAGGTTTGCGTCACTATTGGGTTAAACAGTCTGTCATCCTGCGCATTGACCTCGATTCACTTGTATCAATACTAGTGTGTAAGTTTCCTTTTAACTCTTTCGTCGCCAGTGTTGTCTACATGCAACTTTATATTTAACGTTTGTTTTCCACCCTTTTTGTTCCTTGAATTTTTTACCATCTCTTGGCTCAGCAGGCTTTAGATGGATGATTTTGATACAGAAAGTAAAGGTAAATGTTTTTACAACAATTTTTAAAAAAGGACTTTTTCATTTGACACTCCTGCAACATCTTGTACTCCTACCGTCACTTAGGATAGTAGCGACAGATGTCTTGCGGGTTACGCGAAGCCCAAAACGCCCAATGCACATATCTTTTTAACATGTTGATGTCGTCAAGGATATTAGAACAAAATGAACAATTAACTTTAATTAGTAAGAAATTTCAGAATACTGTAATTCGGACTCCGCATATATGCAAACGAATATATCACTGGACTAACGGCATCTCGAAATCGAGTCTGAAAATGCAATGAAAAGGGCTTATTCGTATTTAAATAGATCTAGAATGTAACTTAAAAGGTTTGGCCAGTTTTATGAGCTCTCTCGAAGCAATCGTACAATAGAAGAACGTTCGTTCAAGGCTACTAGTAGGTCGTTATAATGTTCACCTTCATGGTATCCAATTAAATTTGAAAATGAATCGTCCAAAGGTATTTTGACGATTTGATTTGAGAAATATCTTCGGTCTAAACGTGACAAGAGAAATTATATGCTACCCGTATTAGCAACAAGGACGTGTCGTAACGATAGCAACGCCAAAGGCATTTTAATGCTGCAAAGATAGGGCGTCTCGATACACCACGGCGCCTTTGGGAAGTAGGCCATCATTTACGAAGTAGGTCACGCGATCGGTGAAGGGAGCGCCACTGCGCCCGGGTCAATTGGAGCCTTTTACTACTTAACTACATATCAGAGCGAGCGCCTCAATGCTTGAGCGTTCACGGCGAGTGCAACGTTCAGGAAAGGGTGGCCAACCACTCGCGTACAGCACCACTAGTGGGAAATACTGCGAAAATAAAAAACAAAATAAGAATTATAAAAGAACTAGTGGAGCACGAACAGCAGACACCTTCTCATATTACTGGTAACGTTAATTTTTTATTAAAATATTGAAATTTCTGCCCTAACAAACTTCTGCTATCACTTGAAAATCATCTAACCGAACAGAAGCACGAGTGGTTTGAACCTGTAATGGCATCTTTGGCAGCCAGAAACAGTTGTCATTTATTAAACATCTACAAAACAAACTAACAAACAAGGATATATGATTAAATCACAACTCTAACAGTATTCGTAGAACATTATACAGACGTGAGGATAAACAAGCTTGTCTTGACTTCTTCGAAAAGAGGTTCCAACTTTTTACCATAATTGGGGAACAAATTCTATTAAATTTATAGATCTCAGTAAATTAAACACTTAGAGCTAAAAGGACACCCTGTGCTTGCATAAAAATAGGAATATAGGAATATAATAAATATGAATGCTTAAAATAGTGTGTAATTGATTAAATACGTAAGTGCGTTATTGTTATAAACCAATCTCGAATACATACTGCGGTTTTTATCAAAAGGATAACAAGGATCCAGTCAGATTTGATGATCCTTGATACAGAAAAAAGTTTTCCGCTATTCATCTGCCGTCCAACGAAATCCACACTAACGGCTCAACCTTACACATTGTCATCAAAATTGAAATTCCCTCAAATTATTTTTCTTTAAGAACAACGTACGTTTAAACAAATGAAGCAGGTCAAATTGCCATTAAAACTCTTGCAAACAGTAAACTTTTTTCGAAATCCTCTATCCGACAATCTTAATGACAGTGATTTTACCTTATTGAAATTCGAAAATTAGCAGTTATTAATATAAAAATTTAATTTTTTGAAACAAAATTTGTGTAAGAAGTGCATGGGCGCTATCCCCAAAATCGACACAATCGTGAATTGTCATTGACATGACATTATTTCAAAATTTCACTTCAATCCAACTTAGATATGTGATAATTTTAGCTTTTCAAGCCTGAATTTGTGTTACATGTGTGTGAGTGGCAGCCCAAAACTCTCGTAATAAGAATATTGGAGTTTTACATCCTCCTAGTTTCATGAATCTGACTTAGAAATATAAAAACAAGCCCACAGTTGTGGTTTCTGAGAGGGGGAGTGCCCGTGCCAGGAATGTTCTCCGCACACGTTTCCTTCTTCTGAATGTAATTGCAAAATGAAATATTTACTTTCATGTTTAAGAGAATAATTTATTACTTATAGTTGATAGCGAAGAGGAAATTTACCTTTGTCGAATTTTAAACAACGCGCGCTTTTAAGCGGCGAGAAATCGATTTGAAATCGCTCTGAGGTGGAACTAACAGCCTTTCTTCCTTAAACTACCATATCTCACGGCGCATTTGCGGCCGGAAGAGAAAACCTTTGTTGATGAAGCTACATATCGCAAGGAAGCCTCCTCTCTTGCAATGCTTTTGTCAGGCCTCTGCCTGAGCATTTCGCGGCACGAGGACGATGTCACACGCCAGTGCGAGCGGGCGTGGGTGCAGCATCTCGGTGTAATCTCTCAACAAGGGCTGTCGAAAGCGCATGTAAACGACCGATAAGAAGGTTATTTTCCAGATATTCTATCTCATGTCGAAGTATGTAATTTAATTCGTTGTAAGTTTTTTTGAAGTAATTTTTGCAGTTAACTTTTTTGTTTTTCCTCCTCTTAAGAAATGTGCAAGTGTACTGCTGTTTACAAGATTGAATTGGGTACTGAGCAAATTAAATAAAAGCTTTAAAAATGCATATTAAAATAAAACATAATAGCAGTTTGCCATCGAAAGGACTGAAAATAATTATCCTGTGTTCACAATTTTAGATAGTTTCGTGTGAAATTAATTATATGAACACAAAAAAGAATGAACATTCTCCTAGGAAACGTCAATTTTCCGAAGCTTTTTTTCACATTATCCTGGAAGTTCTTCCCTCTTGGAAAGTTACGTCTGATGTTCGCAGCTTAGGGCCCTTTAATCGTGGTCAAGGCGAAATTCAAAATAACGATGATTTCATAACCTTCACGGGGGGTTCTCAGATATTCTTGATACTGCCGAGAAAGCTCTCTGAAGAAAAAATTCTTATGTCGGACTTGTTTTCCTTCCTCTTCTTAGAAAACTGTTAATATGCCTATTTTTAAAAAAGCTACAACACGTACTTTTTCCTTTTTTCTGTAACGGATTCGTAATATCCGTATTACTTGCATAATATTGCAAATTGAATCCAATTAACTCTATCTCTCGGCTATCTCTTGAAAGATTCCAGCAAAAAGGTCGGGAAATTCGAATTTACAATGATCGAAAATATGCAATTTCTGGAAGCTAGCAGATTTTAGTGATAGAGCGTACTTTGTTCTACCCGAGAAATCAGACTGCGCAATTACAATGGAGGAAAATTGTTCCATGTATTAGGAGTAAAAATAATCACTAAAGGGAATCGGGAAGAAAACAATTTGGTAGAAGTTGAAATCGATCACTTCAATGTTTCACATCAACCCTGGAATAGACACACAATCAGAATGAAATAATCGAAAATTTTACATTTCCTCCGAATATATAGGTATGCGTTGAGTATATGTGAAAGAGAATAAACAAGAGAGCAGGAAAATGAAACGACTCTAAAAGAGTAAGTCTGAGGAATGAAATGCTACGTTTTAATAATTTCCGACTTTTCAATTCGACTACTTCCAAAGAACTGTGAATAAACCATACAAAAATTCAATAAATGTGTAGGGCGAGTACCTTATTTAGTCTTGATACCTTATTCAGTCAAGAAAGGGTAATTCCTAATACATTTAAAAAGAGTCTTTTGATCGGTACGTGCTTTTCTTATAAGAGCTATTGTGTACATTCTAAACATTACTATTGTTTTCACCTACATCCAATTTAACCAGCATCCAAATTTTCCGATTTCTTTCTTGATCATTTAAAGTGTTAATGTTTCTCCAACCTTAAGAAACGCAGTATGAAGTAAAAAAATTATCAGTCTATGATAACGCATGTCACCTGTTTTCATAATATAATATGAATATTTGTAACAGTAAAGTAAAGTTTTACACTGATGTCCTACATTAACAACTTTGAAATGTCGTACAAGAAGAAATTAATAAAACAACTTAGCCATTGTACTTGTTCCGCTTTCGGATGGTCTGCCCTGCATTCATTTTTTTTACTGTGGAACCTAATAATGCCTGGCACTTCGAAACTAATCTAATTAAAATGCACCATTTCCCATTAAATTATTCGCCACTTTGCCTTGCGTCTCCCTCCAAGTTCCATGCTCATATTTTTTACTGTTAATTACGAATACGTATGTATTACGAATAGTTTGTTTAAAGAAGCCAATAGATGGTCAATTCAAGTAGATATAATGTAAACATGAAAGCTCTAAAAGGCAGTTCATCCCACTTATAGAGCAGTCAATTTAACAGTCTACATATTTTCTGAAATCCTATGCAACATTGTATCTCATTATTTAGTTAATATTTTGCGTGATGAGGACTCGCCCCCACCGCACTGAGAGTCGTGCAGCAAAACAAACTGCCATGCACATCGCTAAGCTTATTGCCCGTGGGAGAAGGCGGCGACTGCGCGTGGGCGGGGAGGCACCTGCCTCTCGCTCTGCACGCAATGGGGAGCGCAAGGCGGGAGTGGAAATTACAATTCGAGCGGGACGGAGCGACGTGGGGCGAGGCAAAACGAGGAAGGGAGGGAAATGCCGGGCGAGGCTCGATAGATCGGAACAGGGTGGGCTAGAATGGAAGGGGAGGGACTAGGTGAAATGGACTGAAATGGTTGGAGCGCGTTTGGGTGGAGTAGGCCTGGGGCCAGACGGGGCGTGACGGAGCGAGGCGGGGAGACGGAGGGATAGGTATACGGAAAATAGGGGGTTTGGGGCGAGTTAGAGTAGGACTAAGTTGAATGGGAAGAGTCAGGGGCGGAAGAGCCCAGGGCAGATGGGCAGTGATATCCGTTGGTGATATCCGGAGCAAAACTAACTGTAACCCCCCTAATAAATTAAATACAAAATATATATTATTGAATAATTTGTACAATATGAAATAACATACAAGTATATTTGCACTTGACATTTGTTTATAATATATTCAATTTTTTAGTATTTATGATTTCAACGTTAAACTTAAATTTGTGTATAAAGTGGAGTGTGTGAGTTTCATCACAGGAGGTAGCAGTGTTCCTCGATCGCTGATGAGTGGGATCTTCCTTCTCCAGGTATCTCCTTCGGTCTCCCGACATGTGTGGTAGTGTAGCGCCCGAAAGTAAAGGGCGGGGCGAAACTTGGAGGGAGGGTCGAAGCGGACGAATCGAGACGGGATGGCAAGGGGTCCGTATCCGGGGCTGTTTTGTGAGAGACGGAGGTGGCGCCAAGGACACCAGGATCAACTTATGGAAATGAATTCGGAGAATGGGTTTAGTCTTGTAAGTGAATTAACTGGTGAGGAGGATTCGTTTGAAAAAGACAAAGAAAGTTCTGGGAAACGGGCGATGTGGTAACTTCGGTGAATTCAGCGCCAGGATGTGAGAATGCCCAACGCTGATGAAATTTTGAAAATGATTTGAGAAAAAAATAAAAGAATGTTTAAAATATTGCGACCTTTTTTCAAAACACGATACTTGATTTCTTTCAATAATTTATTGTTTAATTTTTGGAACATTTTGGAACTTTTTTCAAAAATCGTATCTTGAGTGCAAGATTGTAAAAGGGCTGGGTTAAAATTTTAAAACTAAGTATTAAGTGTTTATTTGAAAAAACATCAGAATATTTTTAACATTAATAACGGCAACATTTTCCTTGAAAAAAAAAGTTGGAAATTCATCATAGGAGAGGGATTATTAAGGTAAACACCGTGCATTCGGCAACTTTAAAATGTTATATGGGATGAAGCAGCGTCATCGAGAACTGTGTGTAATTGATTTGGAGAATTCGAAAAATTACACTTGCAATACGTTCTGTGACAATATTCTTACTACAGGAGTATGTGGCAAAAACACCAATGCTATGTATCATATGACAAAAGGAAATTGTTGAATCATATATACCGACATTAGAGAATTCTTAAGATGGGTCCAGCATTAACAACGTTTAGAAACCCAATGTCGTCGCATGTCGTATCCAGACGGCACACCGTAGCCGCATCATCATGACATCGGACCGCCACGGAGCGTTCCGTTCGTTGTCAATTTTCCAGTTCCTTCAAAATTGATTGATTGATTGATTGATTTTTTCGTGTTTCCGGGCGCGTCAACTGCTTCGCTCATTAGTCCCGTTAGTGTAGTGCATGCTTTTTCTCGGGAGATAGCGATGATCTTCCCCCGCTGGATGGCGAGATCCAGCGCCGACCTACCGTCGGCTAGTGGGGTTTCTCCCTAACCAGGACTCTCCCACCAACGGGGCACCGCCCCAGTCGGGACAAGCTCTAAGCTCCCGACCGGTCTCCCGGAATATGTGGTAGTGTAGTGCATGTTAGTGTAAGTGTGTGTGTGTAAGGGGAGAGGATAGGACAAGGAAGAGGAAGGACAGATCGCGCGCGGTCCGTGGCCCGTTTGGTAGGGTACTGCTCCGGCCAGTTACTTCAAAAGAATATTGAGCGTTGGCGTTGCGCTTCCTCTTAGCAAGTCTGTACGAAACTGCCGTGACCAGTATTTTCCCTGTACGCAAATTATGGATGGTTGGATGTAACGTCGTTGTGTTGCGAACATCTTTAAGCCAGTTCTTTAGTCCTCTATTGTAGCCGCCGCTGTAGTCTCTCCTCTGTCTCGCCGTTGTAGTATCTCCTCAAGTCTCTGTTCTATTTTGATACCTGACGAAGTGATGTTGAGTTGCGCGTTTTGTAACGATACATGAGTGGACTTACTTTTAGAAATGGGTTTGAATGTAAAAGAAAAGAACATTCATGATCACTTTACCACCAGTAAGCTATGTGCTCGTTGGATTCTGTTTTAACAGAGGCTCTAAAATATACACGTATTGATTGACGTAAGCAAGCACTTAAAATCATTATGAAAGATCAAATGCTATTCACAATATCAAAACTAGTGATGAAACACGTTTCCTTCTCTTATGAGCAGGAAAATAAACCATCACTCCCAAGGGTCTTCCGCGTTGAAGATAAATCAACGAAAGTAGGCAAATTAGGCAAAAGCACTGGTAAGAGGACAATGGTATTATTGGACGTCGTTCTGATCCTGTCACTGCGGTTTCGTTGGAGGGTCGTCAGTATTTTGTTTACAGGAATTCTTGGAAAAGTCGCTCACATCGACCACAAAGTCGGATTATTTTACACCAGGACAATTATTTTAAGCGGCAGAAGGCATAAGGAACTTTTGATCACTTTTTCTGTCGATTTAATGACTCATCCGCCGAGGAGTCCTGTCCTAGTGGCACGAGAAACTCAACATCATTTTATTTCTATCTCTCACGAAAAAAGAAATGCGAGGATCATCCTTCAATAACCCCGAAACGCAGTCCACTCCTTCAATCAATCAATCAATCTATCTATCTATCTATCTATCTATCTATCTATCTATCTATCTATCTATCTATCTATCTATCTATCTATCTATCTATCTATCTATCTATCTATCTATCTATCTATCTATCTATCTATCTATCTATCTATTGTAACGTCACCACATGGCGGCGGCGTCGTGGTAGCGAAATGACTACACACTATTTATCTATCTATCTATATATATATATATATATATATATATATATATATATATATATATATATATATATAGTTAGAACCGTTAGACAAGTAGGCGATTTCCTTTACTAATTATGTCACATGGAAAATTGCGTAATATGAAGGGAAACATTTTGAAAAGCAATAAGAACATAAACATTTCTGGGGCTATTTACATCAGTTTGCAGAAAAATGTACTATTTGTATATTGTAGATTTAAAAGTTTCACGAGGAAGGTTCGACAAATCTAGATTCGCTCCGTCCTCAACATACAAGGATAGATCGAAGATGGGCTCGCCTTTCTAGAGACCCTAGTCCCGCATTAGGGAGCCCCTGGACAGATATAAAAGTTCTGAGAAAGGTGGCGGCGGTGAGCGCAAAGGGGCGGACGTGTCTGCAAACAGAACAGTGGAAATTGGAAGATTAGCTCATCCTTCTACGTAACGTAACATTGCAGTGAGAATTCATTCACAGAGATGTACACGGAAGTGAAGAACATTCTGAATAGGTATGAAGGCGGCGTTACATTATATGAATTTATCATCGGTAATACCACGAGCGCTTTGGAAATTGTCGACAAATCCTCGACTCGCGAAACGAGGAGGGGATTTATCTGAGAATTTCCAAAGTGTGGGATTTAGTAGAATTATTCCACGAATGAAATTATGTCCAACAAAGTTCCAAAATATGCCAAATATTGAAAATAACTGAATTAAATTAACGATGTTAAAATCAAAGTGGCTATGTTGTAGTACTTTCGCGGTTTATTGGACATTGACATAGTGATCGATGTGTAAGCAATAAACCTTTTGGGATACGCCGCTGTGATTGGGGCATTTTGTACGTATAGTTAAACACCATTGGTTTTAATTGCACGGGTGGAATTGTCATAATAATCTATCAAGCAGCGTTGCCCGTTTCCCCCCTCGCCTTATCCGGCCTGCCATTGCCCCTGTGCTCACACCTTCGCCTCGCCCATACAGCCTCTTCCGCTCTGTTCCTTTCGCTCTTCTCTGCTCCACTGGCTGCGTCCCCTTTTCCGCTATGCCCATTCTTTCCGCTCGGTTGCTTCCTCGCTCCGCCTTCCGCTCTTCCATTTCCTTTCGCTCCTCTAGCTTCTCCTTTGGGTTCTTACACATTGTAATGGAAGCATAAGGGTCATTCACATTGGGCTCTTGGAGCTCGTTAGGTGCAGCGAGACAGCTACCGGAACGGGAGACCGAGACGAGTCTAAAGCTCCCACGTCTCGTCTCGGGTACATCAAGGAGATACAAATGATCCGAAGGCAGTCAGCGAGCTGAGCAGTAAAGTGGTGACAATCGTGTGTTCGAGTATATTCTGTCTACGGAGAACTTCTGCCTTGGCACAACTTTTGGTCTTCTGGAATACGGTGTCTGCGCTACGGAACTGGTGATCACAACTACACTACGAACTTGGTTACTTCTAATGGTGGATTGTTAACTGGCAGGTCTATGGTACGATTTGAATTGTAGAAGTTATACTTACTTGATTCAATAAACTATTGTTATTTGTTTACTTGTGTATGATTTGGGGGACATAACACAAATCTCTCGTCTCTTCCGCTCCGCTCTCCTCTGCCCGCATTTTGTCCCGCCCTTCCCAGTCCATCCGCTCCCGCACGGGCCCTCCCTGCGCCACCCGGCCACGCAGAGTATAGAGAAATTACTACATGAAGGGACCACTTTGACAGCTCGAGAAACAAATAAAAGTCATATTGGATAAAATTAACTAATGACGTTACAATAGGCACCATCTAGATATATTTCAGATGCATCGCAAATCATGGGGCATATCCAAATTTGGGGTAACATTTTGGAATTGCCAATTCCCATATATTTTTTGTTAAATTTGTTGTTTTTGTTGTGTTTGTACAAACTTTGGGAACAATTGCTCCAGTGATTTAAAGAGTTTTGTGAAATACACAACCATTACCCTCTATAAAATTCCTAGGAAATATGAGGGTTTTGAACCATTTATAGTCACAAACCACCATTGTCACAAACACTGAAAGCGTGCTAGTGCTTGTTTGCAGACGAACTGACGTTTTGAGAACAAAAAACAACAACAAAAAAACAATCGCTACCAAGACTCACAAAAAGTAGGTACTGTTTACGAATTCGAGCAAGTCTTTTACAAGATATGAGATTCAAATCTTCAAGTCGCTTTTCTGCTAAAACTTTTTCTTGAAGGGTTATAATACTTTCCCTACATTACGAAGTATACAGTAACGAAAAATGAAATAAAATTAGTATATCGTAAATTTGTAATAATGCTCATCTGATGCCTCGTCAACTTGAAATCAGATTTCAGAAGAGATCGATATTTTTTATCGATTATTTATTTTATATCGATATTTTTTATCATTAACTAGCTGAATCCCTGTGATTACATTGCACAAGAAGAAGAACGATAGAATAATCACAACTAAAATGTACTACTTATGCACTACAGGCAAAACCTCAAAAATATATATACTTGTCCTTATTTTGTACAACTGATCAAATGAGGGGGGTTACAAATTCGGGAATAATACAATCAGGAATCACTATTCTTTGTGAACACAGAGATAAACAAGTTTCTGAAAATGTAATTGAAATGTTTCTTTACCTAGATCGGTATACGTATGTATAACTACTGTAGGATATCCTGTCATCCACATTAACTTAAAAACGTAATGCATCGTTTATAATTATAATCACTGAAAGGTTTATCTAAAATGACACATGTGTCAGACGATTGGACATTACCTGTACATCGCCAACTTATGCATTTAAAAATTGTCAATTTTCAAACTTAAAACGTTATTTTCGCTTCGCCAACTATAACCTCATGATGCAACCTCGTGATGTAGTTGATCTTGAAAATGACATAATGAAAAATGACAAATAAGCCTTAATTCTATTAATTTTACTATGCTACTTAAATTACGTGTTTTAACTACAAAACCAGTTAATAAGGACAAGTGATGACATATCTAGGACCCACGACCTTTCCTTTAAAGTACTCGTGATAATTACGATATTGGTTTCTGTAGGAATCTCAATTATCTTTCTAAACGAAGACTTTTATTTAAAAAAACAAACAAACTAGATATACACATTAATATTATTTTTAGATCGACACCTAAATTTAAGGTCGCGTGTGGGCGTGCGTGGCTAAAAGAGGTCAGGCGCGCGCAGGCGGACAGTGGAGCATCCGAGGGATGTGGGCGGCAGGGGGGGGGGGCGATGGGAGCGTGCGCGGCGCCGTGCCGGTCGCGTGACTCGCTCGGCCGCGAGCACGCATTGCGGTCACAAGGGGCGCCGCCCCCGCGCTGCTGACGAGGCGATGCGCCGCGGCGGTGACGGGGGGCGGGGGGCGGGCGGACGGGAAGGCGGACGAGGTCGCGAGGCTCGATGATGCCGCGCCGCACTCCCCCAGCTCTTTGCTTTGCTCGCTCTCTCTCTCTCTCTCTCTCTCTCTCTCTCTCTCTCTCTATATATATATATATATATATATATATATATATATATATATATATATATATATCCATATCCATCTCTCTCTTTTCCCATGTGCAATGTGTAGTGGATAAACCTTGAATATCTTCGTATTTCGTCATGAGAAATCTTAAAAATGCAATACGGTAGCTAAACATATTGCGTATATTTCGCTTGTTAGACCGGTGGTGGAATGCAAACGTAGATGAAGGGATCTATAAAGAATGGTGGAAAAAAGAGTTAGAAGGGATTCAAAATTTAGCGTGAAAATACACATTTCATATCCGCGCATTAGAAAGGGCACAGAAGAACTAGTGTTGCTAAAGAATAGCAGAGACTTTGTCGTATTAATTTCTGCATTTTCTGAAAATATACTACTTTCAGCTAATTTTCACTCAAAACTGTTGAGTTTTTGAGGAACTTCATAACAGAGCATTTGAAGGATGTGTACTCTCAAATGCAATAAAACCCCATATTGTAGATATAAACAACGAGAAAAATATTTTTAAAAAATATCTTGAAAAAAAAACTCTGAAGAAAAAAACAACAACAGAAAATTGGCGTTCATGCGGTGTTATTCAGTGCATTTAGCACTATCCCTAAAAAAAGTTTAAAACACAAATTCGGAGCCATTTTGAGAAAATTTTGTTCTTAAAACTGCCTTCATTTTAGGCAAAGTAACGCGAAAAATACACATATTTTTAAAAAAATGTTCATGCAAAGATCTAATTTTCATGTTCATTTAGAGAGTTGATTTAGAAGAAAAAATTCTACCTCCAATATTTGCAGAAATACTTGCAATAGATGTAGAAAACAATTTATCTATATCTCTCCCACTTCCTTACTCATCTCTTACTTAATCATATAACCCTCACTTTATCTTTGTCTTGCTGACTTAATCTATATCTCTCTCACTTTCACTCTCGCGCTTTATTTACCTTTATCTTCCTCACTTTCTCCCGACGCACGGACGAAGTACAAAACGAAGTAATATACGTTGGCGTACATACAGCTGGATCTTCAATATGGAAATGGTAACACAAACAATGTCATCACATGGGTCGCCAGGCTACTGCCTCCAATTTTATTGTTTGTTTTTTTAATTTGCTGAAGGGCTAGTCAGAATGATGAGAAGTGACACCGTTGCGAAAGGCCATTCTACTCTCCATTACTCCCGTAAGTCGAAGTAACAAATTCAACGAATTTATAATTTTCTCCAATCCGAAACAGAATCTTAATTGATTACTGAATCACTCGGATCTCGAATCTGTCTACTACATTAAGATATTTAGACAACTCTGTGTAAGCCGAAAAATCTCCGGAAATAATGGAGTCCTGGAGTAATAATGAAACTCAAACATCGGAATAGTTTTACGATCTCATACTTAAAAGTAAATGAAATGAAAGTCCAATGATATTTATGAAGGTAACGTAAGTAAAATAGTATTTCAAATCTTAGAATAGAGCACATATCTAAGAGGAACTTAGAGCTCATAAGGATTCATTGACGACAAAAATCATAAAATTAATGCTTTTCAGGATTCAGAGATTGAAATATTCCATTCCTGTATCGTGACCTTGTGTCACGCCAGGCGGCAAAAGCCTCTGGCGTCGATGACAACCGTATGTTTATGAGTATTTAAAAAACCGGGGAATTTAAGTTTCCTTATCTTGAATGTTCCGGAGAATTATGGGATTCAATGGTTTGTTGTTGAATCGAAACACGTTGCAGTCCGTAGAATGTAGGAACTGTTAAGGCCGATGACGAAAGCGTGATTGAAATAATTCGAACCATGATCCACGAAGTAAGTAGTTACATCATGATTCGAACAAACAGCAAAAGCTCTGAAATTGAAGTATTCGATTTATGAATCTCTTTCGGAATTCATACATTCAATTGTTCCTTTCCTGAATCGCAACCTTGCTGCACACCATGGCGATGCTTTTACTCAATGATGAACGCATGCATCGATGCGTTTCGCTAAAGAACAGAAATTGGCGTCGCTTCGAAACGTCTTATTGATCGCGTCCCCTTTGCTCCTGGTGTTGTTCTCACAGCCGTGCTCCGTAATTGTATTCTAAGAGCGGAAGGCAACGGAGCTCTTAGCCTGTCTCACTCGCTTACGCGACGTCTAAACATGCGTCCGGAGCGGATCTATTGCTCTGGCAGCAAATGGCAGGTTTGGATTAAATGCTTCATCTCTGCAGATGCTTCTATTTCTGTCGGATGAGCACGGTTAAGGCGACGCAAGAAGATACGAATTTCCCCTAACATAAAAATACTTTTTAGAAATGAATTATTGATTCTTGGTTGTCTGATTGATTTTTTCCAGGCGTATCAACTGCTATGGTCAGTAGTCCCGTACGTGTTGTACACTGTGTTCCGGGTGATGACGACGTTCCTCCCGCGCTGGGAGGGGAGCTCCGGCCACGACCTACACGCCAAATTGCACTGCAGGGATCTCCCCAACGATGCACCACTTTAACTGAAACAATTACTACTTGGCTGTCCGGGTGACGCCGCGCAGAGGACCGAGAGGCCGACGTTTCGCCTGTCATGTCGCAGGCTTCCTCAGGGCAGTGACACCGCGTTGCTGCGCGTCGGGTATTATATTACGTATACATTAGCTGGAACAAGCTCTAAGGGCGTCATTGGTCTCCAGACGAGTGTCTAATGTACTGCATGTACGCGTAAATGTGTGAGGAGTGTAAGGAGAGAGCAGGGACAAGGTTGAGGAAGGAATGATTCGCGCGCGATCCGTGGCCCGTTTGTTAGAATACTGCTCCGGCATTCGCCCGGTATTGATCGGAGAAACAAGGGTAGGGTATCAAGGGAAGGTATCAATAGAGCAGCAGGCCAATGGAATTCTCCCCTTGACCACGGCTGAATTCGATCTAGCTCAGGGTTGTCCAACCAGCGGCCCGCGGTGGTATTTACTGTGGCCCGAGAAAGGTTACTAGAAAAAGTGAAAGTCCCTTCCATCCATGTCCGAGGAGAACATAGTGCGCCTAGCGCACGCGCCCTGCCAAAGCTAAAACCCCTTTAATATAAAAATGAGTTAAGTTTGGGCTTAAGGATTTTTTCTAGTAAATTAAGAAATTCAAATCATCCCAAGTGTTTCACTGCATTGTGCATGGTACGGTCTGATATCACGAATGGTTCCATTCCACCTACCCTCCCCGCCTCAAAATAGCCGGGAAAACTGCCGAGATCAGCAATACTGAGAAGTCACGTGTGGATCGCCCGAGTATTGAAAATATGACCCGCAACAATATGAAAGGTTTTAGTTGTGGCCCCTGAGGCATTGCAAGTTGGACACCCCTGATATAGCCATTTATTTTGCTGGTATCGAAAAATCCGCTAGCCACGAGACTCGAACCCTCAGACCAATCGGTATTCGTCGCAGCAGTAGCAACAGCTGCTTTCCTGAGCGATCTCACTTGGTGGTGGTAGTGACGTGTCTTATTGATGTATAGTTGGGACCTCGTGCGTTTTTGGTACGTCGCTGGGAGTTCGCAGCGGAAGCGACAGCCAGGTACAAGTCTGCAAAAACACTGCTCTGACGTGACATGGAGTTCATCCTCTTTTTCGATACCGGGGTCCGACAACAAGAGTTTTTCTGCCGAAAATTCCGCTCTTTCCGCCACACAATTATAATATTTTCTCTTCTCATGAAGTAAGGGAAGAAAGTAAAAATTGGATAGAACACCAATTGTGTGTAATGAAGACTCACCTCTAGAAAACGGAATGCAAACAAATTGTGTTTGTTATTTGAAAGAAGAGTCAATTAATTTATTGAAAAAAGTTACATTTGGCTTAAGTAAGCCATAATAACTTTAAGTTATTACGAGTAGTCTATTAGTGTCTTAAACTTCTTTCACCGGAAACATGCCGGATAGTGCGGATTCGGAATATAATTCTAAGGGACAATGGTCTACGGTTACGTTTGAGGGAATTGGGGAATTAATTACTTCTTTGCTTGAGGTTATATCTAGAGAGTGGTACTGAAAATTATGGTACAGGTAAGTTTGCTGAAGACAGATGTTAAGTCGGTCTATATTTATCTTTGGGGAACCTTGATGATTCCTAATTTTCGGACTTAAACATACATATATTAACCGGAAGTGTGTCATGTGTCGCGAGGTACTAAGGCACGTTGACCAGCCGTAGAATTATGAGTACACTGTCGCGGGAATTCCCATTGCTGTGGCGCCGAGGGAGATGGCCTTTCTCAGCGCCATGTGTTCGCAATTAGATGGGAGGGAGGCACACCGGATGTGTGCAGGTGCGCCAACCCTTCGCAGAAAACGGGCCGCAATTCAACACGGGTTGCAGAATTTGCATGCAACAGGTCGTCACTTTAGTCTCACTCCATTTGTCTCCTTAAACCATTTGCCTAAAATTAATTACTAGAAATAAATTGCAAATAAACAGAATTCATAAAAATAACTTTAGTCTCACTCCCGTAAGCCGGTATACATTAGGAGAGATAAACTGATCACGATATTAATTAACTGTTTTCTAGTGTGGAATTAGATGTTCTGAATAATTCTCGAATGAAAACAGATAAAGATTGTGTAGCGGTAGAGACCATATTGATTATCACACTAAAATATTACTCATTGATATTTGTACAATTCTTAAAGACTAAATACTCCGTAAAAACCATTAAATGGTTTTTCTAGGTCTTTGATACGAATGTAGATTGAATTTTTTGTCCAATTTCCCTTTCTCTTTTGAACAATTCGTTCAATAGGTTGTATCTTTCTCTGCTTCTGGGCAGTAATGATTTACCCTTCCTTCCCCCAATCATCACATCCTATTCTTACTTTTTTTACCGTTCAATAAAGTTTTAAAATTGCTTTACGTTATTACGTTTGGTATGAATATAAAAAAACAATTGAAAAAATAGTAACAATATTTTTAAAGAAACTGATTAATAGTTTCAATAAGGAGTTATTTATTACGAATATTTTTGTTTCAAAATGGCAGAGAGGAAATAATGGAATTTTTACTTTTCAATAGTGGTTTCCAAACAAGACGCCAGAATTCATGGTGAAAATAACTTGCGTGTTACGATTTAATTATTTGCATAAATAAAAGAAAGTAATTGGTATTTCAATAATTTGTACGTTGTTTGTAATCGCGATCGTTTCAACTTGTTTATACAACTTTTTTGTCGGTGATGTAGTTACGAAACCCAATGCGATGAAGCAGGGGTTTGCATCGCCAGCAATGAAGCTCTAGGTGGGCGCTTCATCAAATCACGCTTAGCATCGCGTTTCTCTGTGAATGGAACTTCTCCAGGACGTGCCGCCATGCCGGGAAGTGTGCCACACTGATTAGAAATCCATACTGATAAATCTATTCAACTGAGAATTTCATCGGTATGCAGGATGCCTCAGAAAAATGTTACAAATATCTAGAGTATGTAATGGGATCCAAAATGATTCGGTTTTGCCAATGAAAATGTGGTGGGAAATTCAATAAAACAAAGTTACACATGTGTCATATGACATTTACACCTGGTGTACACGAAGAGGATTCGCTTTTGCCAATAAAAATGTGTTAGGAAATTTAATAAAACAAAGTTACATATGTGTCATGTGACATTTACCCCTGATGTACAGAAGGTGATTATTTTTTTTTTACCAATGAAAATGTGGAGGGAAATTCAATGAAAAAAAGTTAAACGTGTCATGTGACATTTACTCCTGTGTTCAGAGGCGGGATTTCGGATCTTATTTTGGGGGGCCAAATATCATAGTAAAAAGAATATCATAGGCGCCCCGAATATCATAGTAAAAAGTTGTCCTTAACCAAATGACATTTGAGTAGTTACACTATAACTCGAACATTAAAAGAAGATTTTTGAAGTTTTCTTGGCCCTTGTCCCACCACCTCCACTCTCTCAACACGACACGTGTTTTTTTATTTTAATTTTGTTCATCAACTTGACACTATTTTCCCTCATTGAAAAAATATGAAAAATAAGAAAATAATTTATAACATTAGAAAAACATTTTTACTTTCTTGCTAGCACTTACACAGTAGAGTGAAAGTGATGTAATGCGTGAAAAAACGGCAACATTTCGGCAGAAAAAACTTATTGCCGGGTCCTAATAACGAAAAGTGAATAAATCCCGTTCTTGAATTTAGAAAAAAATCGTCTGACTTAATGTTGTAGCCAGAATTCATGTTTTGTAGGTCCTTGATACCAAAAAATGGATTGACGGTAAAACGTTCGTCCGTCTGTCTCTCTGTCCTTCCGCCTGGTATATACGCCTGAATTTTTTTCCAAATAGAAGAAACGCCTGCCGATCTGGCCTGAGTTGAAGCTCTGCGGTTTTGAAGAACATTGATTAATTTTTGGGGGTACTTTAGATGAAGCCTCTGCCACATTTTTAAAATTTTCTCAAAAAATTGGCTTCAAATTTTTTTAAAAATTTCTTGTAAGAATAGAGCAAAATACAGTTATAAACGTGGCATAGGTCCAATTTTCACTGTTAACTCTGAATTCTCGATAATTACAAACTTTTAATTTTTATCGGCGACTTCTACAACTACAAAATTGAAGACACAGATTTTTCCTTCAAATGAAATTTATGATTAGTCCTTTCATTGGTTAGTTTTTTCATTTAACTTAATTTGTTCTTTCATTACGATCATATACATTTTTCGCATTTTTTAGTAGTTTTTGCGCAATATTGCGTGCAATTTAAAAAATAACTAAACAAGATTTTCTCAAAAACGGCTCAAATTTTTTTCTTAAAACTTTTGGTAGGGATAGTGCTATATGTACTCTATGAGATGACATAAACACTTTTAAATGTTATTTTTTTTAGAAATTTAACAGTTTCGTACCTACAATCACGAGTCATAACACTAGAACTAACATAATTTTTTTATTTTATTTATTTAAAGTCGCTTTTTTACAACAAAGGTCATCAGCGACCACAATTAAGTATACATCAATGTATTAAGTATCACATTTAAGTTTCACACATTAAGTAGCAACAATTCATTAAGTATACACAATTAAATATCAATCGAATTAAGTATACATCTCATTACAGATTATATTGCATGACAATTTTTAACATTATAACACATATTTTTCCTCATAATTGCATTACATCAAATTGCTAATCAAAATTATTAACATCAAATTTTATATCGTATTTCCTTACTTAAGTTAACAATTTCTACCAACATCAGTACTTTTGCACACCCGTCTGTAGAGCTGAACAATTTATGTAAGTTAGTTTCTAGTTTCAGTAGGTTTCTTTCCTTAGCTATACCGGGGCATTCTAAGATAATGTGTTGTGTAGAGATATTACTGCACCACATTTAGGGCATGGTTCTGTGTCGGATTTTTTGAATATATAACAATATTTCAGATTAAAATGACCAATCCGCAGTCTAGTGATAATGACTTGCTCTCTTCTTTTAAGGCAGATTTTCGGCAGGGCTGGTTCCAGTACGGAGTTCCTAACCAGATGTAGTTCTGATGATTTTAATTTCCATTGTGAGTCCCAATATTTGAAGCAGGATGTCTTGAATGGCCTTTTAATGTCTTTTGTAGTGCCACGAATTTGAGAATCAAAACTTAGAAATGATGTTGCCATTTTTGCACATTTATCAGCTTTCTCATTGACAGCGATTGCCCTATGGGATGGGATCCAAACAAATTAGAATTTTATCCCTTTTTCACCTTGAATAGATACAAGATCTTGGATTTTTTGTATGATGGGATTTCCAGCATGTCTATTTTGTATGGCTTTAAGGGTTGAAATTGAGTCAGTAAATATTGCAATGGGCAAGTAATTTGTTTGTTTGATGCTGAATTCGATGGCTTTCCATGGTTCACATGAACAGATGGAAAAATAATCTTGGAGGCGTTGTGATTCGACTATATTGGTAGACTGAACGTAAAATGCACAACCAGCTTTTCCATCACATTTAGAACCATCTGTATATATTTGGTTGGCATAATATTCTTGTAATATTGTTAATACATTTTGGAAATTAGCTTTGGGGCCAGAAGTAAGGTGAAGGCTTATTGCTAAGATTAAATATATTACAACATTATGATCTCGCCAGGGCGGGATGGGAGGCATACATCTAGGTAAGGTGGCTGGTTCGACAATATAAGTTTCTGCAGGTACTTACGAATCCTCTCTCTTAGTGGTAGTGGTGATTGAGGGTGGGCTTCATAGACAGATGTTTTTAGGTGATTGAAAATATTTGTATATGCAGGATATGGAGGGACACTTGAAGTTGAGAAAGCATAATTTAAACAGTGAACTATACTTCGCAGGTCTAATGATATTTGCCCTGTTTCCACTAATAGACTATTAGCTGGGCTGGTTCTAAAAGCGCCGAGGCTTAAGCGACATGAGCATGTGATTATTGGATTTAGCATTTTCAGTATTCTCTTGGAAGCTGAGTTATATATTACTGCACCGAAATCCAACTTGGCCTGGATGAATGCTTGGTACATTTTCAGTAGACATTCCGATTGTGCTCTCCATTTGATGGACGACAACATTTTTATTACATTTAATCTCTTTTCACATTCCAACTTGAGACCTGTTGTTTCCACGAGTGAGTAGAATCAAAAAGCATACCAAGAATTTTACAGACATTTGTTCTTTTGAGTTGAAAGCTTCCAAGTCTAAGTTGAATTTCTTCATTCCAATCCTTGCGTCTTCTTGAAAACACTATAAATTCCGATTTTATTTTCGAAATTGTGAATCCCGAGTTAGTTGACCAATTATTGATTTTATTTAATGTTTCTTGGATGATATTCTCAGTTGTCTGAAGGTTTTTTCCACTGCAGAGCAGGGTGATATCGTCGGCAAAAAGGTATATTTTTACAGGATGTTGGACTACAAGATTCACTTCATTGAGGGCAATTAAGAATAGTAATGCGCTAAGAACTGATCACCGTGGGAGACCATTTGTCAACTCTGTGGGTTGCGAAGTTGTATCTTGTAATCTGACTCTAATATATCTATGTTTTAGAAAGTTTATGATGAATGCTAATATGTTTCCTTTCATTTGCATGTTTGACAGAATGTTAATCAGTCTGTCTTTATATACCATTTCGTATGCCTTTTCAATATCCAGTGAGACAGCAATTACATGTTGCTTCATACCTAGAGCATCACAAATTACGGTATCAATATTGACTAGATGATTGTAAGTGGATCTAAATGCTCTGAAGGCACTTTGTTGCGGTGATATCTGTTTGTTGCTTTCTAATATCCATCTCAGCCGGTTGCAGACCATTTTTTTAGTAATTTGCTCGTATTACATGTTAGAGAGATAGAGCGAAAGTTAGTAGGATTGGTGTGATCTTTATTTGGTTTGGGGATTGGTACAACAATTGCTTCTCTCCATTGATCGGGGAAGGATTGAGTGGTCCAAATAAAATTATACAATTGGAGTAGGTATTCATGACCAACTTTAGGCAGCTTTTTTAGGAAACTATTCGGTATTCAATCAGGGCCTGGTGCTGAATTATTACTTTTGTCTAACGTGAGTTCGCTCATTAGGAACTCTTGGTTATGCTGTTCTTCATTATCTCTTAGAATCAATGTGATCTTGATTTGAGTTGATATTTGTAGCTATTTCAGATAGGAATTTTGTGTCATAATTTTTATTACTTGAGTTGTCAGCAAAGTTGTCAGCAAGAATATTACTAATAGCTTGAGGATCAGAGTGTTGTTTTCCATTTTTATCCATGAAGGTATTGGGTGTACCAGGCCAACTTTTTCCACTGATTGACTTTACTTTCTGCCAAAGTTCAGTTGTTGAAGTTTGATGGGTGATGGTGGATGTGTATTTTTGCCAGGATTGTATCATTGTAGATTTGAGGGTAAGTCTTGATAAGACTCTTACTTTCCTATATGCAATTCCATTTTCTAATGTGTTGTTTTTCTTGAATTTTCTGAAGTTTCTCTTTTTATTTTTAATAACTGTGGTACATTCTGCATTCCACCATGGCACTTGATGCTTTTTTATTTTTCCTGTTGTTTGGGGAATAGAATCACTGGCTGCTGTTAAAATTAAATTAGTAAAATCTCCTACTAAATTATTTATGCCTTGTGGGATTAGATTGTTCGGTATACTGAGATTGTTAATATTGAATCTAATAATCTCTTGGTACTTTTGCCAATTTGCTTCATGTAAAATCCATTTAGGCCAACACCTTAGTTCAGAAACTGGTTCATTAGATGGAATATGAATGTTGATGGGGTAATGATCACTGTCATATAGGTTTGGGTTTGTAGACCATATAATTCTTACTGCAATATCATTAGAAGCAATGCTTAGATCAATTGCACTATCTGTACGATTACTTATATTAAAATGTGTAGGAAAGCCAGTGTTTAATAGGATGAGGTTGTTGTGGTTGTCCAGCCACTATTTAATTACTTTCCCTATTCTGTCCAATTTGGTGGAACCCCACCATTTGCTATGACTATTGAAATCACCCACTATTACATACGGTTTAGGTAGCTGCGTAAGAATATTATCTAGTTCATAGATGTCAAAATTTTAACTATTGGGCATATAAATATTACAAACAGTTATAAGAGTATTAATTTTTACCTTGACAGCAATGGCTTCTAGGCAACTTGTAGAGAGATTTCCTGCATAAAAAATCATTCTTTACATAATTTGCTACTCCTCCACTGGCAATTTGTGTACTATTTCTATTTCGAATAGCTGACTTATAGCCAGATATTTTTCCAATGTGATTTTCTTTGAAGTTGGTTTCCTGAAGGCACAAAATCTCTGGTTTAGTATATTTTATTAACAATTTCAAGTATGATAATCTTGCATAAAAACCATTACAGTTCGATCGTGTAATTTTCATTGAGATGATTTATTCAGTCTGATTTAATCATCTGATGATTTAATCATTTCTGAGTCAGTTTCATCTTCCTGTGGTTGTGAAATTGTTTTGTGAATGTTTTTAATTTATTTATTATTCTTGTGAATCTATTTTTTATAGATCTTTCAGTAAGTAAAGGGTAAGTAACTGTCATCATTTTAATAATAGATTGAATATCATTTGTAAAATCTCTAGCTATTAAGGTTGAATTGTTCGGTCCAGGTGCCATATCTATGAAATTTTTCAATTGGTTGTAAGAGAAAAATTACCACTGTTGGTCTCAGTTTTTTCCTTTAATGGGCAAATAAGATCTTCAAGTGATTTAGTGGTAGGCTTTTCTTTGATGCTGCTTTCTTCAATTACTTCTTGTGTCTTTTTCTTCTTCTTCTTTCGCTGTTTTCCTGATTCCATGTTATTGTTAACCAGTTTATTATTTTCATGTTCAATCTGTGATGAAGAGTCTGATGACAGAGTTTTTTTTAGGTATAGGAGAGGTCATATTACCATTCCTTTCCATGAATTCATGTTGTTTTTGTGTATCTACTTCAGTAGTTTTTTCATTAATTGAAGATTCTATCTCTTCACAGGAACTATCCCTGGTTAGGTTAGATTCTGTGGGGCAGGTATTCTTATTATGATGGGCGGTGAAAGGTGGGGGACATTGTTCAGCTAAGCGCTCTTTATTGGGGAGGCTTCTTTTAAGAAGGGGAGGAAAGTTCATAGAGTCACTGGTTGACGGGGAAGTGGGTGTTGCAGTTGTAGTAGGCTGTACTTCCATATTATTAAAAGGGATAGTTGATATATTTGTACTGTGTGTGTCCAGAAGGGAATTCTCTGTGGAGTAATTTTTGGGGCAATTACTGGCAGTATGGCCTTCCATTTTACAATTGAAAAAGGAAATATTCTCAGCAGAGAAAACAATTCTGTATGATGTGCCTTCATACTCAATCAATGATGATTGAGGAAGTTTATCAATTTCCTCAGGTTGGATAAAAATTTGCCTTCTGAAACTCATAATGTGATTCAAACTAGGATCTGAAAGACCAGCTCTAATTAAAGATATATTGGTAGCAATATTGATGTTGTGCTTCTTAAAAATATTGACGATTTCATCATTTGGAATAAATGGATAAACATTTGATATTGTAATGCACTTAAGTTTGTTAATGAGGGGTCTTACATTTACAGTTATATTTTTTATGCTTAGAATAGGGTGTTTATTTGTAATGAGTTCAGCATTATTCTTGGAGTTCAGGAATACACATATTCTGTTGTTAGAGATTCTGGATATGAACGTAATAGAACTGGGGGGAACAATTTCAGTTAATTTGCCTATGTAGTTCTTAACAGATAAATTCTCACATGCATCCAGTAATATGGCTTGATCTTTCGATGGAAAACTCACTGTGTTAGCAGCTCCAGCATACGATTTCGTCGGTGACTCTGGTAGGTTAGGTGACGTTGAATTCATCTCTCACTCCAACGAATTCACACCATTAAATAATTCTTGGTCCAAATAGTATTTTTCTGGCGGTAGCTTAGCACCCAAACTCAACTAAAAGCAGTCGCACAATCAACACGAGCAATTCACTAGTACTGACCACAGCGACAGCTAATTATAATTAACATAATTATTTCATGATTAAATGAGCTCTTTCCATTACAAATTTCCTAGAGTTATTAAATATTTCAAATGCCGAAAATAGGTGCTTCCCACGAAACATCGTTTCGTGGGTCCGCGCTGCCATAAAACTCATGTGTTTTTTCAGCATTCCTTGTGATCTATGGAAGCGTAGTCGCCAAACTGAAAATTTTAAGCCGTTTTCCATGTGCTAAAACGATTTGATTTAGCAGATCTTAAAAAAAGAAGAAATTTGTCAAAGCTGCAAAATGTACAGATTCAAAAAATGCGTCGACTGACTAACTTTCCTGAGATTTTGCAGTTCTAGCGTGAACATACAGTGTGTTAGAGACTAAAAACTTTGCGTTTACAATTATTGAAAAAGTTAGAAAGTGAAATTATACGAATGGTGTTGAGCAAAACTGTTTATTATATTATATATTGTAAGTATGTTTTTCCATTATAAGATAAGATATAATGTAACTAATGCATAATATTTGTTTGATGCCAAGTGTGCAATGAAAAAAAGCGAACCAGCCATCTCAACTGAATATTTTCTGTTATATTCAATGTTATTATAATAATTTCCCTTTTCTGTTATTATAAACGCGAATCTGTTGATTTAATCAAGTCGGTTCCATTATTATAACAAAAGAGTTTCAGTTTATTGGACAACAGAACAATTTTTAATTACAAATTTATAATAAACACGAAAATAAAGGTACAGAACTGTTGAAGCCAATTTCAATGGGTGTTTAAAGACAATGTGATTTAAAGACGGAGACATTGTAAGAATGTTTTTTTTATTTTTTAAAATACAACTCAGCAATCGAGTGCAGTGGTGCTGCAGAATGGCACAGACTTTCTCTTACTTGTTAGTTTTCTAATTTCTTTGGTCTGAGCTAGCTTTACAATCTTGCCCCATCCTCTTGCCAGCTGCAATCTATCGCCGCCCAAAGTACATTAAAAAATCAATTTTTCGGTTTCCTAGTGGTAGAACGAAATATTACTTTAAGAATATAAAAAAAGAGTAACATCATTCCTATAAGGAAATTTTGTTGAAAAATTTGGAGCCGTTTTTAAGAAAATAGAATTTCAGCGTTACTGTAAATGTGAAATTTGAAACTCTTTTTCTCAGAAATATTTTGAGTTTTCGAAAAACTTCATACCGTGGGAAATTTAATAAAACAAAGTCACACATGTGTCATGTGACAAATATATACGAATATGATTCATTTTTGCCAATGAAAATGTGGTGGGATATTCAGTAAAACCAAGTTCCATATGTGTCACGTGACATTCACTCCTGATGAACACGAAGATGATTCGTTTTTGCCAATGCAAATGTGGTAGGAAATTCAATAAAACCAAGTTACACATGTGATATTTACCCCTGCTATACACGAAATCTCTTTAAATTATCAGAACTTGACCTGCCGAACGCCAGTATATGATTCTACCAATCGGATTGAAAAAGATGGAAGGCTCAAAGATCACGCGCGGTGCGAGGCCCGCATGCACAGGATGCGTGTTCTTTGCTTCTCTGACACTGGAGGATAAAAAATAAAAGATTCGAAAAGGCAGATCAAATGGGAAAAGAATAAAGTCTTTAGGAGTAAATAGGAGAAAGTAACATTGAGAGTGAAAAACATGACTTTAATGCAGGGTACTTCATTACATACCCCTAGTCTTATGACCTTGTCATCCGAAAATAATTGTTCCAGATGAAGTAAATAAAACGGGAATGAGTCAAGTCAGCTGCTGCGGTCGTCAGCTGTTGCGGCCGAGAAATCTCGATTTATTGATTACAATATATTCCCTATATTATTTTCAATTGCAGTTATGCGCATGAAATACGAGAGTCAAAGTTGAAACAATCTACCCTTTTTAAATCCTTGCTCGTCGCACATAGCGAAGTCGCTAGCCTTTCACCAGTGAGGTCCGGGTTCGATTCCCGTCGAGTCTCATGTGAAATTTCTTCCTACAAAACGAGTTTTGCTGCTTCACAAGGGCTAGACCAACCCCTGTGAAGTGTCCTAAACCCCACCCCTATCCTTATTCCTTCCCAATTCTGGCCGCTGGGTAGTGACGCAGGAGCGCGTAGTAAGAGGCGCGAACGCGGAGATGCTATCTGGCGGTCCTCTTGACAACTGACTGCGACGTGACGTGACATGACTTAAAGGTAATGGAGGATTACTCCCGCGCAAGTTAATGGAAGATTTACTTCCCAGCGCAAAGCGCTCAACACCCCTTAAGGGGTTTGGAGACGCGTTGCGTCAATTTAAAAGACGCAACAAATTAAAAAAAAAGTAGTCTTGCAGAAAATAATTATCACAATAACGCTTAACGAAGAGAAGACGACAATTAAATACGTTTTATAGCATTATGGTTTTTCCTTAAATGAAATCTGTTGAAATCGTTTGAGCCCAAAAAGTGAGTAACTGGTTTTATCTCTAGATCGATTTCGTGTTAGATAATATCGTATCGTAATGCAAGTAAGAGGTAATTTTCACTGCGAGGATACAAAAAGTTAATTACGAAAATACAATAGTTAATTCCCTCTGGATTTTGCTTTAGAAATTGCAGCGTGATCCTGTGTTAAGTATTGCAGTATTGCATCTCGCCGCCAAATTTGACGGGTTCCCACAAGTAAGAACAATATACTCCGAGGAGCGACTGTCAGCAAGGGTGGACGAATGAGCAGACGGAGTCTCGTGTATGCTCGTCACGTCAAGCGATTGCATCCTTTGCATACGTATCACCTACTACAGTCAATTCCCTTGACGCAATCTGGAGCTCGTTGCGGCTCTGGGGCCTCTAATCGGCGAATCATAGGCCTCCAGAAGGCCGTCAGACTTAGGGATGGCAAAAACATCGATGTTTTTAAAACATTAGTAATTAAAAATGAATAGGAAAATAGCATGTTCTTAGTCTATAATTAAAACATCGATGTTTTCTCGTCAATGTTTTCATCGACATCAAAAACTCTTTAGTGCTGTATGGAAACAACGATGTATCGATGTTTTGGTAACATTTGCCATCATGAGTCATACTTTGCCTCGTTGGGAAACATCGCGCATTTTCAATGCTTTTAAATTGCCTTCCCGTGGGGCAGTCAAAGAAGACCCATTTCTCACAGCTTGTGTTTACAATTCTTGGTGCGCCTTCCCCTGGGTATTAATAGTACTAGCGGCCAACATCCTGCAGCCGTCGGAGGAGCATCAACACACGTTCAAGCTAACAGCGTCAAAATAAACAATGGCGTTTCAAAAGTCAAGTCCCTTGACCTGCTAGAAAACGTGAATTCTCTTCGCCGAGATTTTCGCTCACGATTTCGAACGAAGAAAGAGAAGAAGAAGAAGAAACAACTTCAGTCTTGGCTATACAAAGTAGAGAAGTGTTTGCAAAATGCAAAGATACGTATTATTCTTAACAAACTCTTAAAATTATTCTTCCAAAACTATTAACGTGCGACCTGCAGCAGTGTAAATGCTTCTGGACAAAAACTTTGTCTTAACACTACAATAGATCTCCGCCTAGGGAGTACAGGACCTTGTCGTTGGTGGCGGAGCTTGAGTACCACCATGACCCCGAGAGCTATGCCGACGGTAGCGTAGCTACTGGTAGAGCCTCTTTTGCCGGACAGGTCAAAGGATAGGGGTGAGACGAAGAAGTACTCCAGAAGAGGACCTAAACACCAAGAAGAGGACTTCAAGAAGAAATCTCTAGAAGAATCATGCAAAAACATCGTTAGCGTGAAAAGATGGCGAAGATGTCTTGAGTAGATGCAACTCAAAGCCGTAGTGAAGGCGATGCACCTAGGGTGAGCAACCCGAAAAATTGCCCTGCAAGTTTGAAGGCAGTGAGATGGCATACCCATCACCGAACTAACCTGCATATGGGCTAGAAACCCTATCAGGCAAGAATTAAAATTTCTCACAGATCGAAACAAGTACAACCGGACGCCTCATATACGACAAGGCAACGAAAAGGATATGATAACTGTTTAGTGGAACATTTACAGATAATGACTTGGAATGTTAGATCGTTAAAAGGAAAAGAACAACGTGTAGTCAATATAATGAAAGAAAAATTTGTGGATATAGCCATGTTAACAGAAACAAAGAAGAAAGCTAAAGGCAATGGATTTAGATGATTATGCTCTTATATATAGTGGTGTTGATATCAATGAAAGAGCTGCGTCAGGAGTTGCAATCTTAATAAGCAGAAGATGGAAAAATCGAGTTCATTCTTATAGTTGGATATCTGACAGAATTGTCACTCTTCGGTGTAAAGTAGATAGAGGATATATATGCTTCATTTGTGTGTATGCCCCAGAAGAAGGGAAAACTTTGGCTACAGAGGAATTTTACAATTCTCTACAAAAAACTCTCGATGAGACAAATAAAAATGATTTATTGTCATATCTGGAGACCTCAATGCCAGAATTGGGAATGTATCTATTGATAAGATAATTGGCCCCAATAACGAAGATGCCCTGAATAAAAATGGACGTAAGCTAAGAGATTTTGCATGTTTTAATAATATGAAAATAATGAACACCTTTTATAAGCATAAACGTATTCATAAGATGACATGGGCAGCACGTGGTCAAATTAGTGCTATTGATTACATCATGGCAAACGATAAAGTAAGCAAACTTTTCACAGATGTAAGAGTCTACAGGAGTTACGATATAGATAGCGATCACTTCGCACTCTTAGGAAAGTTAAAACTACTGAAGAGATGGGTTAAAAACAATAATCGCCAAACTTGTCCCATCCAAAAGATTTGGAAAGTATATTTACTAAATGAAGAATCTGTCAAACTGCTATACCAACAACGTCTGGAGCAACATAACAAAACATATGAAATTAGTAATGACGTGGAAGAAGAGTGGAGGAATTTGAAAACTATAATGGAAGCAACAGCATATGAAACACTAGGTTTTACTTCAAAGAGATCGAAGAAGAAAGGGCTTAAAATATGGAATGAAGAAATTGAAGAAGCTGTTAATGAGAAAAATAAATTATACCTGAGATATTTATCCAATAAATCTCCACAAACTAAGAAGGAATATACCACAATTTCCAACCACGTCAGGTATCTAACAAGAAAAGCCCAACAGGAATTATGGGATAAATATATAGCTGATATTGAAAATGACATACATGGACGGCAGAAATCCGCGTATAAAATTATGAGTCACCTTAATAGACAAGAGAAGGATGTAGCAGATATACAGGTAATTAAGTCAGATGAATGGCTTTCTTATTATAAGAACTTATGGACAAATAAGAATGCGAGTGATAAGAATGAGAAGGTAGACAAAAATGAAAACCTTATTGAAGACAGCGTAGACCAGATAGAATTTGAGGAACTGGAAGAGGCATTAGCTAAAATGAAAAATAGGAAAGCTAGTGGTAGTGATGGCATTAAGGCAGAAATGCTTAAATGTGCAACTAAAGAATTTAAAACAAGGCTTCTCCACTTCTTCAACCTATGCTGGAATAGAAGAAAATACCAACTGATTGGAAACTTGCTGTAGTTCTGCCTATTTTTAAAAAGGGAGACCGAACAATATGTGACAACTACAGAGGTATAAGTCTCCTAAACGTTGCGTATAAGGTATACTAAAAAATTGTGACCTCTAGATTAAGGAAAATTGCAGAAACAATGCTGATGGAAGAGCAAAGTGGCTTTCGCCAAGGAAGGTCTTGCATAGACAATATATTTGTCTTAAAACAAATTCTAGAGAAACACAGAGAATATAACAAAGAAACCCACATCTTGTTTGTAGATTACAAGAAAGCTTTTGACACTGTAGCCAGGCATACCCTCTTTGAAGTACTAAGAAAGAAAGGAATCCCTGAACATCTGATTCTTGTAATTGAAAGTATGTATAATGAATCCGAAATATGTATTACTTGGAAACCAGATCGAAAAGCGAAAGTGGACCAAGGCTTACGACAAGGATGCAGTCTTTCACCGATTCTGTTTGATATCTACATAGACGAAGCTCTTCGCGAGTGGAAGACCAGATTAAAATTTTATAGTTTAGACTTAACGAGAACAAAATTATGGACAATACTTTTTGCAGATGACCAAGCAATAATAGCAGAAGGTGAAGATATATTACAAAAAGCAACTCATGAACTGCAGCGGATAATGTCAGAATATAATCTGGAAATATCGGACACCAAAACGAAAGTGATGGCATTCCAAGGACGATACCCGGTACGCTCAAAAATTGTAGTAAATAATAAAACTGTAGAACAGATACAGCACTTCACATTCCTGGGAGCAGACATATCATTTTACGGCGAAATCGACATAAATAAGAAAATAGAACGATTCAATCAAATGAATGGTACCATAAGAAGAACACTCAGTTCAAAAGTGAGAAGAGACACTCTCATCAAATTTTATAAAGTTATGTCAATACCAACTTGCTTATATGGGAGTGAAGTGTGGACAATGACAAAAAAAGATATCTCAAGACTGCAAGCAGCAGAAATGAGATTTCTTAGAGCGGTAGCGGGATATAGTCTCCTAGATAGACAAAGGAACACAAAAATCCGAAATGAGCTAAATGTAGAATGTCTCATAGAGAAAGTCACTAACTACAGACTTCTTGGCAAGAACATCTGTTGCGAATGAACAACGACCGCATTCCTAAACAAATGGCAAATTATCAACCAAGAGGAAAGAGAAACATAGGACGTCCAAGAATGCGTTGGAAGGACCAGTACTAAGCGGCGTAACAGGCATCATGCCTAAATACTTGAAGATAAGAAGAAGAAGAAGAAGAAGAAGAAGAAGATGAAGACTACAATAGATTAAATATTTTAACAAAAACAGCCTTCACGAATACTGCAATAATATGGTGTAATACATACGTATATACTGAAGAATATTTCTTTTCATACTGTGATACACTTTTTTAGAAGACTAAATTATTAAATTTCCTGCCAATTTTAAGCATGGGTTCGACACACAACATACACTCCTTACATGTTGCATGTGTACGTGTGATTCTATATAGAACCACGATTTCTGAAAGTGTTATTGATTGGAATCAATTATTAGATTGATGGCAACTACTACATAAATTATCAGCCATTTCCAACAATAAAAAAATTAACATTTATTCCTGTATATATTACACTTCTTTCCTTCTCATGAGAATTACTTTTCACTTTGAAACATTAAAAACACCGTACGGTTTTGACTCTAGTTCGTAAGCTGACGTTCGTAATTACGTTCGTAATCTTGATTGCTGACTTCTCGCCGGGCTGGCGGACGAAGTCCACGGAATCCTTGTGTACCAATTTTCGCGTCCTTCCAAATAAGAAAAAGCCCGAATGTCCTCAATGATTGCTATAATTGGACTTAATATTCCCACACAGTTAATCTGCAGTCTCGACTTTCCCTATCTGTGTTACATATGAAACACATACTCTCGACTGACTATATTCAACTACTTATTGGAAAATTCTTTCATCTTCGGAGCTACCTTAATATATATCTCCTCGAAACATGGAGTCTATTTAATTCCAACTTCCAACTATTACATTAATAAAAATTCCCAATTACGATTTGCACAACACCAATCTGTCAGACCTCAAACTAAACATAACTTCTCGGTTCACTATCATTTACCTAATACCCAGCTTATGTTAAAAATCCGATCGCACCTCACCAACCGCTTACGTGTGCTCGCGTCTTTTCTGACAATCACGACCATCCAACGCCCTCTTCACTCTTCTGCACATAATGTATTCGGGGCCGTGTCCATTTGCACAACGTTATGACATCAAGCATGGAACCTTGTTGACCCGTTGTCCTAACAATGCGTATTCTTAGACTTCCGAGTCTGAAAACGATGCCATATTCCAACGCTAAATGTTAATTTTATCAATAAAAAAACTAATCCCAGGGCTTATCACAATACCAAGAATATCAAAAAAAGTTGCTGTTTCATACACCAACATGGGAATAACGAATAGTATTTAATAACGGGTGACCTCTTCCTTGGAGAATTGACGTCGCATGGGGTCAACTGTGTCGTAAACAGTGATGTAATGAGTATGAAATTTCAGTCGGTACGTACAGCATGAAAATAGGCGTAACATCACTATCATTTTTTTCAGTAAAAATCGAAACTGATTGTATTGTGATTTCCTCGGTATCTGACGATACCATAGACACTTCACAAAGAACCGGGGATGTACAGTTTTCTTTCAATTTCTTTCAATTGGAAATTACTAATGGTTTCATTCAAGTTTCTCAAACACGTGAACATGAAGCACGTGAACTGGCATATCGCAAACGTCACACGATCTTCCTTATCGCAAATGGGTGTTTTTAGACACAGAAGAAGATCCGACTTAGGTAAGTGAATGTTACGGAACCAAGCTTCTGGTTATTTTTCATTATGGCAGCGGGTGTCTCGTAATGTGAATGCCGAAGTATCGCATCTCCAGGGTTAGGCAGTATGTAAATACTTTCTCTCGAATTAACCAGCACATTTTTATTTTTTTATTTATTTAGTTCGTTTCCACCGGACAATTTTGACAAACCATTTCAAGAAATACGTCAATGCATACTCATTAATGAAGAAACAAGGAAAACGAGAGCGTGAAAATCAAATCAATTTTTTTATCATTCTTTTTAAAATCTACTCAAATGATCAACTTTTAAAAATAGCTGTAGGTCGAAATGAAGCATGTATGATAGGAACTTAAAATCTCATCGTTGAAACAATTAACCTCGCTTTTCAATGATCGCTTCACTAGTTTCCATAAAAATGCTTTGGCTATATTCACGTACCCTGTTGATATTTTGACTAGACCTGAATGGTTTTTGAGAACGAATTAAAGCATGTGACTATAATCCTGACTAAAGCAAAACGTCGCGAACATTTCAAAAGTAGTATCTTTGAAAGTAGTTGGAGACGTATGTTATTTGCAAAAAGATAAATAAAAAATCGTATGGCATACTCTGAAAATGTTATATATTAAATGCCGAGACGGAAGTCTAAAGCTATGAGTTATTTTTATACCAAGCGAATCAAAGGCGTTAGAGTAACTTAATTTTGGAAGAAATTGTAATGTGTATCATTTATAATAATGTACGGAGAACACTGCGTTGCACAAACTAAGTGATGCCAACAGAGCAAGCAAGACACCTGATCTTCGAGTCTTCAATTACCTAAATCGTGTTGCACAAATAAAGAGACAAAACTAAAACATTTTTGAGTTAAGCAAAGAAATAAATTCAGAATAATGTTGATTTTCACTAATAAAAATCACAAATGTAGTTCACAAAACAGCTACTGTATAGAGGGAAACACTGTCGTTGGCCTAAAATAAATAACTCCGCCCAGGAGTTACGAGCTCCGATCGTAAATACGATCCCTACTGTGTTTGTTGTTTCAATCTGTACCAGGTGAATACCAGAGAAGTACAAACGCCCCAGGGATTACGCGCGATTTTCCTTCCTTGTCCTTTGCCATATTCTTCTCTTATCGCACACATACACAAACACAAGTACAATGTGGCGAATCCTGAACATTATTTTAAGTATACCGCACATTATGCAATCTATCTCTCTCGTTGTCTTTTATTTTGAGCTTTTCTGAAATCCCAATACTATGAAATTCCCTCGTTAATAATTTTTCTATAAGACAATTACACAAACCACTAACTTCTGAATCATTAACACATTCCATTTTCACAAAAGCCTGAGAGAAGTGCATCTTACGAACGAGCAGAGGACTGTTTACCGCAATATTTTGCGGTGCCTTCCGACCGCGCAGACGCGCATCCTGCCCTCTCTCTCCCTGCCCTTGAATCATGAGGAACCATAGGTTATCGCGGCTGGCATGCGGTCCCTTCGCATGCGCTAGCGAATTGTCTGGTCAGCATTAAGAACTGTTTGAAACTTCTCACTATACCGCACTTTATTGCGGAAGTGGAAGGCTGACTGGCTGTCAGTAGCGAAACTGAACTTGATGGAAATTAAGGTAAGGAGGAATAAAAGGTAAAATAATAACGAAAAAAGCAGAAAATGCCACAAATAAGGAAAAGAGGCGCAAAAAGGCAACATGACAAAAATAGGCATCAGAAGCTAAAAGAGTCAAAATGAAAATCTGCTAAAAGAACTATAGAAGTGAATCCTATTGTTAAAAGTTATAAAATCATTACAATTATAAAAAGGCATTTTGCCAAACTTCCGAGCTCTAGTAATAAGTCTTTCAATCTCCACCCACACTCACTTGTAGATCTCGGAGAGCACCTCCCCGGCCGAAGTGCGCTGCGCCAGCACCCGGAAGTAGTTGCCGAAGATCGGGGTCCCGGGTTCGAAGGGCACTCCGAGCCGCTGCCAGTGGCCCAGCGGGCGCACGAGCAGCAGCCACAGCAGCGCGGCCACCGCCGCAGCCACCGCCAGCCACAGGAACAGGCACGACATGGCGCGGTCTCCGCTCGCCGAACACCACGCACCACGGACGGGCGAGATGGCAAGCGTACCGGCGTCTGCCTCGCGCTGCGACGCACGCCGACCCCAGCGCCACGCCCCTCCTCGTCCCGCTCCGCTCCGCCCCGCCCCGCGCCCCACCCCTCCTCGCTACGCCCTGCTCCGCCTTGCTCCTCGCCGCTCCGCCTCGCCTCACTCCGCCCTCCGCCTCGCCTCACTCCATCGTATTCCTCCTCGCTCCGACGATTCGGCCGGCACGCCCCTCCTCGTCCCGCTCCACTCCGCCCCGCCCCGCCCCGCCCCTCATCGCTCCGTCCTGCTCCACCTTGCTCCTCCCCGCCTAGCCTCACTCCGCCTTGCCTCGCCACGCCTCGCTACGTCCAGCTCCGCCTTATTCCTCATCGCCCCTCACTCCGCCTTACTCCTCTTTCCGCTCCGCCCCGCCTCGTTCCGTCTTAGTCTTCCCCGCCCCACCAAACCTCGCTTCGCACCAATCCACCTCGTTCCGATCCGCCTCTCCTCACTCCGCCTTACTCCTTCCCGCCCTGCCTCCCCCGCGCCAACAGGCCCCGGCGACCCCCTCCGCGCCGCCCATTATCTCGTTTAGGCAGCCCAGGGGCGTCCAGCCGATAACGGTCCTGCTGAATGGTGCGTACGAAGAGTTATCTCCCTGTCAACTTGTCAAGTCCGACTGCGATATGCGAATTTAGAGACTAGATGACGCGTGCCAACATTGATTATTTTTTTAATTAGTTTTATAAGTGGAGTTATCTGAATATTGAACGCAACTTCGAATGCCCTGGCTCTGAATTGTGTTACATCATAGAGAACCGCTTCTGTGTGCGAGTAAACATTCTGATATAGTAGCGAAACGTTTGTTAACAAACACAATGACGTAAATACGTGTGATTAAATTGCACAGACTAACAAATAATCAAATGAGTTTTGCAAATACTTTTAAATTCCCCTAACAGCTCTATCCACTCTATGGAGTGGAATTCCCAAAAGAGAATTCAATGGTAGAAAATGGTATGTGTTTACGACATTGGAATCATTATGGAAATAGACGCTGTTTTGTTGTTTTTGTAGCACGAAGATGGTCGCAAAGCGACCTAAAAAGCTTTATGGAAAAATAAATACTTAAGATAAAACAACACCTAATATCTACTTCTATAAGAATTGAATGGGGTATACCCGGGAATCCCTAAAATTGAAGTAACAGTTCAAGAAAATGCCTCTTTTGTAGTTTAAGGCACAAGTAACTCGGAACCCGAGGGTTTGAAGGACTACGACTCATCGTTTTCTAGTTATTCATCATCATGGTAGTGTATCGCAGCGTAACGTGTGTAGCGGGTTGCATATGCGCCTGATGAATTAATGTAGCATAATTTTCAAAATTCTTCATTTATAGCCTTGAATCTGTTTGATGCAAATTTGATGGTCATTATATATATATATATATATATATATATATATATATATATATATATATCCCTGATTAGGACCATTAGAGGATTTTTTATCGATGGAATGTTTCAAAACGTATCAAGTTTCACTAGCGTATTTTAATTTACGTGGAAGGAATGACATATTGCTTCAGTGATATACCAAACGTTATTTTGGCAGTTGTGCTTGGGAAGTGGCCCTGTTGCAGTGATTTACCGCTCCTCCCACATGCACGTGCGCATCATCCTTAATCGCAGACCGAAGACAAGTGCTTTGACACGTCTGAGGTTTAGTTTGCAAAGCAGTCGGATCAGGCGATTACAAGATCATAAAAGCAATTTAAATATAGGTTTTACGTATTCTAATGGATGAGCCCATGCAAACATTCTACACTTTGTAAATCATTGTTCCAAGAGTGAAAAATAGCTTCTACTGTCCGCAACTGGCCAGGTATTTACAATGTACGTTCCAGGACCGTACAAGACCAGTAGTGCGTATGTATGAAAACATTCAAATATTGCTCAGCTTATATTAAGGTACAAGTTTCACTGCTCAGAACATCAAATACCCAATATCTTTTTACATAGATTCGAGGTTTTGCACATTTCTGATCATTGAAGTTCAGATGTAGGATTCATGTTTCGAAGAAGAGTTAAACCTCAAATATGTAACTGAAATTCAATCACTACTTGTAGATTACAGTTTAAGAAATTGGGATTTAAAAGTCTGGAAACGCACAGATTACGATGCCCAATAACAATGATAGGCACGATGGTAACGTGTGTTGCAGCGTACTGCATGTTACGGATTGCATGATCGCAAGTTGATTGTTTCATGGCATAAATCAGAGATCGTCAAACCGTTGACCGCGATGTAGTAGTAGCTTGCGGGTAAACTGTTAGAACGCAGAGTCACGCTCACGTCGGATAATCTGGAGTTGCTCCTCTAAACAGAAACAGATGACTCACGAAATCAGCTGATTGCATACTCCCGTGCAAATGCCATTGACAGTCTCATAGTCGGTTTTGCGAGTTGATATTTCAGTTACGTTTTTAGTGGGTACGAACAAGATATTTGCTAATGTGAATAGTTTGATTTACTCATTGATACGAAGCTATATTTGTGCTAATAACAGCTAGTTCAAGCAACAAACATCACTGACATTCAGAATGGGAAACCTATTACTTCTTTCCGCATGGTAAAGGACAAATACGATCGTATGTGTTTACTATGTGGTTACTGTTTTACGCAAGTGTATCAGTTGGAAGGAAAGGTATGTATGTTTACAGGCAATAAAAAAATCGTAATATTTAAAAAAGTTCTGATTCCTTTCTTAAGAAGTGTCCTTTGGTGTAACTCGGAATAAGCCTTAAAACGGTCAGATTGCTCAGAAGCTTCGTAAGTCCGGCGACCAGTGGAATAAATCTACAAAAGTTTCCATTTTTCGGAAATGAACAACGAACATTATCCAGGCGTTAGTGAACAATAAATTAACAATACGCTTTAAAACGCTCGGTCTAATGCAAAAAAATCCTGCTTCAAAATAGAAGACCTGTGATAATGTCGCAGCATCCCGGTCCTTTCTTCTTTTTCAGTAGGTGGAATCATGAATTAGATTACGTCATCTTTCATACCGCTGCTTGGAAACCGCTGGCGGCGTCTTCATGAGATATTAAATGTTCAGCACAGACGTTTAATACGCTGCATAAAGAAAGGGAACAATTTGTCCCCTGCTCAAACAGCTCCTCAGTTCTTCCTCTCACCTACTTTGATTCCGACCCCGCTCCGCCTGCGCGGAACCTCCATAATTGGGTCCTCCTTCCAAGACTGTTATACCTTTCCTAGATTACACTTAATTTAGAGGAAAAGCATTGAACTCGATCCACAAATTCCTGGTCCGGGAGTTATCTATGCTCCAAGGCCGTTACAAGGATTCTGATGATCGAGCGGCGACAAAAAGCACGAGTCCGTTTGGCCCGAGGGCTTTTTGTTGGCCGAGATCATTAGAACCAGTTGACGCCCGTTCAACATACATTATTTTATTTTTATCCTAATTTTAATTAATTTTATTTACTTATTTACTAAATAGCTAGCTGTTAACTTGACTCGATTTGTCGTTTCATATTTCCCTTCCATAATTCCCTTTCATAACTCCCTCCGTAAGAGAACATATAGCAACATTCAACTGTTTTCATATTTCCCTCGTAACCATGATCTTCCCGATCCAGCTAAGTTATGCAGTGAATATCGAGCTCCGTATCAAGGCAATAACAAGCAATAACATATCAGTAAACAATAAACGGGGTTTTGAGGAATGTAATAGATTCTGTACACATGTATTATGTATGCTCCTCTCGTGTGAATGAGGGCTCCCCTCGCCAATAAGGCGCTCCATCGTCTTCGGTGAAAGGTAGGGTTGCCAACCGGCCATCCATTTGGGAGGACAGTCCTCCATTGATGTCTATAGTCTTCTAGTCCTCCTTTGTATTTTAAATGCCCTTCGTTTTGTAAATTTTTCACATTTGCTGTCATTTATTTTATCACATGACTAACATCTGATACGTTGTGTAGTTTATTGCTTAATTTAGAATAGAAAACATAAATACCCTTTTTCTGAACGCTGACATACGCACATAACACACGCATGGATGATAGTATCTATGTCTAGCGACTAATATAAAAAAGAGATGTTCAGACCATCTTCATCTGCATTTTGTGAACGAACCGTTTCACTTGAATCGCAAATGGAGAGAAGAAAGAAATAGAGCTGAAGTTAGTCTAAATGAAATATTTATAAAAAGAAGTGTGTTGGTGCGTATTTTTTCCTTATCGAGTGTCTTTCCTTTAACATGAAATTTGTTGGCAAACCTAGTGAAAGGTATAATGTCCGCCTCAACGTCTCTAGCGTTATTTCTTTTCTTCTAGAGCTTTTCCCTGCCGACAGCCGGTTATCCTTTACGTCCCTATGGGACGCATATTTGACTCTAGACACCAACACCACACTTGCAGGTTTCTCTGATCTGGGGTCAGCAGAATGCGAAGCCCTATACGACAACACATACACGGGAGACAAGGGAGAAACAACCGTGCCCAATGCGGGACTCGAACCCGCTATCCTTCAGACCGAAGTGCTGAGTCTGTACACGCTCTTAGCAACCTCGGCCATCTAGACCGGTGATGCTAGCTTTATCTGTTTCATAAATTTGGACGCGTTCTCGAAATTAACAACATCCCAATAGAAAGGTACCTATTTATTTATTTTACGTCAAAAAAAAAACAGTTAAAAACTGCGTATGACGTGCTATGGGGAAAAGTGAATTGTGTGCACATTTTCAAAATTCTGTGATCCCTACACTAAGTCATATACTACTTAAATTTTGAATTTTTGAAAGGGAGAAAAAAAACAAAAAAAACTCCCATGTAATAAAATCTATTTTCAAGGATAAACAAGCAATAAATAAATTTGAATTTTGAAAGGGAGAAAAAAACAACAAAAAAACTCCCATGTAAAAAAATCTATTTTCAAGGGTAAATAAGCAATAAATTTTGAATTTTGAAAAGGGAGAAAAAACAAAAAAACTCCCATGTAATAAAATCTATTTTCAAAGATAAATAAGCAATAAATTTTGGCTCTTATTACTTCCTGCCGCGACAACATGGAAACGATAATTTGAATAATTGTATTTCCCACTGAATTCTAGAAGACGTGCACAGAAAATGAAGTTACATTTATGTCCAGAAGCAAAACAAGGGGGCCATCTCAGCATTTGCTCAATGGATCAGGGAAACTGGACGAAAAACTGATCGAGATGGGGGTCATTGACCCGGAAGCTGTAGTACAATAGTTGTTACAGGTTGTTTATACTTATTTATACAGTCCAAATGGTAAATAATGCATTATGTATCATTGTTAAAATTAATGTTACTTTTCTTGTGATGCTCAGTATAGTCTCTAATTGTATAGAAACAGTTATGCAGCAGAAACGATTTCACTTGTGATTTAAACTTTTCTATTGAATTTAATCGTTTAATGTCATCTGGCAAAGTGTTGTAAAATAATGTACATGTATTGTATGTGAATTTTTTGTAATGAGCTGTTGATACTGTCACCTGATGAATATGATTTCTACGTCGAGTGTTATAGTAATAGACTTCGGCATTTTCTGAAAAAATATTCCCGCCCTTGAGCAAGTCATTTTTTACAAAAACCACTGATTCGTAAATAAAAAGACACGGTAATGGTAGAATTCCTAGATTAATGAAGAGAGGCTTACAAGAATCACGTGGGTGGGATTTGGTTATTATTCGTACAATTCGTTTTTGTAATCTAAAAGTCTGGGAGCTATAAGATGTATTTCCCCAGAATATTATGCCATATCTCAGGCGGGAATGAACATTTGCGAAGTATACACAACGAGCAGTATGAAGGCTGACTGAATTTGCAAGAATTCTGAACGCGTAGCATAATGAACTTAATTTTGTGTTCAATTCATTTAAATGGACGTTCCATTTAAGGTTTGACTGAATTGAGAGACCTAAAAATTTTGTTGCTTTAACATCAGTCAATGGTACACTGTTCATTTTCAATGGAGCACAGAATTGTTTATTTGAAATGGAAAACTGCATTAAAACCGTTTTCTTTTCGTTTACTATTAATTTGTTATTTCGGAACCAATTTGAAACATCTGATATTGTACTATTTACGGTTTCTTTATTGCAAAGGATGTTCGTATCATCCGCAAAGAGAACCGTTCTTCCGTTTCGAATCGTCGAGGGCATATCGTTTACGTAAAGTAGGAACAGAATAGGGCCTAAAATCGATCCTTGAGGAACTCCACATGCAATGGGCAAAGAGTCGGAAAGGTGCGTACGTAATGTTCCATCATTCCAGTAAGGTATTTCAACTCTCTGAGATCGTTGTTTAAGGTACGAACATAACCAATCTAGAGCAATACCACGAATTCCATATGAAGGTAATTTTGAAAGTAAAATGTCATGATCAATGACGTCAAAAGCTTTTGAGAGATCTAAAAATAATCCAATAGGTGCCTCCTTTTGATCCAATGATGAGGCGACATCTTTAAGAAAAGAAAATATAGCTGTTTCTGTTGATTTTGATTTTCTAAATCCATGTTGGCAATCTGAAAGCGCGTCGTGTTTAGTGAGAAAGGTTTCCATTCGTACGTAAAAAAGTCTCTCTAATATTTTTGAAAAAACTGATAGAAGAGAGATGGGCCGATAATTTTGAATTTCATTTTTGTTGCGTTTTTTGAAAAGCGGCTTAATTTCTTAGCTGTTTTGAAAATATCTGAAACGTTCCAGTGCATAAAGATGCATTAAATATGTGAGTTAACGGGTGTATAATGGCATACGCACAAGTCTTTAACAAAGAATCCGGGAATTCATCTAAACCGGACGAAATATTTATTTTTTAGTTTACCGATTATTTTGAGAATTTCATAGGAAGAAGTTTCGGAACGAACATTGTGTCTAAAATTTTGGGTGAACTGTCTGCTTTTGAATTTTGTGGCTGAAAACCCTTAGTGAGATCGGCAACTCCCAACAAACCAATTAAATATATAGGACTGTATCTCGATTAAAAATTAAATTGGCGCGATCATATTGAAACAAAGATAATGCAAACCAAGGCAAAACTATATCAGCTAAAATCAATAATAAACAGACACAGATCACTACAACAAAATACCGCCATAGCAATATACAAAACCATAATAAGACCTTTAATAACTTAAGTCCGTCCCATATGGATTAACGTTGCCAAAACAAATATGCGCAAACTCCAAGTAATCCAAAACCAATTCCTGAGAACCATATCTAACGCCCCATGGTTCATTACAAATAATCAACTCCACAAGGAATTCAACATTGTATCATTAGATCATCACATCACATACCTTGCTACAAACTTCTATCATAACATACATCAAATCCCAGCACTCACCGGATTCAGACTCGCAAAACCTCCAACCCATAAAACCAGAATTCAAAATAAATACCCTTTCCATAACTTTCAAATCAAATTCGCTAACATAGAATCAGATTAGAGGACCCATAGTGGGCAACCTCCCCATTGTATAGTATGTAAGTTTAGAATAAGTTAGTGAGTAAGTAATAAAAATTACATATGTAAAGTTGAAATAACTACCTATGTATTTTCCTTCAGAAAAAAAAAAAAGAAAAAAAACCTCTTCACGTGACTTATTTTCAGCTATTGTTCGTTTGGGCGTCCCTGAGTTGTACTTTACGACCTCAGTTTGGCGGCTCATCGTTACTAGCACTTTGACCTTGATAAACTAGTCTCAAGGGTATGTCCCATATGTTCGTTTAAAGAATCAACAGTCGCGAATGGCATACAAAATAAGACTGCGACGCAAGCGTGCCGATGCCTGCTGCATTGCATGGAGTAGCATAATAGGACGTGTCACGAAATAGAATTTTGAAATCGATTTCGATAAATTTTTAACATTTATAATAAAATTTAATGCTAGTGTTCAAGCAAAGCTTAGAGGAGAGGTGATAAGTTTGATCTTCAGATATTGTTGTTGAATTTAGTAACAATTCTATTGGAATAATACACTACCTACCAGGATACATAGAAACTATAGTCTATTTCGTCTTGTGAATCTCTTGGGGCTAAAATGTTTTGTTCACTAAACCAGAGGTTGGCTATATACTATGTATGGACGTATTTGGCATTTGTGTCCATTGTCCGACTTTGCCGGCTACTTAACGGTGTCCCAATGCCTGAGCCTCGTTTTAATTTCCAAGCTTAGGGGTGAGAGACATGTGGCGAGCATGACGTAATTCATTCATTCACCATTCAGCAAACTCCGCCTCATTCAGTTTTTCTTTGAAGAGATTTAAAAAAGAAAGGTACTACTATATTTCTGTCTCGACCAGGAATCGAATCCGGGGCCACATCACAGGAAGCTATCACGCTGCCCATTAGCAGTCCAAACGGCTTAAACTATCTGTAATACTTTAAATATCCATGAAATCGATAGAGTCACAAGCAGTTATATTTCTTCCAGCAGTGGCAGTGTAGTGCATGTAAGAGTAAGTGTGTAAGTAAGGAGCGAGGATAGAATAAGGAATGAGAAGGAAAGATCGCGTCGCTCTGTGGTCTATTTGTTAGGGCACTACTCCGGCATTCATCTGGAGTTGATCGGAGAAACCACAGAAAACTACCGATCAGAGCAGCCGGCCGATAGAATTCTCCTTCAGTCAGTGAATTCAACCAAGCTATCTAGCTAAAAATAGAAAATTCACTCACAATCGGGACATCTATCTAGGATCTCCCGATCACAGGCACTGCAGTGACATCAGTTGATGGCATGAGTCACCTTTACCGGAACCGGAAAAGGGAGGTCGTATAGACGCAAGCCTCTCCCTCGTTTACGTTCAGCAAATGAAAATAGCTCTCTATATAATTCTCATATTACATACATTGTAATGTAAGTATGTATGCATTATGGCAAATATATGAATCCGGTCTACAATAGCTGCCAAACTCAAAATGCTAGATTTGACAAATCTGTAGAATCTGAAGGAGAAAGGCCTCTGGTGGATGACACAGATCTAAACGAATTTGGTACACTTAAAAGTTATCCAAAACATTGAATTACAAAACATACAGGACCTAATTATATGTTATTTTTCACAACCTTAAAACTACTAACTCTCCGGATTGCCACAAATACGAACTTCCGTATTCTGTAGGCGGATAGCCCACATTAAAAATCGAAATAACATGTCATTACACGCATATGTAGTCAGCCAGGCATTATATCGTCATAATTGTTTAATGGTGCAATAAAGCTTTTTCGCTACATTGCGACCTTCTTGAGTGCTACAACAAATAAGAATATAGAAATTATAAAATATGATAAAGATACAAACAAGTATTTAATTGAACAGATAAAATATATAAAGCAGTCGTTATATATAAAATATTACCTCAAAAGAATGAAGAAATATGAAACTGATATAAAATAGTAAATAAAATATTTATCGTGGATTTCAAATAATTGAAATTTCAAAAAGTAAATTTTATATAAATATTCTTAAACCTGAAATAGATAACCTAAAATTACAATCAATAATATAATTGGTACCCATATGTTTATCGAGTAATTTCAACATCACTCTCTACAGAGTTGATTTGGAAGATTATAATTTGAACTATGGGTGAAGTAATTTTGGTTACGACTATCGTGCAAAGCAACTTGCTGTCAGTACTACTGTCAAGAAGTTCGCGTGACCAGAAATGAATTACGGAGAAGAGAATTAAAAGAACAATCACACAATTACGGTTCCTACTTTATAGAATACTGAAAGGGATGAGATAACCGTGTGCCCTCAAGGCTGTATTACGCAATGGTGCAATGCATTAACGTTATTCGTTAATGTGTGACGAAGAAAGACACACTTCTTGAAGTGAGGATAATTTATGAAAGAATACGCTTTGCGAGCATTTGTGCCACAAAATCGCTAGTAATGTGAACCTGGGAAATTCAATAAATATTATCAAATTAATGTATTACAAAGATGAAAAATTGGAAGTGTTTAGCTTTTGAAAACAATTATGGTCCAAATGTTATGACATTAAAATTGGTAGAAATGGCAACTTCTAAATAATTCAATTCAGAAGCATTCAGAATCCTCGAATCAATATCCGATAATTTACAACATTCACAAAAATGTATATGAATATACTAAATAGTAAATACACATGTTTATGTTTAATTTGTACATATACCACATGTTCTGTAAGTTTGAAAATTGAGGTCACATGTATGAGGAAAGATACTTTGATTTAATCTTGAGGTTATTTCTAATACATAATTTTCTTAAAATAATAAAATGTTAAATGAATTCATTTTCAATATGCACGATTTCTTTCCCACACACTGCATATGGTGGCGATGGTGTCTGTGGCGGCGATGGTGTAACGGTTAGCATATCGGGCTGTTATGCCCAAGTTCGCGGGTTCAAACCCGATCGAAGCCGTGAATTTTTAAGAGTTTTGTACTTCTTCCTTCGGAGGGGAAGTAAAACCGGCTGTCCCATGTTAGTAGACTTTCTGCATGTAAAAGATCCTCATGCCTAAATGACGCCTCTGAGCTAAATTCAAACTGCCTGTTTCGTCGCCCAAGTAATACCTTCTTTCATCCCTAGTAGGTGAAAGAAGTGTAATGAAATTGCGCGTGGTCAGACGGAAGAGCAGGCCTCATTGCCTGAGTCTCGCCTCGTAAAATAAGACAATTCATTCATTCATTCACATTTAAGCTTACATCCACGCTAATCCTAATTGCACCACCCTAATTCCACCCTTGCGTACTGAAGTTTAAATCACGTCGACACATCAGAAATTTGTCGTGGATGAAGCGACCTCGCGACAGATTTTCTAGGGGTTCTCCCGTTTGACCTAGTGTCATCCCACCCTCGTCTTCCTTAATCATACCATCACAACTACAAACCCTCCAAAACTGTTCATGTACACCAGAAAAGACTACAAGGCTAGTGAACTGGGACCATAAATAAAGACGTGTATCTCCGACAAAGGCGTCGGCGGCGCGAAACACTGGTCGCCGTTGCCGCCTCGCCACGAGGCCCTCGCGCGCGCGTCGAGCCAACGTTGTAGCGCCGCTCCGCGCGGACTCGCAAAATTGTTTGGGAGCTCGAGGAAACCAGCCTTCTACTGCATCTCTCTGGCAGACCCATGAGATACTACAAGTACGATGGCCGCTCGCCTTCACCCCTCCACACCGAACTTCAAATCACAAATCGACACATCAGACAATTGCCACGGACGAAGGGACCTCGAGTCAGATTTTTTAGGGGTTCTCCCTTCGCCCTACGTCTCATCCCACCATTGTTTTCCTTTATCATACCCTCAAAACCATTCGTCTACACAAGAAATAGCAAGGCATGTCAACTGGCAGCATAATAAGGATGTGTCCATAGCTCTGATAAAGGCCGCGGGTGGTCGGCCTGCGTCGGCGGCGCCGCGCTCTGGGCGCGCGCGATGAAGACGTCGTCGCCGCTCGGCCACGGGGCCGTCGCGCGCGCGCCGAGCCGCCTCGCCGTGCCGCGTGGCGCCGCGGGGGCGGAGGCGGGGATTCCCTGTGCGGCGCGGCGTGGCGGGGGCGGGAGGCGGCGGCGCCGGGGCGCGCGCGACCCCCAGTCGATCGCCGAGCGCGGCCGCAGCTGCGCCAGCCCACCCGCGCGCGCGCGCTCGTGCTGCTGCTCTCGCCCGTGCGTCCATCCGTCCGCCTCGCCCTCGCCCTCGCCGATGGCGCCCGCGCGCTCGCCCTCGCCCTCGCCCCGCGCCACCCGCCGCCGCCGGGGCGCCCCCGACTGAGGCCGCGCGGCCCGGCGCCCCCGAGGGCGACCACGACCACGACGACGTCGGCGGCGGCGCCGCGCCGGGGGCCATGCCGCGGCTGTGGCACGCGCTGCGCGGGCGCGGCGGCGCGGGCGGCGCGGGTGGCGCGGGAGGCGGGGGCGGGGGCCGCAGCCGCTGCGACCGCTCGCTGCCCGACGGCCTGCGCCTCATCGGCACCCAGGCAAGACACGCCCCCTCACCGCTCCCCCACTTTGCCATTCCAAGCACTCCATTAACTATTATTATTATTATTATTATTATTATTATTATTATTATTATTATTATTATTATTATTATTATTATTACTATTATAGCCCGTTGCAATCCCGTAGAGAGCAAGGGCCTCCGGTTGCCCGATGGTTTACACAGTCACAAAATTCCCGAACACACAATTCGGGATATTTTATATATTCGGATCTATTTACTACATCATTTTATTTCCTTACTCATATTTATTGTTGTTACTCATTTCATCTATTTTATTATCCAGATCATTCGTTTTTTTTATTAATTTTTAATCTTCCATTCAGTTATGAGCTAGGTCTATTCCATTCAATCACTTATTTTATCTATTTAACCTAATTCAGCATATTTTTACTCAATTTTCTTGCTTAATTTATTTATTCCAATTGTTCCCATTCATAGTATTCGTGTAGAAACATTTACTTATTCTCTTAATTTACAGTTTTCACTTGTGAGAAATAAAATTACAGACAGTGCAATCTAAAGCGCAGTGAAGTGAGATTGAGTGCCATGAAGATATCCAAGGTGTATTTATAGAATACAGCCTAATGTTTGCATTGTAGGTCACTGTGCCCATGACCGTAAAATCAAGGTAATCTGGCACCAATTACCAACATTTAATCGCAGAAGTAATAAATCTATTTGAAATAATTATTTCGTGATTTTGGACAAATTTCAATAATTTTTAAACATAACTTTTGTATTTCATTTCTGCAAAATGTATTATTATTCCAAATGTAATTTTCGCAGTCGGACATGTGTCAATTTGTTTACGTTTCCTTAGCAACGGGCCCATTCGCCTCGGCAATGGCGCACATACATCATTTTGACATTCCCACTTTCGTTTACATTGTAGTAAGGGATAAAGAAATTCGTGTCACTTTCCGGGAAATCAATTTTCTCGTGAAAATGCAGGAGCGCCAGCCGAGCGCTCGTGAAAATGATCAATTCTCCTCTCCGTCCAATTGATGCATCGGAAGTTAAATATTTTCGCTCCTGAATAAAACTGTATTTCTCGCTCTGATGCCGTACATAACTTTTCATTGTAGTTTGTTATTCATTAATGCATTATTCATTTATTGTTCATTTATTCATATTTATTCATTGTTTACTTCCTCTGTTCTTTATTGATCCTTCATGTGGGCATTCATACTTATGGTGTTGTAAATTTTACTAATACTTTTTTGGTTTAGTGTTCTTGTTTTCCTTGAATATCAAATCGCAATCAAAGAGCAAAGAGTATGGCCTTAAACTCTGCCCTTTTTTCGTATTTTCAAAGATCAATATTCCCCAATCAGAAAGGCAATATTTTCCTAACTCAACTTCTTTTGAAAAAGTGATATTATCTTGAGTAAAGTACTACATATTCTACATGATTTTTAAATGAAACCTATCAACAATGAGTGCCAATAAAGTTAAGAGAACATTTTTTCCCCTTCGGTAATGCTGATCTTTTAACCTTCTTAAAAACATTTGTGTTAAATTTTTGTAATAAAACAACTTTCAGAACTCTGAAGTGCGCGAATACACGCATAGAAAATTAGGAATGGGGTCTAATAGAACCAAAATTATAACAAATTATCTTCAAAAGTTTCTAAAAGTTTATTACTATTATAAATCACAATATAAATATAATCTGCCATTCGGAATCTAGTCGATAAAAACTCTGTCATTTCCCATTGTGTTTTCTTCTCTCCCGTTTTCCACGAAACCTCGTCATTCTCCTGTTTTCACTACAGTGGATTTTTAGGGAGATGGCACCCTAGTGTAATGGCCAGCGCACTATGTTTCCACTTTTGGGTACTGGGCCATCCACAACATATCTGATTCAGGGCCATCCACAACATATCTGCGAAGAAAAAGGCGAGTAACACGTTACTTCAAAGTTCTCCTCCTTTCCGCTGCCTCTCGTTCCCCGCCTACTTAATCTTCGCGCTCTGTCCTCCGTATCACTTACCACTCACTGCCTTATCACTGTCATCACATCTCACCTGTGCCTGGTCGGTTTTAGCCAGCGAAGGCCGCGCTGAGTTTTAGCTTCCTGACCACGGATAATTTTTTCTGCTGTAATTGAAGTTTTAAATTAAACGATATAACATGCTGGTAGCTTTCCATTTTATTGATTTTTGTACCCATTATACTCACTATATTTTCTATTCGTCTTCAGTTGGTAATATTTGGTAAATGGAGCTCACAACCTAATTCTTACATGTCGTCCTTCCACTAGAGCTACAACTTAGGATAGTTGTAATTTCTTTATTTATGAGCCAATTCTTTTACAAATAGTTTTGTTACAAACAATGATTATTGAGGTTTAGTTTAATACCTTTTTAAATCTCTACATGAGCTTCAGCATTCTCAATGCATTTTTTAAACGAACTGGTATGTTCGATGCTGCTGCCCGCAGCATAGTTCGTGGAACGTTGGTTAACACATAAGAAATTGTTGCTTCAAATTCATCCATGTTCTTTTGTTTTCTCTTTTAAGCTCCCTCCTTAGCCCACCCTCAGGGGAAAGAACGCAGAGTTAAATCAGGGCTGCGAGCTGGCCACTCATCAGGGCTGCGTGCACCACGTCTGCCAATCCAACGACCTGGTACATGATCACGCAGCCATTCGCGGACATTATTTGCAAAATGTGCAGGTGTTCCTTCATGCATGAAGTGAAGCTGTGGGTTGTTCCACTGTGAAATTACAGGCCACACAGTGATTTATAACGGCCCCGCAAGAACAATTCACGAACTCTGCTAACATTCTCTTCATTCCTCGAAGTTGGTCTTCCTGATCTTCTTCCATCACCGATATTCCCCGTTGTTAGTACTTTGGAATGGCAGTTTTTAACTATTTTTCCATCCAGTGTTGCGTTCACCCCTCCACCACCTTTGTACTTGCACCACAGATCCCCAGACCTCAAAATGAGCTGCTATTCTGGCCCGCTTTTCGACACTCCACATAGGCGTCATTTTTCGACTGAAATATAAGAATAAACATGTTAAACAAAACCTCAAGGACTACTCTTTCTATCATATTGAGTTGTAAAAACATTGGTTAGTAAATGAAGAAATTGTAGGTATCCAAAAATAGGGAGTGACTTATCAAACAACCTGCAGGTTCCTGTGATACCTATCAGCGCCATTGTCGGTTCAGCCGATTTCGGGATAAAGACAGATATTTCGTGGTAATATCAGTCCAAACCAAAAGGTTGCAAGCGGAGTTCACTTGAATGAAAGGAAGAAAGCTCGATTACCTCAATAAAGTATCCAACAGCTTGAGTAGTTCATCCGAACTGGTTTTGATAATAGTTTTACGTCATTTTTCTGTACTTTTAGGGCATTTAAAAAAAATTAAGATAATTTTATCGATCATTTTGGTCGATGTTTTAGGTCATCGAAATCCGCCCCCTAATGATCACCAAGCATCTTTTAAATTTTACAGCGAAAGCTTCCATTCTGGTGTTCGTGCAATGTAGGCCGGTATACATTCCAAATTCCAAGTATGTTTTGAAAGGAATTTCCTGCGTCCCAACATGCCAACCCTCTCTTATTTGTAGTTATCCAGTTCCGTAACATCATGTCATCACAGAAATCAGAAATAAGTCATCACAGAAAAAAGAAAATAGAGCGTGTATCAGAATAAATATTAAAAACTTCTTGGGTATCTGTAGAGGTGTCGAAAATCGTATCTGTTTGCCAATGGATATGTGTACGGAAATTTCACGTAACGAAGCTACATATGTGACATTTGTGTGACAGTCAACTTATAAGGAACTGGTGTTAGGCAGGTACAAGAAATCTCTTTGCCTATTATAGAACGTGACCTGGCGATTACTAGGTATAAGGAGTTGCCAAACAATCAGGGTGAGATGTCACAAGTGTAACTTTATATGAAATACTAGCAATACCCGGAAGACGTTGTCCTGCTCTCTCCTTCACACTCTCTTTCCCTCATTCTCTCTCCCTATTTTTCCATCTCTTATCCCTCCTCGCTTTTTCCTTCTCTTTTGTATCCCGACCTCTCTTTTTTCCTCTTTCCTTTTCCATCTCTCTCTTTCTCTTTCTATTTTCCCGTCACTCTTCCCTTTCTTTCTCTTTTCCCTCCTCTCTCTTTCCGCTTACATCCTTACACCCTCTCTTTCCCTCTGTCATTTTCTCCCCTCTCTCATTTTTAACCTTTTTCCCTTTTCCCCATTCTCTGTCTTTCCTCTTCTTTCTCTTTTCCCTCCTCTCTTTTTCCACTTTCTCCCTTCTCCTTATCTTTTTTCTTTTTCTTTGCCAGCTCTCTTTTGCCATCTCTCTTTTCCTTCCCCTTCCTCTCTTTTCCCCCTTTATCCCTCTCTCTTTTACAATACTCACTCTTTCCCCGTACTCTCTTTTCGCCTCTTTCCCTTTTCTCTTTTTAACTTTTTAACTTTTAATTTTGTTTTCCCTTTCTCGTTTCCCCTACTCTCTCTCATTTTCCTCTCTCTTCTCTCTCTATATTTTCCTCTTTTCCTCTCTCTTCCTTTTTTCTTCTTTCTCTCTTTCCCCTCTCTTTTCCCTATCTTTTCCGTCTTTTTACATTATCTTTTGCCCCTCTTTCCCCTTCTCTTTTCTCTCACTTTTTCCAACCCTCTCTCTTTCTCTCTCTCTCTCTTTCTCTCTCTCTCTCTCTCTCTCTCTCTATTTCCCTCCCTTCTCTCTCCACCTTGCTTTGCTGGTTCCTCCTGGCCTCCTCAGCCTCGCCACGCGTCACACGGCAACGCCCAGCAATAATGAAGTTGGGTTCCCGTGATTGGGAATTATATTTAACTAAAGCGCCATCTTGTGCTGCAGCGTCTTCTAGTAGAGTTTCAAAAAATGAACAGCATAAAAATCTCCATGAAAACACATAGATGTGCCAACTTTCATGCAGATCGGTCGCACGGCCAACCCCATATGCTTACTCTGTGATTCTACCGCACCTCTGGTGGCCTCTGGCAGCATATGTCAGGAACCCGTCTCTTAGCGACAAGCGAAAAATAACGACCGTGGTGCATCTACCAGCATATTATTTAAATTATTTATTTTCCGCATTTGTGTTGTATTGATCTTTACCAAACTTTGCAAGGACACTGCACCAAATCTCCATCAAATCATCAAATTCACTTTTATTAGTATAGATAAAGGAATACACTCTTATGAAATTTCCCATCACATGCTCATGGGCAAAAGGTAATCATATTTGATTACTCGACATGCAGTAGAAGTTTGTAACATTTTATCAGTGACAACCTTATGAAGTTTGAAATTTTCTGGAGGATACAGAGACCCAATTTCTTGAAATTGATGTCTGCGAGGAGGCTCTTCCTCACTGACGTAACGTTTCGAAAAGTGTATGTCATGTAGCTTTCATTTGGAAAATAAACTTTTTGGTAATTTTGCATTGGACAGTTTATTTTGGGCGCGTTTCTGCCCCTGTCCATTTTGGTGTGGACATCCTGTATTGGACTTTTGTATAGGCGCACTTTCTTGTCACTGACCTTTCTCAAATGGAAACTTCATTCTGAAAGCTCTGATCGCTACATCCAGATTCTCCGACGTTTGTAACAGATTTTCCTATCAACGAGGGTGAGATTGGTTAGTACAGGGGATTCGCCCATCGTTCGGCCCAAAGATAAGGAATGACGACTGAATGCGGAAGAATTGATCGCGTGCGGTTCATGGCCCGTTGTTTACGGTATTGCCTCAGCATCTTCCTGGAAATGATCAGAGAAAACCGCGGAAATGACTGGTCAAAGCACTCGGCCTCTATAACTCTTACCCAGACGGTGCTCGGTCTCGATGTTGCTATTTACCTGATGTCCAAAACCGTCGCACTGACGGGACTCGAACCTAGGACCTCCCGGTCAACAAAGCTTCCCTTGCAAATTCGCAACGACGATATGCTGTCGCACTTGTTTGCACAATTAATTACGTTGTGAGAATTGATTCATCAGTTCAAAATAACACGTACTTCATACTGTTATTAATGCAACTAGAAACTACCGGAGAAAAACCATATTGTCGATGATGATAGACAACCTCCTACGTGATTGATTGATTGGTGATTCCGGGGGCGTCAACAACTAAGGTCATTAATCCCGTGAGTGTAATGCATGCTTTTTGTTCGGGAGGTGGCGGTGATCCTCCCCCACTGGATGGAGATATCCAGCACCGAGCTACCGTCGACTAGCGGGGTTTCGCCAACCAGCAATCTCCCACCAGCGGGGCACATTCCCAGCCAGGACAAGCTCTAAGTTCCCGGCTGGTCTCTCAGCATGTGTGGTGGTAGAGTAGTGCATGTAAGCGTTAGTGTGTAAGTAAGGGGTAGGATAGGCAAAGGAATGGGAAGGAAGGATCGCGCGATCCGTGGCCCCTTTGGTAAGGTATATTCCGGTTGTCGCCTGGTATTGTTCGAAGAAACCACGGGAAACTACCAATCAGAGCAGCCGGCCGTCACAATTCTCTTCCAGACAGCGATTGAATTCGACCGAGCTGATACGCTAGTGTCAAAAATCCCACTACCATCGGGACTCGAATCTAGGACCTCTCGGTCAGAGGCACTGCAGTGACATCCGTTGATACCCTGAGCCACCTCTCTCGGTACCTATGTGGAAAAACAAAATTTTACAGGAGGAAGAATGATATATTTTGATGTTAATAATATACAGTTGGCTAAGTTCAGGCATTCTACTCTTTCTATATGATATTATTAAATATTTATTTATTGTAATATTTTTCTGAAAGCTCCTTAAGAATACCTCCCAAGTGGCTCTTACCACGTACAAGATATTCTACCATCAATAAATCGTAAAGATCACGTACGGTTTTTTTATTTTCTCTTTTAAGACCACAATTTCTAGTTTTCTTTGAACATTTTCTTATCAAACTAAAGAACAAGCAAATTCTGAATCAATAATACCAAAATGAAAAATCGTAAATTCTGTCACGTAGGAAGTTGCCCATCAGCAACGACGGTATGCTGTCGCTCGTATTTGCACAATGAATTACGTAGTGAAAATTGAGTCGTCGCTCCCAAATAACTCATGCTTTTCATATTGTTAATAAGGCAGCTACAAACTACCGCGTCAAATACGTCAATTGTACATCATGTACTTCAATTCTTCGGAGAAGTAGAAAACGCTAATTTCAAGAAAAATAATGCCAAAATATATGAATATTGTGTGGAGAAATCACAATCATACGTTATTGCTTCCTAAAAAAGAACATTTACTCAAAACAGTTTAAATATTTTATGCCACAAATTCTCTAAAAATACATTTCTCTATGAAGACTACATTAATTTGTATAGTTTACCGAATTTATAAACACGATAATAGGCGATTCTAATTTACTATAACAGCCCCTTAATATTTTACACTTGTTAGTTTTGTGTAATTTTAAACTGCTTGTAGATTAAGATTTTCATCAAATAGAGTAAAATATTACATTCTAAAACGTTTCATGCTCACATGTTTTACCTTGATTCAAATTATGAAAAATTGTGAATTCTAGATCACGCAATGTCTGGCGAGCTGAAATGTGTCTGGAACATATAAAATGCAGGGCTTTCTGTTTCTTGCCTGTCTGCTTTTCTTAAGCATTATATAGATTAATACATATTATTAACATTTAAATTACTCTTCATAAAGCTCACTTAACGCAGATTCAAAATGTCAATTAATGTTCATTCTTTTGATAATATAAATCAGGTTGTTACTGGATAAAATTTAAAAGCAAGCATATACTACTTTTAAAAAATGAGTCACCTGAGAACTGAATGGTCTCCTGCCTGTGTTCGAAAATGCAAGGAGATATCGCCGATCGTTAGATTTTCTTGTTTGCTTCAGAATCGACTGTTTGCATAGGATGTCATGCCACAGAAGACCTTCTGTTACTTTTTCAGTCAGCTTCTAGCAAACAGATGTGTACTCTCTCACCGACAAGCCTATATTAAGCTACGACAGAGCCAACCATGATCTCTGTTTTAAAGCAGTGTGTTTAATCAGAATTATTTAAACATTCGCTGTTCTAAAATTAAATCATATTTTTGCAGAGTTTTCTTGTCACTATGGAATGAAAAAGTTTCAGCAGCAAAAATATGTGTACTCTGACTACAGACATCAAATATTAAAACGAAACTCAGGCAAAGTCGTTGAAAATATACATACACAATGATCAGTGAATTTTGCAACATCAATGTTTACTTCAAACAACTGTTGTGATTCATTGCTTAGACGAGATTCTAGAGGCCAACGAGTACGTAAACTTTCGGACAGTTTGTTTTTTGATTCTTAATAAAGGCCCCTGTGTTATGTCGAAGTGTATGAGGGTGCCATCAAATATTGTTAGATGACATTAAAGATGATCGACGGTAACATAACATAAAACTGACACCATTATCTTTATAATCTATTTTCACCTTTAAAGCTGCAACTTTCCAACATTTTCTTTGAGTCAAGTGGAACTTAGCGTACAAAATTTCATTAAAATCTATTATGATCGCGTGGAGCATTTTTCTATAATTCACTTGGCAGGGCCCTTTTTGTATCTCTAGAACAATTTTTTACTTCAAGTCCTCAAAAACTGATCATTAACTATAAAACGAGATAACAAACAGTGTATTCGGACATTTCTTAAAGAATACTTTATTGTCTTTTCTTTAAAATAAAAATCAAAATGATTGGATCAGGGGACACAAAGATAATACTGTCAACTTTATGTTGCCATTCCCATCATCAATGACGTCAGAACTTCATCAATGACGTCATGACGCTCGACCACAACATTTGGTGGCATCTTGCACTTTGGCATAAATGACAGAATGGCACAGACTTTCTTGTACTAGTTAGTTTCCTAATCTGTTTCTTCTGGTTTTCGGTTTTGTCCCCATCTCTTGTCCTGGCTGGTACCTATCGGCGTCAAAACATATTTGTCACAATTTATTAATTTTTTGGTCCTCAACTTACAGAATAGAAATTGTGGTGCTACAACAAAACATTGTTTGCGCTTAATTTATAACTCATGTAATTTTCGAAAATTTAGAGAGTTCAACGAAAATGAAACGTGGGCCGTTTTTTAAGAGTCCTTTGCTCTACCAAGGAAAAAATTAAATAAAATTTTGTAGCGAGTTTTGTAAACAAAAATTCAAATTCATCTTTATTTCAAGCATTACTTCAAGCACTTTGAAGTAGGGAAAGCAATACGTAATAACAATATTCTAACTACAAACGATTCAAAAATGAAGAACGCAAAATATAGCTTTATCATTCACTGTGAAATTTTAACTACTTTACTGAACAACTTAAGTACATTATAGTGATTTGATATATGATGCACAGTAGTAATGGGTACAAAATTTTTCGCAAAAAGCAGACACCATACGATTTCAGTAATAAGATGATTCCAATGGATGCACATGGAAAAAATCACTACGTAAGTTGTACACTACGATGACACTTAAACAAGAACACGAATAATATATTAAGAAACGCATTGAACAATGAAATACATCTGTAATGTTAATTTTAACGACGGGAGAGACAAGTAAAACAAATTACATTTCTTTAATTTTTGAAAAAACAACAACAAAGGAATAAAGTAACATGGCGTTTGTCATCGTATAGGGTACATTTAGCACTACCCCAAAAATTTAAAGAAACAAATTGGATCCGTTTTTGAGAAAATTTTGAAAATGTCCGGAGGTCTTCACGTAAAGTACCCCCAAATTTTAAAGAATGTTTTTGACTTCAACTAGAACCAGATAGACACGGGATTCTTCAATTTAGAGAAGATAGTACGAATGGTTTAGGCGCTTGGAATGTTCACAGGACGGACAGACAGACGGACAGACGACGGACAGACGACGGACAGACGACGGACAGACGACGGACAGACGACGGACAGACGGACAGACGGACAGACGGACAGACGGACAGACGGACAGACGGACAGACGGACAGACGACAGACGGACAGACGACGGACAGACAGACGGACAGACGGACAGACGGACAGACGACGGACAGACGGACAGACGACGGACAGACGACGACAGACAGACGGACAGACGACGGACAGACAGACGGACAGACGGACAGACGGACAGACAGGACAGACGAACGGACAGACGGACAGACGGACAGACGGACAGACGGACAGACGGACAGACGGACAGACGGACAGACGGACAGACGGACAGACTGACAGACGGACAGACGGAAAGACGGAAAGACGGAAAGACGGAAAGACGGAAAGACGGACAGACGGAAAGTCGGACAGACGGAAAGACGTACAGACGGAAAGACGGGCAGACGGAAAGACGGACAGACGGACAGACGGACAGACGGACAGACGGACAGACGGAAAGACGGATGTGCATTCTTACTAAATAATTGATGCGCTTGAGTTTTGAATACAAGGAAGACGGCTAAAGATCATGCTAGACCAGACATTCCCTTCCCTTTTCTAGTTTCAGCCTCATTTGAAAGAATGGTTTGCTTCATCGACCCCCTTACAGTTTCTATGTAATGTACAACAAAAATAATCCCATCACAAAGAATTGCACTTAAATGACGAAGATGACATTCCACATACTACAATTTTCGTAAATATCTTGATTTCCTGAAGTCGGAGACGCTTCCGTATCTCAGTAGCTGAGAGTCTAATCTTCATTATTGCGCAATGGTTGCAACAGAGAGTAAATTAGTATAGAGTATATCGTCAATGTAAGGTGTGACGAATTGCTTAATTTCGTCGCCTAACTTTTCGTCTAGACAACGGATAAATGCTGCCTCTCTATTCTTTAAAACAAAAGGCATTCGTTTCCAGACGTATGTGAGGCCGTTACACAAGAATCCCGTAAATTTTCTGTTGTCTGGATGAATAGCAATCTGCCAATAGGAGCTTACAAAATGGGTTACAAAATGCAGTCTATGTCGAGTCATTTTTACACTGGCCATTACATTTCTTCAGTGCGCATTGAGGATAATATTTTTTTCGTTCTTAAAATTCTTTTTTCCATTTTCTGTTACCTAGGAAAATTATTTTGGCCATTTATGAGACGAACAGTTTCTTGAAAAAACTATTGCAGTTAATAATGCATTTATTTATATTTCTACAAACCGACGTTTCGAGGCTCAATTTGCCCCATCATCAGGCTAACTTTTTAACAGAATGCATACTATTTAAAAATGTGTTGTTTCATTTTTTAACAGAATATGTATTTAAAAATATATTTTTTCCAGCCTGATGATGGGGCAAAATGAACCTCGAAACGTCGCTTTGTAGAAAAATCAATAAATACACCATTAATTACAACGATTCTCTTCAAGAAACTATTCGTCTCATAAATGGCCAAAATAATTTTCCTTTGTAATATTTTCTTGCTCGTTGAGTAACGTGAATATACACTGTAGTTACAATTTGTTGATTTTTGTAAACTTTCTAAGGAACGATGGATAAGAAAGAAGAGGAACGAATGTGTAATTTATTAATAGAGATTTGAGGCTCTACATAAAAAAATTAACAACTTCATTAATATTTTTTGTAATCAATGAGATCTTGACCTTTATTATACCGGCCAATCGCACGATTCATTTTCAGCTATAACCCCCCTGTGAACCCTTAAATATCATTGGCTCCCTTTAAAATTGTGTCGGCTCCTGTAGACCGAAACCCACCCCTTGGGAATCTCTTTGCAAGAATGACGAAAAACTTCATATGAAGATGAGTCTCTACCGTTAAAACAAGGCATTATTATTCTGATTAAATTTCACTCTTGTAATTTGAAAGAAGTCGAAAGTAAACTGCGTAGTAGTTTAAATTTTGAAGGTTACTTGTGAGTTAAGTCTACATTGTTCAACACGAAACAAAATTAATGTTAACAGGATGCCTAGAGGGATTACATGTCGCATGCAAATTAGGAATCATACAGTACTATAATTTTTGTGGTGAAATTGGAGGTTACAATGAAAAAATATCTACTTAATTTGAAAATATCAACATGTATTGAATTTTGTAATCTGACTGAAGCAATACATGTATTGTTTCGGTCAGAATATGCCATAGGTTCGATAAAATCGCTTCGACGTTGTTGGCTATTTCCAGTTTTAATTTGGTGGTAATTTTACGCATAATTTCGTTCGAACGACACGCAAAACTCATTTTTGTGAAAACACGTAATTTACTATTGACGCCAGTGTACGTATTAAGACTTTGGACTTCTCGTTTCGCAAATCCTTCTCTCCATTGTTCGGCCGAGGAAAGGCTGAGAGATTGCGAGAACGTGAACGTATGCATATGCACGTGTTCGCCATCGAGCTGCCTGGCGCCTCCGCAGCACGGACTGTGTGCTTCCTGTTCGTTGCGTGCTCCAGAAAAATAACGAACACCATTAGAATGTAGTTCGCGTGCCGGCCGACGGGCGCGTTCGAGGGCCCTATCGTTGATAAGGGGAACGGTCATAACACAGAAAATTACAGCTCCTCCCTCCCTCCCCTCCTCATAGACGCCTGCAGGTCGGCCTCGCCGTCGCGTCCTTCTCTTTTCGACCTTTCCTAACTTCCAGGCCGCGACCGCTTTTTCGCTTTTCTGCTCTGCTCTTTTTCTTTTTTTATTCGCGAGTGAGCACGGAAGATTGAGAGTTTCACAGAAATAAAAGAGTTTCGGGATTAAACTGAAGTAGATCGCCACAAATTGTACTATCTGTAGCGTTCTTTGTTCCTAACCGGCAAGGAAAGAATCGTGAGTATATGTCGAGCTTTTCTTTCTGTTTTTGAAATGAAAATTAGCATGCTACGTGACATCTATTATATAAATATGAACTAATGCTTGTTTATGTGCAACTGCTGGGCAATGTTTACAAAATGCAATCTATGCTGAAGGTTTTTTAGAATTGGCCATTACATTTGGCCAGTGCGTATTGTGGGGAGATATTTTCTTGCGCGATAGAGTAACGTTGTGAATACATCGGGGGGGGGACTATAATTACATGTTAAACAAAACGAAAAACAAAATTTATATTTTTTTACAGAATTTATAGTTAAGCAATCCGCAATGCATCAACGTGAAATTGTTGCTGGGCGTCGCCAGGCGCGGTAGGGTGAAATTGGCGTGGCTGGAAGGGAGTGGTAGAGGAAGGAAACAAAGCGAGCGATTCAGGATATTATCCCGAAATGTATGTTTTTTTACAGAATTTAGAGCAATGCGCAATGCATCTACTACACTACACAGCAATCCGCAATCCATTTACACGTCATTAATGCCGGGCGACGCATCCCACAATTCAACAGCTCGGCTGCGACGAAGCTGTAGGGGGGGGGGAATGACCCTATAGTGTCTTTGAGTGACAATTATTTGCTACTTAATTGTCACTTTTCAAATTAATTGCCATTGCTAGAGTAGAAAAAACGGAACGGCAGGGCGGGACGGAATATGCCTAGGGGACGCATTGTGTTGGACGGGAGAAGAGGGTGCAGGAGGCGAATTGGCCAGTACAGGCTAAATATATAATTATTTGGCCAGTTCAGGCTAATTATATATTATATATTATAACCCAGATCACACGGGATAACCAGCCAGCAATTAGATAATTTTCAAGATTTAAATCCGAATTTAATTGTGTTAATTGCTGTGGTCATCGTCAAACTTCCTTCTGCTCTTTATTCTGCTCTGTGTCTCTCTTACTCAATCCATCCATTTTGTCATTTCATATGAACCTACTTCTAGGTAGTTATCGGATTGTTCACCTATCGCCACCCACATGGGCAACTATTCGGTAGGTGCGTTGCAAAATGCGATAAAATTAAAAGTTAGTTTTATCCCATCCGCCTTTTCTACACTAATAATGGCAATTAATTTGAAAAAGTGACCGTTAACTTGCAAATAATTGTCACTCAAAGGTATTATGAGTATTTTTCTATGCGTCAGACGCAAACCTACAATAGGTTGTTCTGACTTGAAATTAACAGCACAACCGTGTACTTTTTGGAAAATAAACTGCAAATAAATCGAAAAGGTGAAAAATAATTAGCTATTAATTGTTAACAACTTTACTGGTTTCGCTGCTTCAGCTACTTGCAGATTCCTTCTTCTGAGTTTTCTTTCCAAGCAGTCAGTAGCATTATTGTTCTAACTTCTTGAAATGTACTAAATACCTTTCCATTTAAAACGTCACTGTTTCTGAGACAATACTTCGAAAATTTGCTAACGGCCTGATTTTAATGATACTTGAAATGAATTATTAATAACGAAAATGAATAATGAAAAAAATAGCACACTTTTTTACCTCTTTTGAGCAGAAAACCAATTCAGATAATTGACGAACTGAATTTTCCAATTTATTTTTATATCCAACTAATTACTTCTATGTACGAAACCTACCCACCAGCTTACATGGCCTAGTGCAAAAAAGTTGCCGCTGCAACATCTCTCACTGCGATGTCCTAGTGTTCGAGTCCTGACAATGGCGGATTTTCAGCACTAGGTAGATCAATTTTATCTGCTGTCTCGAGGAGATCTTTAACCATCGAATTATCTGATCGGTATGCAGTTTCCCGTGTTTATTTCAATTCCAGGAGAACCTTAGAGCAGTACCTTAATAAACAGACCATGGACCCGCGGAATTTTACCTTTCTCATCCTAGTCCCTTCCTTTTCCCTTAAACTCACCCTGCGGGGGAAATCCGAGTCCAACCTGTTCCTCTTCATTTCTCCACAGGTTCTCCACTTATCCTTCACCTGTACCGGAATTGGTTTTTCATAAACTGTCAAAAACTATCAACTTTCGTTAGCGTATGTTATACTTATACAAATGATTACAAAGTTTTAAAAACATGATGATTAGTAACTGCAAACATTCCAACGTCAAAATATTACTGGGTGCTACAACAATGTATAAACACTAAAATGAATGCACAGAACTGTTGCAGTCATTTTCAAAATGTATTTAAAGTCAATGTGTTTTGAAGGCGGGAAAATGTGTTTTGTTTTTTGGTAAAAATAGTTTTTTAATTTTTTAATTACAGCCCAGTAATCCGAAGGGGTGTGCGTGGTCGGGCAGGGGCTAAGAAACCTTTCAAAAATCTTATTTTAATGTTAGTGTTATAGTGTAACTACTCACACGTCGTTTGGTTTAGGGGATCTTAGCCGGAGGTACCCCTTTGGTATTACAGTAGCAATTATCATTTATTTTTCTCTTCTGGCGCTATAATTTGAATTTTTTGACCTTCCATCCACGCATCCGCAATACTGACAGTATCTTTTTCCTTTCAAGTAGTTCGGGCATTATGTAGTTTGCCTGAATCTTTAAACCACATTGTGATATAATTTTTTGCTCCTTAATGTTTCTGGGGTGCAAAATAGGAATCTCTAGATTGACAAAAAAATCTTTGGAATTTGAATTATAACAAAAAACATTATTTTTTTCCCATTCTTGCATGCATCTAAAAAGCTATTGAATTTCGTTAAAAAATATTCTTTGTCAAAATATTCTACATAAAATATCCTATTATTTAGTTACAACTTTTTTCGTTTCACACACCGTTTAGGCGTAACTGATGGTTGAAGTTTCACATTTTTTTGAGCAACTTACCTTTAGTTCGGTTACGTATAGGAACGGCAAACCAGAAACCTTCTTGTCGGTTTCGATTTGACAATCTCCCTTACTAATAATTGTCACTCTTACTTAACGAGTATTTCATTATCACACAGTACCTTTTGCGTATAATAGTTTTGATCTTGAATAACAATATTACAAATGGAAAAATTCTGATATTATGAATAAAACGGTTTGACAGTTGAATATATGGGGCGTTGAGAATAGACATACGAAGCTTCTCTCAGATAGAAATGAATATCTAACATTAGCAAACGACAAAAAGTATTTACATTGAGTATCTTTTAATGAAACATGCTCAAAAGTCGTTCAGACACTACAACCTGTGATGTCAGTTGTACGGGGTAAAATATTGTACGACTAATATCTCCAAATCGGTCGTACAATAGCTGCAACCAAACAGGGTATTGTTTGTCATTCATGACGTGGATAAAAAATCGTGTCTCTAAATTGATATTACTTGATATTGCTGTGCCTTATAATCACAACATCGTAATCAAGGAGGTAAACAAGCGTCTTAAATATACGAGTTTGGAAATCGAGATCAGCAAAATGTGAGTTGTAAAAACACAAGGTCGTCGCGATGGTTTTCGGAATGAAAAACTGGGAAGTGCCAGACGTCGCGTTATTGAAATAAGCCTATATTTTGCGCTAGGTATTGTAGGAGCATCAATAGTCACTAAATTTGTTTTGCTTAAAAAGTTGTTTGCAAATTGGAGATTTTTTGTTTAAACGACATTCAACTTTTTTATTCTTGAAATTATGGGATAACAAAACAATCAATAACAAATAATTAATATGCTCATATTTCTATTTACATTTAGCTGCCAAATGTCGACAAGTGTGTCGCTTAAATGCTCTTCTATGTGTACTAATAAATAGACCACATAAAAATACTTAGTATGGTATGCCTGTTAGTGTAAAAGAGTCAAGAATATGCGTACATCTTAAAATCTCAACATCGAGGTTTAGAAGAACGTATGAGTTTTATATTATGTGATAAATATTTTTATTTGTGAATTGGAGACGGACACACAGACGGACGGACAATCAGACGGACGGGAGGACTAACAGACGGACAGATGTATAAGCAGGGAGAAGAAAAGACAAATACACAAATGGACGGATTAATAGATGGACAGGCGGACGGTCGGGCAGAGGGACAGACGGAGAGGCAAGGACAGACGGGTGGAAGGATAGAAGGACGTATTGATAGACGGCTGGACGGACAGAGAGACATGAGACTGAGCAAAAAGCAAACGTTTTGTAAGAAAACACTTTTGGGATATCAAGGACCAGCCTGACGTAACACTAAGCTAAAACACCCCCTACCCCCATATAACTCAGAGTAACGCTTCCTCGAACCCCTCCCTCCTCTTTAGCGTTACGTAATTTATCGACGAGCCCGAGGACCTGTACGGGAAATGCCGCGTTGGAGAATACGGTCGAGGAACCAGTATGGGGTGGCTGATGATTACTAACTGGTAATATTAAACCGCGTAAATTGTTTGCGTAAGCTATGATAAAAAATATTTCGTCTCAAAATGGTGTCTCAAAAACCTCAACTTCCTAGATTTTCAGAAGGCAGACCAAACCCAAAAAATTACAATCATATTTCCTGTAAGAAAACATACAAGAAACCCAATGCAAACAATTCCTAAAGCAGTCAAAACAAATTTCTAAGCAATAACAATTCCCATTTTCAGTTAGGTTGCCCTATGTTTTCTGAACAGTGATAATAATCACAAATGACGCTACTACGCATGTGCATTGATCCCCCTCTTGTGTGTCTCGCTAGCGACTTATCGGTCGTTCAGTGGACAGGTATTTCGTACGAACTCCACGACTGGTACCTCCTTTGTAGAGGATGTCTTTCATATTCACTCGGACGAGGATTTGCATTGACATATGAAACAATCTTGGGTTAAATATTTTGTTTCATGCTGTATACTGCAGCGTATTAATAACTAAACTAATATAAATACTGCAGTATAGATAAGAAAAGTACAAATACAAAAACAAGATTTTCTCAAAACATCATCAAATATTGTCCTTGATTTTTTGCTTAAAAAGAGCACAGTTTTCTTAAAATTGGCACAAGTCCAATTTTCATTTTCTTCCTCTATTCATTTGCTGATGATTTCAAGTCATGGCTGAAAATTTGTATGATGCAATTTGCTGTGTTATATAACTTATAACATTATTATCCGTTACAAATCATACAAGTAAGTATGTGCTGTAAAAGCTCACTAGATTCTTTTATTGTTTAGTTTTCGTGAAGTAACAATGTATTACTGTATATCCCGTACGTTCAAAAGTGTGTGACACGTTCGGGCCCCAGCAATTTCTCGAGAAAAAAGCAGGACCATTAATGTAAAGAATATAGCCGAATAAGGAGGTGAAAAGTGTCTTCAAACCAAATCGATAATCGCAATACTCATATGAAAGAGAATAAAAACCCCTAGAGTCCTAAAAAATCAGCCTCCTAGGGCAATGTGTTTGCAGAGATCAATGAGAAACGTGTTTTCCACATTTTTCTCGGCTGCTATTGCATGTATCTGTCTGGAAAAATGCAGAGACAGGGAAAAGTAGTTGAATTTGAAGATATTCGCACAGTCGAGTCGCAGTCGATTCGCACAGAACATCACAACGGAAAAATCTAGATAGAATACACAGGAAAGCGAATAAGTTTACCTATAGAACTAATGTAATAAAAAAGTCATGGGAAACTCTAGAAACGAGAAGAACAAGGGCGAGCCTTTGCGCTCTTTATAAATCGTACGTAGGTCAACCAGCTTGGAAGGAAATTCTGGTTAGACTAGAAAACCCAAATTATTTCAGCCGAAGCGATCACACCCACAAAATTCGAACAAGGAAACAAAATTCAGATCTTGGGACATTTTCCTTTTGTAACAGAACAATTGGAGATTGGAGCAGCAATTTTCAAAGCTTTTCCTCTAAGTGTCCGAAGTTTTAGAAATAAGTTAGAACAAGATGAGAGTAATGGATATTAAATGAGTAAGTGCGGTGAAGTGCTGTGAAATGCTGGTCAGTGGAATTCAAAGCTAAACAGTGTAGTGCAGTGCAGCGCAGTGCAGCGCAGTGCGGTGCAGAGCAGTGCAGTGAAGTGTAGTGAACGCGATCAGTCAATTTAAAAATATCTAATTTAGCCAATATTTATGTAGCTTGTATTACAATTAGCATCACCAACATATTGGATATCATGACAGAGTTGGAATAATTGTTATAATACTTAATATTAGTGATAGTATGATTATTGCATCCTCGGCTTCTACTGTACTCCTTTATTATTATTATTATTATTATTATTATTATTATTATTATTATTATTATTATTATTATTATTATTATTATCTTCCTTTCTCACGGTGAATGATCTTGGGTTCCGGCAGTAGACGAAAATCCACACCAGGTTACACCCAGCTTCCTAAGGTGTAGATTCGGTGATCTATTTGGTTCTACAACACCTTGCGTAAAATGTGCGCCGTACCATAGAGTACGATATCCTGAATTTCATAGTGCTTACTGCAGCCTGGGATCTTAGTCAAGTGCTTCGTAAGATCTTTAGGAATTGCGCCCAGAGCACCTATTATTACTGGCACAATCTCTGTTGTAACATTCCACATTCGACTGACCTCGATTGCAATATCTTTATACTTTAGAAATTTCTCAGCAGACTTTGCTGTTACATTTCCATCACATGGAATAGATACATCAATGAGGAGACATGTTTTTTTCGCCATACTGCGTATCACTATATCTGGTTTGTTAGCCATTATAGTGCGATCGGTGTGAATCTGTTGATCATACAAGATGGTGTTATGCCCAGCTGTTGTTACTGGTTTAGGTGTGTGGTTATACCATTTATTGCTTATCTCTGGGACATTCATAGCTTTACTTATATGCCAGTGAATATATGAGCACACTTTATTGTGTCTTTTCAGGTATTCATGTTTAGCCAGAATTGGACATCCTGAAACAATATGATCAACAGTTTCAGACTTCTCTCCGCACAGTCGGCATCTGTCTTCCTGTATTGTCTTCAATATGACCTTCTCATAATGGCGTGTTCGTAGTGCCTGATCTTGTGCTGCTATTAGGAATGCTTCCGACTCAATTTTCATTTTACATCTCTTAAGCCACGCATGTGTTAGCTCATCATTAACGTTCACACGCTAAATATTGGCCATGCAGAGGTTTGTTTCTCCAAGCCTGTTTCAGTAGTTTTTGAGACTCGGTTCTGGTGTTGAATTTTGTCAGTAAATCCGTGTTTGCTTGGTCCACCGCTTGCAGGTCTTTTGATGCTATTTTCTTCGCAAGTTTTACAATACCTCTGCTTTCGTTCTTCGCTTCGATCAGAATAATTTGCTTCATCAAAGGATCGTCTGCTTGCTGGGTTACATACTTAGCCATTCCAACTATTGCATTTCGGTATGCAGACTCCACTTGTCTTAGCCCGCGACCACCATCCCTGCGTGCAACATACAGTCTGTCAATATCAGCTTTCGGATGCAAGGCTCCATACATCATTAGAAGTTTCCGTGTTTTTCGGTCCATACTCAAGATGTCCTGTTGAGTCCAATCAATGAGACCAAAGCTGTATTCAAGTACAGCGACTGTCAGCGAACCTATTGCTGAAATTCTATTCTTAGCGCTAAGTTCTGTTTCCAGGATCATTCTTTCTAATATTCCTTTAATATTCTTTCCTTCATTACATTATGTGAAATGTCACTACTTTCCTCTATGCCAAGATATTTATACGTTCTTCCAGGTTCAAGATCTTTTATTATGTTTCCATCATCCAATTGAATATTTTCCGACTTGGCAAGCTTACCCCTAACTATATTTGTTTTCGCACATTTGTCAAGGCCAAACTGCATGCAGATGTCTTTACTGAAGTCTTTTACGACAGTTAACATTTCAAATAGAGCTCTCTCATTCTTGGCAAAGAGTTTTAGATCGTCCATGTAAAAGAGATGACTAATTGGTTTTTCCCTTTTGTCCAGTTTATAACCAAAAGAGGGGTGATTAAGCTGCCTGCTCAATGGGATTAAACAAATACAGAATAGCAGTGGTGACAGGGAGTCCCCTTGGAATATACCATTCTTTATCTGTATAACTCTTGATTGTAGTTGTTTTTGCCCATTTTTCAGAAATAACGTAGTACTCCATTGTTTCATACTGCACTTGCAGAACTCTATTAGTTTCGGGTGTATTTTGTATAATTCCAGGGCCCTGACTATCCAGTCATGTGGGACGTTGTCATAGGCTTTTTGATAATCTATCCACGCAACGCTCAAATGTCTCCTGCTCTGTTTAGCATTCTTCAAGATTATCTTGTTGAGCAGCAGTAGCTCCTTGCACCCATACGAGCCCTTACGGCATCCTTTCTGCTCAATGGGTAGCAGATCATTTAGTTGTAGGTGTTTGTATATTTTACCAGCTATTACTGCTGTTATTATCTTATACACGGTTGGAAGGCAGGTTATTGGTCTGTAGTTTTTGGGGAGTTTTCCATCTCCTCTCTTTGGCAGGAGATAGGTAATACCACGTGTCATCCATACGGGCATCTCTTCATTCTTGTTCAGTATATTGTTTACTGTCATTTTCAGGTATGGTTGCATGGACGTAAATTTCTTAATCCAAAAATTTTGCACTCTGTCTACCCCTGCAGCTTTCCAGTTTGCAGTGCCTCTGATGACTTGTTGCAAATCGTCTTGTGTTATCTCACCCATGAGTTCAGATGCCATTGATATATTGCTAGCTGCGTCACATTCTTCTTGAAGCCACATGGAGTTCTTATTGAAGTGTTTGGGATCTTCCCATATACCAGACCAGAATGATTCAATCTCGTCAAGTGGTGGTAACTGAGGTTCAGTGAGTTCCTTATGATTTATACTTCGATAGAATACCTTGGAATTTCTTTCAAAGAGTTGATTCTGACATCGAAAGGCAACACGCTTCTTATATCTTTTGATTCTTTGTGCATAGAGTAGTATTTTTTCTTTCAATTTCTCGACTACAATTTCTCTGGAGATTCCATCTTCTATTCTATGTTTCCTTTCAATTGCTGTAATTTTATTGCGCACTTTTCGCGTGTGACGGTTGCTCTTCATCGCCTCACTTAGTAGCGAAAGTTCTTGGCGCGTAATTGCAATGCGTCGTTCTATCCTCTTGATCCACGCTGGCTGAGTATTAGGGTTCCTGTTACCTGTTCCTGTGGGCGGAACATTTTTCATTTTGCCCAAGACCATATCAGCAACTACCAAACCAGCAGCATAAAAGAAGCTATTTATTTCTGTAATATTTGGTGGAGATTCTCTCTCTTTCACCACTTCACTGAGGGCATGATTAACACTGTCTATAATTTTTTTCGTTCTGTTGTCATCAAAAATATTTCGCAAAGGCCGTCTCATTTCCATTGGGGTTTGCATAACTTTTTCAATTTCTTGGTGCAAAGCGGTCTTCATCATATGATGATCTACATCCTTAGGAGCTATGAGATCTGTGTTACTGTTAGGGGAACTATACTACTGCGTTACATTGATCACCAAACATGAATTTTTCGGGTGTGTCTTGTTGCTGAGTCACGTTATAACTATCAGATTGTTCAGCGTCACTCCTAATTCCTCCAAGGTTTTCTGTGGAGAATTTTCCGCTGCGAAGAATATACCTCCTTTGTGAAGCAAGCTTCTTGGAATCAAAATTTGGTCTTAAATTCGGGTTTCGTTCTCTCCATATTTTGTACACCTCTGCCTCAGAGCTAGCGCCATTTGCTCTGGCGTAGTAGAAGCACCAGATCACCTCCTTCATTTCGTCTTCTGTCCACCTAATACGATAATTCCGAGCCTCAGCCTGATCTGGGTTCCTTTGACTTACGTCTGAAGAATTGCCAGATTCAAACACGGTGTTATTTGCTCGGTCAGAGAGCAATGTTGGGACATCTGTTGAGCAAGGCACGTTATAAGTCTTTCCTTTTCTTGTTCTAACCATATTGCTCGAGTATTAACATAGTGTGAATAATCAACTATAGATGGAATTAGCGTTGATTGCAGATCGCACTGGAAACAAGCTATTTCCGGTCACCCGTTTCTGCGACTCAGGGTGGCCTCGGGACATCCCCCCACAAAACCCAGCAAGGTGTCCCTCCGGTTGCCAATCGGCATTACTAGGTCCTGCAAGATTTTCAATGACTGCGGGAGGCAGCCTTCTTTGTTGGCTAATCCTAGGTTCGGGCCTCAACTCTTGTCACTGGCCTGGTGTGCCACCCCAGTTTCTATCCTGTACCCTCTCTGAGCCGGTGACTCGGAGGCCTATGGCCATGCTCCTCACAAACATTGCGATTCCATCCGTTGATTCAGCCGCCCTTAATCTGGGGTGAGACGCCATTTGCAGTCGCCTTCTCCGGGCGGGGATCCTCTTCTGGTGTTGTTGAGGTCCTCTTCTGGAGTACTTCTTTGTCTGACCCCTCTCCTTCGACCTGTCCGACAAGGGAGGCCCTACCAGTAGCTACGCTACCGCCGGCTTAGCTCTCAAGGTCACAGGGGCACACAAGCTCCACCACCAACGTCAAGGTCATGTACTCCCCAGGTGGAGTTGTTGTTATTATTATTATTATTATTATTACTATTATTACTATTATTATTGTTGTTGTTGTTATTTAACTGGCACCGGGTCATACCCAATTGCAGTTCAAATAAATGTACGAATGTATATTTCTGTCAACCAATTTTGGCGCCAAATTCAAATGGGAAAAAAATTAATAAGTTTTTAAAATTGATTTTCGAATAACGTCGGAGTAGTCTCATCCCCCCCCTAGAACGTGTCTCATAACATACTATAACATATATTTTTTTCAGATTTTTAAACAATGTGGACAGTGAAAATAAAATTAATACCAATTTTATCAGTTTACAAATTTGAAATTCGCGCGAAAATGTAATTGAAATTTTTTCAACGACGTTTAGACAATTTATAGGTGTTACGTAGATTAGATACCAAACTCAATCGGAATATCGGGAGTGAAACGATATTATTGTGAATGTGTGAATGGAAGTCGCACCCTGGGTTGCTGCTCCAACATAGTTGCGATCATTTATTATTTGGCACACGCTCGTTACTTGACAACAATTGTTAAACTGGCAGACATTTTGAGTAGATTGTTTATCAACGTACGCATGATCCCAATTATTGAAGAAGGCAGTGACAATAATTAATTGTCTATTATTAATCATAGACAATAATTGACAATTCTCTAATTGTCAATTATTAATAAACCTAAAACTGAATAATTTGATATATATTATGCATAAATGTATGCAAGCAATGCATAAATCTAAAAACAAGAGGTGTTTGATGATTTTATTTCGATAATATACATATTTTACACATCAAAGAGAAATGATTGTCCCCAAAAAGTTGTAAATCATGTTGGTAAGTGAGATTTTTCAATTATTTATATATAAATTGATTAAAAATTGGTAAAAATATTTTTTCCATTCACATTTTGGCGCAAATTTCAAATTTTAAACTGATCCAATTGGCTTTAATTTGTTTCATTATCGTCCACATTGAAAATCTGAAAAAATATGTTATAGAATGTTATGAAACACGTTCTACGAAAAACCAACTGAGACAGTACTCCAACGTTATAATGTCAAAACTCAATTTTAAATTTTTAAAACTTTTTTCCATTTGAATTTGGTTGATAAAAATACATTCAAATTCAACTATTTTTTCCCGTCTCTACAATTTTTTCCAAGCTGATACATGTAATAGAAGCTAAAAAAAATTAAACGTGGAAAGCAAGTTTCTCATTGTATCTCTGTAACAGATTGCACTAGGAGGCTGATTTTTCGGGAATCATTATTTATTCTCTTTCTTTTGTGTATCGCGAGAATTGATTTAGTTTGGCGGTACTTTTCACCTCCGTATTCGGCTATATCCTTAACGATAAAGTAGATATATCCTAAGTCTTTGCGTTTCACCTACAAACTTGGCATATTGACGTTATCAGCAGTTCATGAATGCTTCGAAAGTCTTATATCTGCAGTTTAGTGCCTTAAAACTGCTTTAGCAAATACTTAGCACAATAATGTAAAAGAGTCCGTAATGTTTAAATACCTTTGTCGATAGCGACCTTGGTCGCCGTTGTCGAAAACTTATTGATACCTTACAAATAGAAAAGAAAACTATGTAGATACTACATGATTCAATACAATCGTCACCTTCGGTCCTGCAGTCGACATAGCCCAATAATTCCTTTCCCCTTAACCCTCGTACGAAGGTCTTTTGGAACCACAGCATAAATTATTTGCTTATATTTTTCTGAATATTCCCAGGACAATATTTGCTCAGACTTCTGCATGTCTTCGTGCTTTTATCACGTACGTACCAACGCACTTCCGGGAATATTCCCTTTTATTATTGACGGTTTTTTTTTATAATGGGTCCGGAATGACTCCAGATATTGTCTATCTTATTTACTAATTATCATCTGAAACATCTGGTCATTAACTACACATGTTTACATGATTAATATAAAATATTTGTTGTCTCTATCTCTTGTTTATATTATATTTCTGATATATTTCTGATACCATTCGATACTTCCGCTCAGAATTCCTCTAGCAAACTCTGATACATTCAGTTGGAAACAGTCTTGTTTGTACAGTCCATAATTTGCTCGAAAAACAAGAATTTTAAGTGGAAATTCGATACTAACGCAAAATATACACTCAAAAAAAGAGTTGTACCGAGAAGGACGTGTGCAAATGGAGTGCAATGTGAGCTGGAGGAAGAGGGTATCCAGGATGTGAAATGATTACACTTTCAGCTCACAGTACATGATATTTATTGCACAATGCACTGAAAAATGCAATTCTCAATTGGGCATACGACCTCCTCTACTTCGCAAATAGTGAGCTAGGCGTTGTGGCAGTGACTCGCAGAGATGTCGTAAGGCATCCTATAATATCCCGTCTCAGACCTCTTGAATGGACACACACAGTTCCCGATATTGCACGGGCGAGGAGTGTTCTGTAGGGAGGGTCCCATTGCATCCTACACGTGCTCGATAGGGAGGAGATCTGTGGTTGCTGCGGGCCATGGAATGGTGCGACGTTGGAGGAAGTCCATAGCGATGGCTGCGGTGTGCGATCAGGGAAGTGCGGTCCTGCTGGAATATTGCCCAAGGGAGTGCGTTCAAGAACGGTAGAGCGCCTCCACAAAGCGGCGTGCTGCAAAGGTGCCTTCAGTAAACACCAGAAGTGATTAGGCGTTACACGTAATTGCACCCCACGCCATGACACCAGGTCTTCAAGCCGTTTGGCGTTCGACAATAAACCGTTGGTTTTACACGTTCGCCAGGTCGCCTCTACACACGGATTCTCTGGTCATCGCCGCCCAGACATAAGCGAGATTCATCGCTGAACACCCGCGCTCCCGTTCATGCCTCCCGGATGCGACACCATGCCAACCTTTGTTGCCGTTGGCGAACCGTTAAGGGGAGTCGTAGCTCGGCCAGTGTGAGCGTAATCCCACATCATGGAGACGTCAGGCAATGGTGCGGCGGAACACGGGATGTCTCACTGTGGCTGAAGGTCCGCGAGCAACGACGTTGGCTCGGGCACAACCTGTCCAACAATCCTCCTGTCCTCCCTTGGTGTGGACTGCCGGGGCCTTCCAAACTCTTCCTGTCGATGGCGAGCGCGTTCTTGTTGCCACCACTGCCAACACCGTGCAGTGATGACATCTGCACGATCCAAACGCTGCGCAATGCGTGGAAATGACGAATCGGCATCATGGAGACACACGATGCGGCCCCTGTCGAACGCATCCAGCTGCTGATATTGCTTCCGCATCCGCCTCCGCGGCAAATTGATCATCTCACCATGCAACCACAGCCGATCCACGGGCGACAGTGACTATTCGGCGCCAAGAAGCGCCGTTTCATAGCCGGGCGGATGGGCCGTCGCGCTCGCGCTCTGCCAGCGCACGGTGAGCGATCAGGTGTGTAAGCGGAATCAGAGATGTGCCTTCTGATGTGGAACCGGCCCGCCAAGTTTGAAACAATTCGGTTGCTTATGGGTACAACATTTTTGTATAAGAGTATTACAAGGTTACTGAACAATTCCATATAAACAAAATGTAACTTTGTACACCTAGCCGAAATGGCCCTGAATTTGAAATTCACCAGCACATTTAGTTGCTTGGGACCTAGCTGCTAGGAAGGTTCCAGTGCATTTCTGAATTTGCTGGTGAAAGTCAAATTCAAGGCCATTTCGTCTTGGTGTACAAAGGTGCATTTTATTTAACTGGAATTATTCAGTTATCTTGTAATATACTTTGCGTTAGTATCAATCTATATATATAAAAAAATAAGGTATTCTGCCATGGCTTCGTTTAGAGCTTCTACTGAACCGATTGTTGTATTTTTTCTTTTAAATGAAAGAATATGTTCCCTAGATGTTTATCAGCTATTGTTTGTGTTGATTCACCAACATTTACGGTGTAAATTAATTAATTGAATCATTCTTTAATAGTACGCTTATCAATAGTCAATTGTTTTCTTTCAAAGGGTGGCAGTTTCAAAATTGATATACATGAGTCGATAGATGTGAGTCCATGCTGCTTGATGTTTTGTTTTGATTGTTGAGATTTGTTTACAATTCGTCAAGGTTTTGTTTCAGTGTAATAATTGCATTGTGGTGTTGACAGTTTGCATGTATTTGCTTCTGTGGTGTATTTTGTAGAGAACATTCGCACAGTGGGTTTTGCTCGGTTGTACTGAAGTAGTGAAGTTATTTACAGGTTATGTCGAATTTCGAATCGTTGTCCACGCGCCCCAAAAGACGCAAACGTACATTAACTGGACGGAGGGAAAGAGAAAGTCAGCGTAGGTGTCGTGATAGTGAGGTCATTTCGTTTTATATTGGGCCATTGTCTATGAAATGTCAGTTTTGTTCTGCTTTGTACTTTCCATGTGAGAGAAATTCTGCAAACGATTTACTGTGTGTTGCTTAAATGTGAAAATAAGTATATCTTCGAGCAATATGATAGAAGAAATCAAACAGTTGTTTATAGAAGATGATGACACATCAAAAAACTTTAGAAATAATATCCTTCAGTATAATAGTGCTATATCTTTTGTGCCGATATTGCATTGCCACCTGGTCATAGGCCATACGTGTTCAAAATTTTGAGAACTCCTCATCACAGAATATCTTCATTATACCCTCAAGGTCCAAACAATGCAATATATTGTGAACATTAGTCTGGGTACAGTATTTTACATTTATCTCAGATCTCACCGTCAAATTTTGACGGGTTCTCACTAGTTTGTCACTTATAATTAATGCTTTTCGAGCAAAGTTTGGGCTGTACCCACAATTCTTTTCCAACTGTCACGCAGTATTCATAATAATAGAGGCTCATTCGATTAAAGTTATTGCTTAAATAAAATATTATTTATTATTTTTTAAATACCTTATATAAATTATCTTCACATAAAACCAATTATTTACTCTATTCTCTAAATATTCATGTTTTCCACCTCTCCAGATACCATTTGAGTTTATAACCAGAAAAGTTCCTGGGATAATATAAGAAATAAATAATAATATTAATAAGAAGAACAATAATAATAATAAATTAATTAATTAATTCTCTATTTGTGGTGAGGCTCAGCCCTCATCCACTTAACATCTTAATTTATTGATATTTACATAATTACAAATGAGGCATTCGGAAGTAAAGAATATAATATGACTCTTATAGAACAAATAGGAAAAATAGCAGTACCAGACTGGAAACTTCCCTATATTGCGCGCACAAGTTTATGTTGTGACCACCATATTGAAACCGAGTAAATAGTTGGGCCAATGCTACCTGGGACACGTGTTATCTAGGTGGCATTGGCTGGCCGACGATGTTGCTATTGTAATGTATCTTTCTCTAACGTCCTCGCTTATCCTCGCCCGCGCTTTGAACAGCCATATATAATGAATCCCCCTTTTTTTTCCTTTTCGACTATCTAGTACCGTGGGTAAGCTGGTGGTCCTATACAGGAATCCAAACGGATTGTGCGTGCTGGGGTAAATAACGACGAATATTTTTGATCGATAAAAACGAACCACATTTTGGTTCAATCGTTTATTAATATTTCCTAGCCTTCCCTCTTTTCATTGTATACGGCGACAATTCACCGTCTTTCTTTCTACACTAGTACATAGTGCCCTATAACATAAACATTCCAAACAGAAAAAATAACACACAACAACGAAAATCACTCACACACAATAACACAAAACAATATAAAAATCCCATTCATACATCGAATGCGCATTCCCTACTTTTCTTTTGACTATTTCTTATTTTAATTCTACTGACAAAACTTGATCTTCGATAATTCTCTTTAGTTATGGAATGCGTCTTCAATGAAGCATCTGCAAGGAATTCAGGCACACACACACGCATATATACGCGTGTCACTTCCCTGTTTTGCGGCTCAGCTCTCGTAACAGGGATGTCTGGTGGCCGCCGTCCAATGCTCTTCGATGTGCGGTCGCCGTCTACTCCTGCTCACGGTCGCCTTCAGAAACCACTTCTCGCAAACCGCTATTATTCGCATAAGTGTTACCATTCAGCTGCCAGTCCGTCACCGACTAATAAAATTATATGTGTTCGCGGTATACCGCTCGGCAAAACAGACAAAACGAAACACAACTATTTTCCGCGTGTCGTCGAACACGTCACTTCTTGAAATTACTACCGATCTCATCCGTTTATATTGAAAATAATCGTCCAATCGTACTGATCCGGGTATCTATTCTTTTATATTCCATAACGAAATATAATGTTCGTCGCGTTGAATTTTCTTACACGAAAATAAAATACATTTCGTGATTCGTAATCACATCAAGTCCTACTAAAAAAAATAAATTCAAGTTACTCACGAATTTTGTTCCTTTTCCTAGTATTGCAAAGTTCTAACACCCATCACAACGTTATTTCTATTTAAATTTCTACACTTTTGAAAAACTTAACAACACGCCAATTTCGCGCACACGAAGCGTTCCCCCCAGTGTTCACGACACATCTGACTCCCATCGGAATTTTTTTCTAGTAACTTACATTGTTACAGAAGATTTCTGTAACAAAATAATTGCCACTCGCTTGCTTTTTTCTTCTGTTGATTCCAAAAGACTATCTTCGCTTCTTAAAATGGCATCATTTGTTTATCCCTTTTGGTTCATTGTAACTTCCAAATATTTTATCATTACTCTGCTTCCGAACGTGCGACAAAGTTGACACTAATTTTGTCGTCTTTCCCGTATTTTAGTCTATTATTTCCCAATGTTTTAGCCGAATCGGTCCGTGCGTTTTGTCATAATTCTTAAAAAACCCTGTTTATAATCTTTATTTTATACTTCAACAGTGGCCGTATTCTGTTCATGTTATTAGAAAATTTCAATTATGTTTCAATTTATATCTGCTGAAGGTGTTGACCGAATTTGATGCCGTTTGTTTTATTTCATTCTATATTTTCTGCTCTACCGGACGATTATGTTCAATTTTCCCCAAATTTCACGCGCTACAATTCCTTATTTTAATTTGGACTTACAAAAATGTTTTCTATCGGCACCGTTGCACTCCATATACAAGTTTATTCTTTGTCGCTTTTTGGCAACGTTGCATCTGGGGTTTTGGTCTCGAAACGATGGATCATTACACTATATCTTCGTGACTGTTTTCTGATTATATGGCAGACTTGTTTTGCAGTTATTAGTTCGCGAATTTTGTTTTTAGTAACTGGTTATTGCTCATTGTTTAGTTTGTTTAGTTCGTTACGGATATTAAATCTGTAAATATTTTAAATAGTTAATGAGTAAGAGGAAAGGTGACCGACGATGCACTATTTATTGTTTCTTATCCTTTAAAACCTATTTCCCTCATTGCAATATACACCTAGGCGAACAATACAATAGACTAGTTCCTTAAAAATTCAATAGTGAAACATGTTTCATTCACTCTGGAGGTAGGGTATTCAGTATCTATACCAGCGTTGTTCAACTGGCGGACTGCAAGCCGTATGCTGTCCGTGGTGCCATTTATTGTGACCGGCGAAAAGTTATTAGTGAAACGTGAAAGTCCTTTGCATCGATGCCAGGCGAGAACATTGTGTGCGTAGCGAACGTGCCTTGCCGGGATCAACTCCCTCTCAATGTAAAAATAGATTAAGTTTAGATACAAGTATATTTTTCTAGTAAATTCAGAAATTCAAAATCATCCCAATGAGTTTCACTGCGTTACGCATGGTACGACCTGATACCACGCATGGTTCTCCCCCCCCCCCCATTTCAGAGCAGCCAGGCAAACTGCCGAGACCTACAAGACGGGGTCTCGTGTGGTTCGCCCGAGTAATTAAAATATGGCCCGCAACCATATTAAGGTTTTAGTTGTAACCCGTGAGGCTTTGCAAATAGGATCTATACCTACGTATGTGCAAGTATCGTAATTACTCGGTTTCAATGTTGTGACGAATGTACCTCCGCCTCCTCTCGAAGATCAAAGTTTTCTATTCTGAGGTGCGGTTCTAGGGTTAATCCGCCACCCGGCAGACGTTGATTGTGTGTGTGCGCGTGCAGGCGGCGCGGATCCTGCTGGCGGAGGGCGCGCTGACGGCGGACACGTCGTCCGGGGGCCCCCTGCTGCTGCTGCTGCCGCCGCCGCCCCCGCGCGCCCCCGCGTCGCCCTCCGCCGCCTCCTCCTCCGCCGGCGACGCCGACGCCGCCTCCTCCGACGAGGAGCCCGTCGTGCTGCTCGTCCCGGACCCCTACAAGACGCCGGCGCCGCCGCGCGGACTCGTGAGTACCAAGCCCGACAGAGCGAAGGAACAAATGAAGGGATCAGCGCTATAGTGGTCTACGAGAGTGACCGGCAGGGTAGAGGGCAGCCCGAAATTTTTCTAATTCAAAAGAAATAAAAAATATATTCAACTGTAATCCCAATTTAACGCCATAAGTTCTTTCTGATGGACAGAGAAATTCTGTTTATGAATTGGGGGAGAAAGGAACTTTTTGTTTGAAATGAGGAGCCTCCGAGGATTAATTGCCTCATGCCCCTGGCTTTCTTTGGGCGCCCCTGGTGGTCCATGCCACATTTTAAGGAAACGGAGAAAAATCGTGTTAAAGTTTCGTAGTCTCATAAGAAAGTAATGTGAAGAGGCGACTTCATTTTTAACTTTATAGAGGCAAAACGGGTCAAACCAACAATGTACAAAGATAGTTCATCTGGAGGGTTAGATCACTATTGCGCTTAGTCCTTCATTTGAAGGATTTCTTACAAGAACCAAGTTGTCCAAATTCGAGATTTTTCAGAAGGCACGAAAAACTTCGTAGCGTAGACGTGCATAATATTGATTTTATAGATTTTCCTCGCCTAATTTCTTTCACTGTGTTTGGTTCTTGACAAAAGGAACTGTCCCAGCGGATCCCGTCAATTGTAGGCAATAACTTGGTGAAATATCTCAAAATATGGAATTTTGAACTTGTTTATTTCTTGTACGAAACCCCTCAATTGCATATGAAAGGAATTGAACAGCCACATAGCATACCTGACCTGCAACATCTTCCAAGCAAACATAACTCGATTAACCTGTCTTTCAACAATCCTGATTTTTAAAAATCTATACTTTCCACCAAGAATAAAAACAAATATCATGTACATTATTTTCTAAAAATATTTTCAGATTTTAATAGAAATTAAGAGGCGCTCTAAGGTTTCCGCTCTAAAAAGTCAGTACATTTTATCTTACGTGTAATGTTGACTAAGCCAACAATGTAGAGTTTGGGTACTGATCTGTATACACGAGAGTAAAAAAATAAATAAATACATGAAAGAAAAACATCAATTCCGAGATGAAGGGGTGCAGCCAATACATAGGTCCATGGCCCATGAATCTAAAGGAAGCCAATGCAGTACAATGCGCCCCACACTTTTTATTATAATTTAAATATTTAATTAATTTAATTTTTATCGTACCTTATCTTTTTCAAGTAAGTAAATAACTAAGCTGTTAACATATTTTCAAAAATTTTAAGTCAGGCGTGGGTCACAGACGGTCGCGAATGCGGGAGAGTGCCGATATGAATAGTCGAAAATCGAAGGATTTTGCTTATGTAAATGTATCAAAAACATAGAATGTAAGAAATGATGAAAATTAAGCAGTCCTCATAATTTCGTAGCCTCTGAAGCTCATGGGAAACGATGGTTCGGTCTAGGCGTCACCGCCCGCTTACCCGCAGACAGTTGAAGCGGAGACACGACTCCTCAAGCGCAGAAGATGGTAACCAGGGCGAGACCTTCTCCTCCGCTACTTTTCGCTCAAGCGCAGTTCAGTGGTTTTCCCAAAGTTGTCGATCTACAATTTGTTGAACTGGAACGTAGTTCCGATTCTCGTTGATCTTTACGACTGGTCGAAAAAGACTTTCCACTTTCGCGCATGCGTAATCCAGCGATTTTCCCAAAGTTGTCGAGCTACGAAGTAGTTGAACTGGGATGTAGTTCTAGTTGTCGTTGAACTTTTTCGACCGGTCCGACGCGCGAAAAGTAAACGGGACGCCGCTGATGGCGTACCACCCAATCATCTGCCGGTTGCAAACTGCCAGGAAAATCTTTACAAAATTTCGGCGTTGCCAACTCTAGACTGCCATCCCGGGAGCAAGTATTTCCAGAAAACATAAAAAGGTACTGGTTTAATGAAACACACGTGGAACGCGCGCATTTGTTTAAGAAGAAATTCTTCAGTAGTTACGCGAGAGAGGCGAGTCAGAATAAGCCGTAACCCCATTTTAGTGTAAAAAGTAATTTGGGTTTTCCGGGCGCGACAAACCGTAAAAGGTGGCTGAGGGAGTGTCAGTGACTGACATCACTGAGTGCCTCTGATTGGGAGGGCCTGGGATTCGAGTTCCGACGGTGACCACAGAGCTAGGATGAAATCTGTCGCTGTCTGGAGAATTCTAGCGACCGGCTGATCTGATCGGTAGTTTTTCGTGATTTTTCCGATCAATAGCACAAGAATGCTGGAGTAGTAGCCTACCAAACAGACCACAGACCGTGCCTGATATTTCCTTCCCATCTATTGTTCCATTCTCCCCCATTACGCATACTTTTCACTTCCAGCATGAGCTTAGAGCTTGTTCCGGCTGGGGCAGTGCCCTTGTGGGGGATTCCTGGTTGGGAAAATCCCGATAGCTGATGGAAGCTCGGTGTCGGATCTCGTCACCCAGAGTGGTAAGATCACCGCGACCTCACGAGGAAAAACATACGCTTACGGGATTAATGACCTTAACAGATGACGCGCCCGGAATCACAATTAACCAATCAATCCGGGCGCTACGACTGCTTTGCTTATTGGCTGCATGAGTGTTGTGCATACTACAGCTGTGAGGTGGCGGTGTTCTCTCCCCGCTGTAACATGAGAAGCGGTGCCAACCTCCACCTCAGGTTCAGGGGTCCCTCTTCCCTCCCACAATATTTGTTTTGACCAGAGATATTTTATACTTAAAGCAAATGAAATTTAATAAGCCCTTCTCCTGCTTTCTCTGCACAGCGTGGTTTATTTTCAGTTGCAAAAGGCGTTGGCTTTCAGAAACCTGACAATGTTATTTTCGAAAAATATCAATTGCATTTCATGTAATACACGTACTCTTATTGAACTTACATAATTATGTAATATTTGCAACTAAAATGCATAACATAGTATAATGAATGGTATAACACAATATAAAGAGACAATATAACCCTAAGGGCACCTTTACCACTATTACCTTACACCAGGGAAAATCCAATGAAACACTCAGCAGTTTGATATTATTTCCTTTTACTAATTTATTTATTTATTTTACGTCAAAAACAGTTAAAACTGTGTATGACGTGCTATGGGGAGCAGTTAATTCTGTGCACGTTTTCAAAATTCTGTGATCCCTACACTAAGTCATATACTACTTGAATTTTGAATTTAAAAAAACCGCTCCCATGTAATAAAATCTATTTTCAAGGATAAATAAGCAATAAATTTTGGGCTCTTATCTATGACGTCCTTCGTCAAGGAATAATACTTCCTGCGGCGACATGGAAACGATAATTTGAAAAACTATATTTCCCACTGAATTCTAGAAGCCATGCACAGACAATGAAGTTACATTTATGTCCAGAAGCAAAACAAGGGGCCATCACAGCAATTGCTCAATGGACCAGGGAAACTGGACCAAAAACCTGATCGAGATGGAGATCATTGACCCAGAAGCTGCGATACAATACTTGTTACATATTGCTTAGAATTATACAGCCCAAATGGTAAATAATACCTTAGATATCACTGTTAAAATTACTGTTACTTTCCTTGTGATGCTCAGTATAGTCTCTAAGTTCCAAAATAAACTGTTCACTCTTCTCTTTTGCTCAGGAAATTAAAACAATGTAACAAATCATTACTGATGACAAACATAAGTGACAATAAGTGCAAACAATGTGTGATTTAAAACTTGAAATTGGATTTAAGAACTCATAAATAGCATATATAGTCACATTAATTTCCGTTTCTGAGAATTTCGTTTCTTTCCTCCAATGCGCGCATTTCGGTCCATTTCAGCCCACTGTGCGACGTATTTAGATCTCCGGACGCGCGAACTACATGGGTCATTCCTCTCCTGTTGCAACTGGCAATGCACTTCCCCACGTGAGACGCGTCCCCCCAGGTTTCTGCTCCACATCTACTGGGACAAGCTTTAAGCTCCCAACTGGTCTCTCTAAATGTGGTAGAAAAATGCACCTAAGATTAAATGCGAGTGTAAAGGAGAGGAGAGGCAAGGAAAAGGATTTATTAATTGGTTGATTAGTGATTCCAGGCGCATCAAATGCTAAGGTATCTGTTCCCGGAAGTGTAGTGTACTTCTTTAACGCGACAAATAACGGTGATCTTTCCCCCACTGGATAATGAGATCTGGCGCAGACCTACACATCGGTTAGCGTATTTCCCCAACAATGTATCTCCCACCGGCAAGGCACCGCCCCATTATAACTTTAATATTTATTATTTTCTAAACTTTTAAAAGTTTAAAATATTTTCGGCGCCTGCTTCCAATTGAAATGAATTGAATCGTCCCACAATTGAATTCCTACATTAAAGATAGAAAATGTACCTTCAAACAAAATTTATTTTGCAACAGATCTTTAATTATTGTCATGAATTGCGATACCAACAGACTCCTCGTCCCTTTAACTTATTTAATTAAGTTAATGTAATATAATCTCGCTCTCTCTCTCTCTCCGTCCCCTCCTTTGATACCGCGACGCCTCACGCCGCGGCACTAATGTAACAATATACTACTTCTAATCAAACGCGATGGCCCACGCTAGTTCGCCACTGTAATATTCTCTTACAAAACCTCACGACGATTGTAATCTTTTCCTCGTCACGCGCACTATCTTGCCCTGCCCTAGCCCTGAATTATAACTGGGTGCCACATTAGCGATTGCCCGTACCTCTGCTAGCTCGTACTATTGTTTATTTCTTACCGTGTCGTAGTCCGCGCGCTCACTCCATACGGAGTTGAAGAAACGGTCCGTTTCGTTCGTGCCTGGGTCAACATTCATACCACTACAGAATAAAAAGACATGGAATCACGGCAATTATGAGCCATTGGGATGCTCATGCATTTAATTTAGGATTTTTTTTGTTGCTGATATCCCCTTTCATTAACACAATCTGCCCCTCCGACTTACGAAACATAACAATACGAATATATAAACACACAGAAAAATAATAAACATACACACTGAAATTACAATACAAAGAAAAATCTCATCCATCCATCAGAATGCGCATTCTGTCGTGACCTTCCTTATTATCCTTAGCCTAATAGCATAACTTGGTCTTAGACAGAACTTCTTTTCTTTCTTTTGAATGGAGCGTAAACAGATCAGAAAAAAAACAATACAGTTATTGCACAATTCGTGCCACTTCCCTTTTTTGCAGCGATGTCACCTTCCGTCAGCGCCCGTCGCTGGTAGCTGTCACGTGCATTATTTACGCACGCAGTCCCTCAGCTGCCACCAGATCCTCGATGCACTCCTCCGTTTAAAGTTTACCAATGCATCCACAATTATTGTTTTTTGTCTTAATCGCGTCGCGTAAAGTATTAAGCAAGAATGCCGCGATTTTGAATGATGAAAATGGACGACAAATGGGAACATATAACTACCGGAACATGAAGCCGTATATGAGGGACGACACGCATGATTAAATATTTTGGTCATGACAGAGATTTGTAAATAGTTGTAAATATTAGGAGTAATAGTTTTTCTTTTGTTATTGTTTTATTATTATGTGTATTTTGTTAGTTTGTGTAGGGAGTTTAATTTAATGTGTATGTGTATTAAATGAAGTTAATGGGGAGCAAATATTAGGCAGAAACGGTTATTAGAATACCTGGTGAAATGGTTATTGTTGGCACATTCCGAAAGGAAAATGTAAATAGTTTTAAGGCAGCAAGAAACAAGTCCTAGTGCAGTGCAAAGTGTAAAGTGTTAATGTCGTTTAGTGTGAAGAAGCAAGAAGAAAGTGTTCAATTTTAGTCTTGTCATTTAGTTAGGTTGTAGCAAACCAAATGACGCTTGGAGAGGGGAAGCTGTGACATACCGATATGTCACATGAAAATAAACAAACATTTATTTGTAGACTATATGGTGGAATATGCATTAAGAAGTTTAGACGATCGAAAGGTCAGCTACACCAAAATATAACGAACGCATGGATTGGCTGGGTGAGAGAAGGACGGTCAAATGTTATGAAAAAAAAGAAGGGAGTTTAATACGAAGCTTCGCGGGTGAATCAAGCAGGAAGATTTCATTCTGACCGGCATCGCGTGTCTGAACTGATCGTAGGTTCGTGAGAGGGAGTGAGTGTAGTGCAGATAGTCAGAGTCGGGTTATCAGATCGTGAAAGTTTAAGGACAGTAAATGATATTGCAGATATTGCATGTGGAAGTAATATTGACGCATAAATTGGGACTTTGTCGGGAGTGGTAATCGAATTATAGATTTCGGGACTATGTCATAGGACGTAATCGGGACTGAAAATTTTGATAGTTTGAGACCAGTTTGGATAGGAGCAGAAGAGGATTTCTTGGGACTTTGGACTACGGCAAGCTCGCAAGATATTTCGACTGAGAAGTCTACGAGGGACATCAACGAAGAATAGATAAGTTAACCGCGGTATAAAACTGTAAAATTCAAAGATATCTTGATAAAAGGCCTAACATCAAAATCATTTATTAAATTCACTAAATTGTTTACTAAAAGGTAACAATAAACTTTATTAAATTTTGTTCTTTAAAAAAGAAAGTGATCTTTCATTTAGTCAATCCAAACAGTAATGAACTAGGAATAGAATCATTCTATTTCAGATTCCCAGCAGCGCTGTATAGTCTGCGGATCCTATAATCCATTATAAAGGTAATAAGGATTATAATATATCGTGACCCATTGACCCAGCAAGCCGGACGCTAAGATCTTTGCGAGATATTAAATGTAGAGAAAATTTGTATATCTCAAAATGGCGCGCCAACGTGATGCATAATTTGTTATAATTAGTCTTATAAATTATAATAAAGTCATCCAAAGGGAATCTGAAATTTATGGATTGACATTTGAAATTAATAGTTAATTATAAGATAGAGCCAAGACCATTTCATTGGTGTGATTTTAAAATAATTTAACAGAGAGATTTTAATTTGTATTAGAATTCAAAATGGATACTAGGAGCAAAAAATTGCGTATGGAGAATGTTAATGTAGATGATATGGCGTCTGCTAATACTAACCCCGAGGGAGAAATCTCGCGTGAAATTATTGAGATTGAACCAAAAGAAAAGGAAATAATGGCTGCACCGTTAGGAAATATGGACACTAATAATTTAATTCTTAAAATGTCAGCAGAAATGAACGCAAAACTTGAGCATAATAATACTAAATTGGAAGGAATGACATCGAAAATGTCATTAGAATTGAAGAATTTTCGTCAGGAAATACACGAGGAAATAGTGCAATTACGGGTGGATACATCGGCTGAATTCAACATTATTCATTGTAAAATTGAGTCTTTTAATAATCAAGTCGACCAAATGCAGAGGGAATTAAAAGAATCTTGCGACAAAATTAATTCCAAAGTTAATTATTTTTCAGGAGAGCGTTGTGACATTGGGACATTTACATGACCAACAATGCGAAAAGTTGACAATCGTCGAATCGCGTGTAGATAACTTAAACGCAATGTCGCTTCAACATGGCGAAAAAATTGAAAACATAGAATCTAAATTAGTGAATTCGGATAGTAAATTAGAAAAACGAATACAGGAGGAACTTAGAAACATTAGAATGGTGCAAGAATCTGAATCTGGGAAATATATGTCGGACATTAAGGACAAGATCGAACAGTTAGAACACGAATTCATGAGGCGTTCGCAGGGAAATATAGCAATGAATGCATCGGCGCTTGTAATACCAAGCCACCTAAAATTTCATGGTGATGTGAAAGAACAACCGTGGTCGTTTATTTCAAAATTAGAGAATTATTTTATGATAAATAATATCCTTGAAAGATTAAAATTACATATAGTAGAACAAGCCATGTCGTCCAAGGCACACCATTGGTTGACCTCTTTAGTACCGGAACCGACTAATTATAAGGAATGGAAGGATAAATTCTTAAAAAGATATTGGAACGAAAGCCACAAGTTTGATCTAAAATACAAATTAATGAGTGAAAGGAATAAGAAGGGTGGAGCCGAGAATATGTGTGACTTCGCAACACGTAAAATAGCAGCATTCAAGGCATGCGAAGATAGAATGGATAGCAATGAATTAATTAGAATTATTATTCGTCAGTTGCCTGTAAATATCCAAAATTTATTGTGGAACTCCATGCCTATTGATTCTGAGGATCTAGTCGAACGTTTAAGTCGATTCGAGCAGACATTGAATAGTGATTATGATCATAGTAACGGGTATCAATATAATGAAAGCAGGAATGAGAATAACAATGTAACGGGAAAAACAATGAATAATTACAACCGCCAAGGAAATTATAGCTCAGAAAGAAAGGATGACAGGGGAAATAGTACTAAAATGGAAAATAAAAATACAGGAAACTGGTATCCGCGGAGGTTCAAAGAGAACAATAAACGGGAACATGTGGAAATTAATGCGATTGAACAGGAAAACTCCCAGTGTTCGAAGTAAATGGGCGGGATGCTTCGAACGATGATAATGAGGGCGTGATGGTTCTTAAGGAGTTGAATAGCATTGAAGTATCGGCGGAAGATTTATTAAGGGAAGATACGGACGAACGGGCGGAGAATAGCACGTGTTTAATTTTGAAGGGGATATTTCGGAATATACCTGTAGACATTTTAATTGACACAGGTGCTAATGTTTGTGCAGTGTCGGAAAAATTATATGAGCAGTTAAAGAAAAAGGGAAATAAAATTGAGGAGCTACCCACTAGGAGTTTGAATATTCGGACAGCTAATGGAAGGCGCATCGAAACGAGAAGTCGGCAAATTTGGGTGGAAGTGGAAGTCCAAGGGATGACAATTCAGTTTCCGGCAATTGTAGTGAAGAATTTGATTCGTCCAATTATTTTGGGGATTGATGGCCTAAAAATGTGTGACGCCAAGGTCGACATAGGTAACAGGAGTATATTGTTACGAGGTGACAAAGGGCAACAACATTGTTTAGGAATCAAAGACGAGGAGGGCGAAGATATGTGTATTTGCGATATTGCGGAACAAATTGAAGAGACCAGGGACCAGATCCACGCGGCAGCAGAGGGCGCGGTCGACGAAAACGGAATAGATGCTAGTGAAGCTATTGAAATGTTAGTCAATGAATATAAAGATGTTTTTGGAAGTTCAAGGAAGCCGGTAAAGGGATATCAATTTAAAATTGAATTGATGGATGAGGAACCTTTTAATCTGAAACAATATCCAATCCCCCATGTATATAAAAGCGAAGTACGTAAACAAATAAACACGATGCTTGAGGATGGTATAATAAAAAAATCGATGACACCGTATGTAAGCCCAATAGTGATAGTTCGTAAGAAAGACAATAAGATCAGATTTTGTGTTGATGCTAGGAAACTCAATAGCAAGACCATCGCTCGTCATGAAAAACCGCCGAAATTAGATGAAATGATGTGGAAGGTAAAAGGAGCTCGGATATTCACGGGACTGGATTTTACTGCGTCGTACTGGCAAATTGGACTACACCCAGAATCGCAAAAATTTGTCAGATTTTCATTTGAAGGCAATACGTATAGTTTTCAGAATGCACAGAGTTGCATTACGCAATGCCACAAATTTTTGAAGAATTCGGTATACCTAAAAAATTATTAGTGATCTGGGGACGCAATTTACTAGTGGAAAATGGGAACAAGACATGGGAAGAATTGGTATCCAAATATGTTACACGACGGTACGGAATCCTCAAGCTAACCTCAGCGAAAGAATTATGAAGGAGATTTCGCGCTTATTTAGAGTCTACATTTCGGAAAGCCATAACCGATGGATGGAGGCCGTTCCAGTATTGAACTACGTTTTGAATAATGTTCCGCATGGGAGCACGCGAAGCACGCCTATAGAGGTCCACATGGGTAGGAAAGGAAAAAATGATCCGTTTCGAAGGATTAGGATACCTCCAGAAATAAGTGGGATCCCAGATGATGTGAGAGATACGCGAATAATTTATGACAATTTGAGGGAGGCAGCAGCCAAAAGAAAGCTAAAACAGAAGCAATGCTTTCGAGGCGAGTATAAGGAGGGCGATGAAGTGTTAATTAGAGTACCTCAAGTGTCGTCAGCGGATAAGAAGCTATTTTATAAATTTTTTCCGTTGTATAAAGGTCCGTACCGAATTTGTAAAGTATTAAGCAAGAATGCTGCGATTTTGAATGATGAAAACGGACGACAAATGGGAACATATAACTACAGGAACATGAAGCCGTATATGAGGGACGATACGCATGATTAAATATTCTGGTCATGACAGAGATTTGTAAGTAGTTGTAAATATTAGGAGTAATAGTTTTTCTTTTGTTATTGTTTTGTTATTATGTGTATTTTGTCAGTATGTGTAGGGAGTTTAATTTAATGTGTATGTGTATTCAATGAAGTTAATGGGGAGCAAATATTAGGCAGAAACGGTTATTAGAATACCTGGTGAAATGGTTATTGTTGGCACATTCCGAAAGGAAAATGTAAATAGTTTAAAGGCAGCAAGAAACAAGACCTAGTGCAGTGCAAAGTGTAAAGTGTTAATGTCGTTTAGTGTGAAGAAGCAAGAAAAAGTGTTCAATTTTAGTCTTGTCATTTAGTTAGGTTGCAGCAAACCAAATGACGCTTGGAGAGGGGAAGCTGTGACATACCGATATGTCAAATGAAAATAAACAAACATTTATTTGTAGATTATATGGTGGAAAATGCATTAAGATGGATGCCGAAAGTAGAAAATTTGGGATTGAGCGAAGAAGTTTAGACGATCGAAAGGTCAGCTACATCAAAATATAACGAACGCATGGATTGGCTGGGTGAGAGAAGGACGGTCAAATGTTATGAAAAAAAAGAAGGGAGTTTAATACGAAGCTTCGCGGGTGAATCAAGCAGGAAGATTCATTCTGACCGGCATCGCGTGTCTGAACTGATCGTAGGTTCGTGAGAGGGAGCGAGTGTAGTGCAGATAGTCAGAGTCGGGTTATCAGATCGTGAAAGTTTAAGGACAGTAAATGATATTGCAGATATTGCATGTGGAAGTAATATTGACGCATAAATTGGGACTTTGTCGGGAGTGGTAATCGAATTATAGATTTCGGGACTATGTCATAGGACGTAATCGGGACTGAAAATTTTGATAGTTTGAGACCAGTTTGGATAGGAGCAGAAGAGGATTTCTTGGGACTTTGGACTACGGCAAGCTTGCAAGATATTTCGACTGAGAAGTCTACGAGGGACATCAACGAAGAATAGATAAGTTAACCGCGGTATAAAACTGTAAAATTCAAAGATATCTTGATAAAAGGCCTAACATCAAAATCATTTATTAAATTCACTAAATTGTTTACTAAAAGGTAACAATAAACTTTATTAAATTTTGTTCTTTAAAAAAAGAAAGTGATCTTTCATTTAGTCAATCCAAACAGTAATGAACTAGGAATTAGAATCATTCTATTTCAGATTCCCAGCAGCGCTGTATAGTCTGCGGATCCTATAATCCATTATAAAGGTAATAAGGATTATAATATATCGTGACCCATTGACCCAGCAAGCCGGACGCTAAGATCTTTGCGAGATATTAAAGTAGAGAGAAAATTTGTATATCTCAATATATATATATATATATATATATATATATATATATATATATATATATATATATATATATATCTTTCGCGACGCTCCTATTTCCTGACACCTAATTTGCGTAAATTTTGTCTATGCGGATTTTTTTTCGTGAATTTCTAAATGAATTTAAATAAATTTTCGATACACTCAGTCTCAACAATTGTTTTTATGCAACCAAAATAACTTAATAACGTTTTACACGACACTTCCGCAAAAATTTTCAAGAACTTAACACAACATAAAAACGCGTGCGATCATCCTCACGTCCGAACTCATTCTGTCTGTAACCCAGTTTGCATTGTTGGTCTACACAATCCAAGTGACTGTCTTTTTTCCAAACATATGCCCATCACCATAATAAATGTTCGAAAATGTTTACATTTTTCACTGTTTTGGGGCATCTTGCGTCTTACTCTCTCTTTCATAGTTTTATTAACTTTTGGTTTGTAATTATCACATTACCGAATTCCCCTTTCCCGTTTTCCTTTTTCCAAAAAACCTTTATTTTCCGTCTTCCCCACTCGTGATGGCGTCACTTACATCTTCGGTCGCTCTTTTAATTCTTTCTTAGCTCGCTATGCTATGGAACTGGATACTGATTTATTAAAGCCTTACATAAATTCCCCCCCGCGCCGTAACTAATTTTGCCCTGATCTAAATATTTTTCCCTATAATTTCTGTAAGTTTGGCCAAAATCCACCCAGGCATTCACTGGATATTCAATAAAACTCGTTTTATTATATACTTTCAGAGGTACAACAATGGTCACCATGTCTTCAACTCCGCCGTCATGCATGCAATTTATACCATTTATAATATTTACGGAACCCATGGCTCGAATAACGTGATTCTTGGTTCAAAATATTCCTAAATTTGGGTTCTATTCACTGTTCACAATGCCTATTGCCCCCCCCTTTTGTTTTCTATTACTTTCCTAATAATTATTATTACGCGGCGCTGTCGTCTATTGTTTCTTTAATTATTGGCTCCTCTTTGCTTATGTAGAAGTTCCTTGTCCCACGCATTCTTGCGGGCTAGTCTCACAAATCATTACATTAATAAATCCTTTTACGCATACAAATATCCGGGCTTTAAAATGCCCGACTTTCTATCCACTATGTTGGCTAGCACTATTTAGAATTCTCACAATTGATCTCGGGGCTGTTCCATTAATGTGGGCAGGTCATACGAGAACTTTGTTGCGAAATTACTATATTGGGGAGAATCTACAAATTTCCCTATAACCAATAAAAATACACAGCAACAAAGCACAGCCGCAAAGTCGCACAGCAACAAAGGCGTCATACTTTATTTATTATATATTTGCTCAACTTTCTCTATCAGGACCAAACACATTGGATCCACTAAAATGCAAATAACAAAATAATACTCTTTCTTAATACTAATATTTATAATAAATACCATTCACACCAAGATAACAGCCTACATATATACTTGGAAAATTTCAGTTATTTGTTCGTTGCAATTTAGTAAAGTTAAATGAGCAGCCAGCATTATTGACTTTAGTTTCTACTGGAATTTCTGCACATCAATCTTGGACCATATACATCTTTAAAATAGACATTCCATGTTGGTGACTTCTCCTTTGTCAAATTTCTGTTTTCTTAGACGATGTTAAGTCCTCGTCCCCAGTTCCTTTTTTTCATGATCTCACCAAAATCTTTTATTCTTCCTCCGCATACCTACTTTAATACACAGTATCAAAATTTTCCGAACCCCAAATTTCAACTAATTGTTCCCGAATATACTTCGCTTTTAACATTGTCGTTCTTCCATACCTTAACAGTTCTAACTTCGACAAACTAAATACCCTTCAAAAATTGTAACTCCCATCGGACTACACTACCTTACCTGTACCCTATCGCGCTTGCTTTCGTTTTGTCTTCTCATAATCTACCAATACATCACGAGTATTCGCCCAACTTTGCCTATGCGAAGCAGACATGGAGAGGAAGCTAAGAACGCGCGCGGTCCGTGGCTCGTTAGCATGGGTACTGCACTGGCATTCCCTTCATGTTGATCGAAGATACCACGGAACTTCTAATCAGAGCATCTGGCTACTAGAATTCTTCTCGAAACGGTGGCTGAATGTTATGTAGTTACGTAATTAGTGCCGAAAATTCGCCATCGTGGGTACTCGAGCCCAAGGATCTCCCCGCCAGAGTCGCCGCAGTGACTTGCAATGCTGAACTCAGCGGGTGAGTGCCATTGGCAAAGAGACATACAGTAGACGCGGGACTACATTCTCCGCAGAGGACGCCCTTTCGATGCCAAATAATTCATTAGCTATTGTGCTGGTTCGTTGTGCACCATCCAATACGCCCCAGGGAGAAGGGCACTGCGAGTATTGGAGTCCAACGCAGACAGGAATGCGAGGAATTGCAAAGCACGGCGGCCGAACGCCGCCGATGCTACTCAGCCTGTTTCTCGTACAAATGGCAATAGTACGGAAAAGAGCGTTTGCATTTGCTATAGAAATTTAAATTCCTTGTGCAGTCAGGCACTATGAAAGTAACTGCAACAAAGGTATCTAGTGGTTCTAAAACAGCACGTACTTTCTCCCCAGTATTTTCACGCAAAATTACGCGAAAAGTACTCAAAGTTTCGAAAAATTGTAAATAACCTTCTTTCAAAATCTATCTTTAAGAAACATACTTCATTAAAGGAAAAAACTTTTGCAGTTTTCGATAAATCAAGGTTTTCAAAAACATGACACTCGGACCATTCTCTTAAACGTCCTTCACACCATCCAACAACAAAATTTAATCAAAAACGAAGTCATTTTTTTGAAAATTTGGAAAGTGTCCCTGGGGCTTCATATAAAGAACCCTCCAAATTTGCAATATCAATTTGAAACTCAAGGGGACGCGACATTAGTCAGACAGATTGGGGAATATCGATTTTGGAAAAAATCGGCTGAATGGTTTAGCCGATAGCATTGTTCACAGACGGACGGACGGACAGACGGACGTTTTGCCTTCATTCACTTTTTTGGTGTCAAGGGCCCACAAAACATGGATTCTAGTTGCACCACATGCTAGAGGATTATTTTTCTAAATTTATCCACTGGATTTATCCCCTTTTCGTTACCAGTGCCCTGTAATAAGTGTTTTTCTATCGAAAATTCACGTTTTTTCGCGCAGCATTACATAACTTTCTCTCTAGTCCCTAGGGAGAAAGTCAAAAGAAGGTGAAAAGAGGTAATAGATACCAAAGCCGCTGAGGAGTAGTGAAGTAGGCCTACTCGTACATGGCAGATGAATGTAAACATTTTTGATTTAAGATTTAAAGTGATTTAACTTTTTGAATTTTTTCTTTCATTTCTTTGTATGTTGTGTAATGAAAGTGTATGTTGTGTATAGAAATGCTGGGCAAATGTGTCAATGTCGAGATTTTCAGGGAAATGCAAATGACAACAGTACTTGAAGAACTGCTCTCATTAATGCATGTGTTAATTTTGATGCATTATAGTTTATAATACGGAAAATTAGAAATTATTAGAAAACGTTTCCTTGAAAAACATTCACCTCTCAAAACATCCAAAACGTATTATATTGTAAAGAATTTACCAAAAAGGTGAGGGCAGATTGTAAGATTGCAAGAACAGAGGAACAATGCCATGCATTGTTACTCTCTAGTCAGAGAGAGGTGCGCGGTGCCGGGTGATGAGTGGTGAGGCAAGGGAGTATTGAAAGACGGTGGCCAGAAGTCACAATGACATTAGTTCTGGAACCGAAAAGCCAAGAGCCCCAGGTATTTGTCTTCCTTTTTGGTACATTTTTCATATTGTTCTTGATCAATTTGAGCATTTACAGTGGTTTAATGTGTATAATTGTCGGGGAATATGTCAAAATGCTTTGTATGATACAGCATGATTTGTTTATAAAATATTATTTTTGCTTCAATATTGCATAGTTATTCCGTTAACATTTAACTGTTTTAATCTGTTGCATACCGTTTACTTTAAAATTTGTTTTTTTAAAGTTGTTTTACTGTTAGATTTTCAGCAAGAAATATATTTAAATTTAAACTATTGCATCTACTTAAACACACAGAAAAAAGGTCCATAACCGGTTCAAAACGACAACAACAAATTCCCCTAACATTCGATAGTTCCTACCATCGACCAATTTGAGCTTCGGCGTCATCCATTTTACTAAAATCCAAATCAGAGTAAGATTATTAGTGTTCAGAAGCATGGTGTTGAAATATTTGTTTAATGTTTGGTAATCGAATTTCATAACAAAAAATACGTAGGCCGCTGATCGAAAGTCAGCACATCACTCATTCACACAAGCCGACACATACGACTTTTTCGAACTGCATGTTTGCTTATTATTTAGTTAACTTTATCATTAATATTTCAAATAACGGGTCCTAAGTTTAGTCCTGACGATGGCAGGATTTTCGACACTGGCTAGATAACTAAGTCAAGCCACTACTTGGAGGAGAATTCAGTCTGTTCCAATCGGTAGTTTTCTGTGGTTTCTCCGATCAACACTAAGCGAATGCCGGAGCAGTACCCTAACAAACGGGCCACGAACCGCGTGCGATCTTTCCTTCCTCTTCTTTATCCTATCCTCACCCCTTAATAACACACACTTACATGCACTTCACTACCACACGTGGCGGGAAACTAGTGGAGAGCTTAGAGCTTGTCCCGGCTGGGGCGGTGCCTCACTGGTGGGAGATTGGGTGATACCAGGTTGGGGAAAGATCTCGCAAGCCGACGGTTAGGTAGGCGCCAAATGTCGCCATCCAGCAGTGGAAGATCATTCACATCCCCCGTGACCAAACCATGCATTACACTTACGAGACTAATGAGATGAATTAGTAGTTGACACGCCTTGAATCACTAATCACTCAAATGACGGCTACAAGGATCCAATGACTCAAGGACGCTGGAACGCCGCCCAATGGTTGGCGAAATTTGAAAGAGAGCGCTGCGCCCTGGTTTCGATCTGCCTGGTTAAAAACGATTGATCAACATATTCTATATCTTCATACTCGTATGTTTAAAGAAAGCTCGTATATATTTTTATCGTAACAATGCCGTTTATACTTACAATAAGTATTGTCAGTCTGTGTTTATCGATCATTGAAGTTTGTTGCCGGGTGATTCGGGAGAGTGAGGCGAGTTTGGCTTAGTGAAGCCATCGTCCAGAGGGAAAAGAAATTCTTTCTTACGGCAAAAAGTCAAGACACACGAGGTAAATTCCGTCTACGTTAGATAATTTTTGATTTTATTGTATTATATTCGCAAGTTTGAGTATTTTCATGAATTTCATGTATGGTATAATTTACGAAGTTTGCTCACGGCATACGCTTATTAAATGCTCGCTTGTATTTGTATATTAGATATTTTTATATGTTCTAAGGATATTTCCTGAGATATAAAAAAATATATTTCAATTGCGATATTGCTCACGATTTGGAAAGCTTCCTTCCATTTGCTACTGTTAGCTGTTCTGAAAATTCTAGGTCACTAGCAAAATTTAGTACATTCGAAAATTTTTGAAAACTGACTACTGCAATAGTATTCAATAAACAATCGAGTTTGTCGACAATAGATTAATTTCTTTATTTCACTCATTTCTTTAGAAATCGTGTAAGTTATTTTTTTTAATATGAAAAAAGTTCATTTGTAGTTCTAATTCTTCATATTTTGCTCAAATCTTGTAACGAATTTAAATCTTGTATGCCAGTCGATGTCTCTCACGCCAGTTCACGTACGTGGTTTCACGGATTCTTTCATACTTTTGACTGAATAAAATGAAATTTCTAAAATTATTCTGAAACAAGATGGTATCAGATAAAAAGTAAGATTGTTTGTGTATTTAAACGTTAATATCTATATTGTTCATTTCCAATGAGCACAGGAATTGAAAGAAAATCACTCCCATGTGGTAGGTATCTATTATTTTGTTATAAACCCAGAAAATGGAAAAAAATACAAAACCAATGAAACAATTTCTATTTTGATGAAAAATACAAATATTTGATGGTGTTTTCGCGCCTAATTCCCTATTACAAGTACCGCCCGAATTCTCATACACAAGGCGTCACTGATTACAACACAGCTAACGTCACGCAAAAGTAAGGCTACAAGGACGCCTTCTATAAATATTTGCTATTCATGCGTGCGTTATCTAACAGAAACTCTTGATATTCTTGGTGTGTAAATAAAGGTACTGTTTCTCAACTATAGTATGTTATTGTCGTATTCGTAAAGATTGTGTTTGACAAATAATTAATTTATTATAGTGTTATGCGAGAGTGTTTTATTTGCTGTTATTGAGCAGTGGGCGTGCTACTTTTTGGAAAACTACTCTGTATAATTCTTTACAGCAGTAGTTTCACTGCGATAGGCCAAACGTTTATATTATTTCTAGAACATATTTCACTTTCAACAAACACTTATGGCGAGACTGCAGTTTGTTTTATGAAGACAGATTGGGTTAATAGAATAATGCGACTACGTGGATGCACTGGCGTCACAGCCAGGTTTGAGAACTGCTGGGATGATACATTTTGATTAAATTATTTGGTTTACTTGTTCTTTTGATTTGTATAAAACTCTTAGTATGTTTTTTAAATGCAAATGACATTTTAATACCCATTTGCCATTAGTAATGATAAACGATTCATGAAATACTGGTTATTAAATAAATATTATTTTCCGTTTTTCTGTTTGTTGAACGTAATATAAAAATAAACGGCTCTACGCAAAAGAGATATAACCCCACAAAAATAAAAAAAGAGTCATTAGAACCACTTTTTATCTAAGAATTTTTTATTTTTCCGTCATGAAAACGTATAATTTTCATCGAAAAAGTCTAGACCCGAAAGGTTCATGGTAATGGAAAAACCCCTGCCGACTGCGCTAAGGAGACCTTTTAAAACAACGTTCTCTCAAAACTATTAAGATTCAATTTATTTTATTGGAAAGCCTATAAAACAATTGACGTCCATTGACAGATCAATAAAATAGTATAAAACAAAAAGACTTCCGAGATACACCATGCCATTATGCCACATAAATTTTTGTATATATAATTTTGCTTTCAAGTTTCGTTACTATAACAAATGTTGTAGTATATGTGTAATATAAAATGTATGGTAATACAGTGTCACCATTGCAAGTGTACTTAAAAATGTTGTTCCAAAAGAACAGGGGGTAGTGGGTTCGATTCCCTGTCTGCGAAGACATATTTACATAAAGTTATATATTCTATATTACAATACAATTCAATAAAAACAACATTCAAAAAGTTTGTTCAATTCAACATTCAAAAAGAAAAACCTAACTCGTTAAAACGAATAAAGTCCAATGTCAATATTCCAAACAAAATATAATTTTCCCCTGTGCAGATGATAATGCGGAAATAAAGCGCCGGGACCAATGAAAGAACTTCACAAGCCATGCCAACCTGAGACCATCGAAAACACAATATGTCTCCGCACCACGGGGGAAAAGAGGGTAGGAGCCCATCGGCACGACCCGAAGGGCTGACCTCCTTCAACTCGAAGTAACTGAGTCAACATATGAAAATCGAACACATATGAATTCTCCGCAACCCGGGGGATAAGTAGGCGGGAGCCCATCGGCATGACCCGACGGCTATCCTGCTTCTACTCAAACAAACCTTGTCAACATATGAATTCTCCGCAACCCGGGGGATAAGAGGCCGGGAGCCCATCGGCATGACCCGACGGCTATACTGCTATTACGCAAACAAACCTTGTAGACATATGAATTCTCCGCAACCCGGGGGATAAGGGGGCAGAAACCCATCGGCATGACCCGAAGGCTATCCTGCTATTACGCAAACAAACCTTGTCAACATATGAATTCTCCGCAGCGCGGGGGATAAGGGGGCGGGAGCCCATCGGCATGACCCGACGGCTATCCTGCTTCTACTCAAACAAACCTTGTCAACATATGAATTCTCCGCAGCGCGGGGGATAAGGGAGCGGGAGCCAATCGGCATGACCCAACGGCTATCCTTCTTTTTCTCAAACAAACCTTGTCTACATATGGATTCTCCGCATCGCGGGGGATAAGGGGGCGGGAGCCCATCGGCATGACCCGACGGCTATCCTGCTTCTACTCAAACAAACCTTGTCTACATATGAATTCTCCGCATCGCGGGGGATAAGGGGGCGGGAGCCCATCGGCATGACCCGACGGCTATCCTGCTTCTACTCAAACAAACCTTGTCTACATATGAATTCTCCGCATCGCGGGGGATAAGGGGCGGGAGCCCATCGGCATGACCCGACGGCTATCCTGCTTCTACTCAAACAAACCTTGTCTACATATGAATTCTCCGCATCGCGGGGGATAAGGCGGCGGGAGGTCCATCGGCATGACCCGAAGGCTATACTGCTATTACGCAAACAAACCTTGTCTACATATGAATTCTCCGCATCGCGGGGGATAAGGGGGCTGGAGCCCATCTTGATGACCCGACGGCTATCCTGCTTCTACTCAATCAAACCTTGTCTACATATGAATTCTCCGCATCGCGGGAGATAAGGGGGCGGGAGCCCTTCGGCATGACCCGACGGCTATACTGCTATTACGCAAACAAACCTTGTCTACATATGAATTCTCCGCATCGCGGGGGATAAGGGGGCTGGAGCCCATCTTGATGACCCGACGGCTATCCTGCTTCTACTCAATCAAACCTTGTCTACATATGAATTCTCCGCAGCGCGGGGGATAAGGGGGCGGGAGCCCATCGGCATGACCCGACGGCTATCCTGCTTCTACTCAAACAAACCTTGTCTACATATGAATTCTCCGCATCGCGGGGGATAAGGGGGCGGGAGCCCATCGGCATGACCCGACGGCTATCCTGCTTCTACTCAAACAAACCTTGTCTACATATGAATTCTCCGCATCGCGGGGGATAAGGGGGCGGGAGCCCATCGGCATGACCCGACGGCTATCCTGCTTCTACTCAAACAAACCTTGTCTACATATGAATTCTCCGCATCGCGGGGGATAAGGGGGCGGGAGCCCATGGGCATGACCCGACGGCTATCCTGCTTCTACTCAAACAAACCTTGTCAACATATGAATTCTCCGCAGCGCGGGGGATAAGGGGGCGGGAGCCCATCGGCATGACCCGACGGCTATCCTGCTTCTACTCAAACAAACCTTGTCTACATATGAATTCTCCGCATCGCGGGGGATAAGGGGGCGGGAGCATCCTGGCATGACCCGACGGCTATCCTGCTTCTACTCAAACAAACCTTGTCTACATATGAATTCTCCGCATCGCGGGGGATAAGGGGGCGGGAGCCCATCGGCATGGCCTGACGGCTATCCTGCTTCTACTCAAACAAACCTTGTCTACATATGAATTCTCCGCATCGCGGGGGATAAGGGGGCGGGAGCCCATCGGCATGACCTGACGGCTATCCTGCTTCTACTCAAACAAACCTTGTCTACATATGAATTCTCCGCATCGCGGGGGATAAGGGGGCGGGAGCCCATGGGCATGACCCGACGGCTATCCTGCTTCTACTCAAACAAACCTTGTCAACATATGAATTCTCCGCATCGCGGGGGATAAGGGGGCGGGAGCCCATGGGCATGACCCGACGGCTATCCTGCTTCTACTCAAACAAACCTTGTCAACATATGAATTCTCCGCAGCGCGGGGGATAAGGGGGCGGGAGCCCATCGGCATGACCCGACGGCTATCCTGATCCACTCAAACAAACCTTGTCTACATATGATTTCTCCGCATCGCGGGGGATAAGGGGTCTGGAGCACATCGGCATGACCCGACGGCTATCCTGCTTCTACTCAAACAAACCTTGTCTACATATGAATTCTCCGCATCGCGGGGGATAAGGGGGCGGGAGCCCATCGGCATGACCCGACGGCTATCCTGATCCACTCAAACAAACCTTGTCTACATATGATTTCTCCGCATCGCGGGGGATAAGGGGTCTGGAGCACATCGGCATGACCCGACGGCTATCCTGCTTCTACTCAAACAAACCTTGTCTACATATGAATTCTCCGCATCGCGGGGGATAAGGGGGCGGGAGCCCATCGGCATGACTCGACGGCTATTCTGCTTCTACTCAAACAAACCTTGTCTACATATGATATCTCCGCATCGCGGGGGATAAGGGGGCGGAAACCCATCGGCATGACCCGACGGCTATCCTGCTTCTACTCAAACAAACCTTGTCTACATATGAATTCTGCGCAGCGCGGAGGATAAGGGGGCGGGAGCCCATCGGCATAACCCGACGGATATCCTGCTTCTACTCAAACAAACCTTGTCTACATATGATTTCTCCGCATCGCGGGGGATAAGGGAGCGGGAGCCCATCGGCATGACCCGACGGCTATCCTGTTTCTACTCAAACAAACCTTGTCTACATATGATTTCTCCGCATCGCGAGGGATAAGGGGGCAGGATCCCATCAGCAAAACCCGACGGCTATCCTGCTTCTACTCAAACAAACCTTGTCTACATATGAATTCTCCGCAGCGCGGGGATAGAGAGGCAGGGCCCCATCGGCATGACCACGACGGGCTATCCTGCTTCTACTCAAACAAACCTTGTCTACATATGAATTCTCCGCATCGCGGGGATAAGGGGGCAGGGAGCCCCTCGGCATAGCCCGACGGCTATCCTGCTTCTACTCAAACAAACCTTGTCTACATATGAATTCTCCACAGCGCGGGGGATAAGGGGGCGGGAGCCCATCGGCATGACCCGACGGCTATCCTGCTTCTACTCAAACAAACCTTGTCTACATATGAATTCTCCGCATCGCGGTGGATAAGGGGCGGGAGCCCATCGGCATGACCCGACGGCTATGCTGCTTCTACTCAAACAAACCTTGTCTTTATATGAATTCTCCGCATCGCGGGGGATAAGGGGGCGGGAGCCCATCGGCATGACCCGACGGCTATCCTGCTTGTACTCAAACAAACCTTGTCTACATATGAATTCTCCGCATCGCGGGGGATAAGGGGGCGGGAGCCCATCGGCATGACCCGACGGCTATACTGCTATTACGCAAACAAACCTTGTCTACATATGAATTCTCCGCATCGCGGGGGATATGGGGGCGGGAGCCCTTCGGCATGACCCGACGGCTATACTGCTATTACGCAAACAAATCTTGTCTACATATGAATTCTCCGCATCGCGGGTGATAAGGGGGCGGGAGCCCATCAGCGCGACGACAGCTATACTGCTATTACACCGACAAAACCTTGTCTACATATGAATTCTCCGCATCGCGAGGATAAGGGCAGGATCCCATCGGCGGCATGACCCGACGGCTATACTATTACACCAAACAAACTTTGTCTACATATGAATTCTCCGCATCGCGGGGGATAAGGGGGCGGGAGCCCATCGGCATGACCCGACGGCTATCCTGCTTCTACTCAACCAAACATTGTCTACATATGAATTCTCCGCAGCGCGGAGGATAAGGGGGCGGGAGCCCATCGGCATGACCCGACGGCTATCCTGCTTCTACTCAAACAAACCTTGTCTACATATGAATTCTCCGCATCGCGGGGGATAAGGGAGCGGGAGCCCATCGGCATGACCCGACGGCTATCCTGCTTCTACTCAAACAAACCTTGTCTACATATGAATTCTCCGCATCGCGGGGGATAAGGGGGCGGGAGCCCATGGGCATGACCCGACGGCTATCCTGCTTCTACTCAAACAAACCTTGTCAACATATGAATTCTCCGCATCGCGGGGGATAAGGGGGCGGGAGCCCATGGGCATGACCCGACGGCTATCCTGCTTCTACTCAAACAAACCTTGTCAACATATGAATTCTCCGCAGCGCGGGGGATAAGGGGGCGGGAGCCCATCGGCATGACGCGACGGCTATACTGCTATTACGCAAACAAACCTTGTCTACATATGAATTCTCCGCATCGCGGGGGATAAGGGGGCGGGAGCCCATCGGCATGACCCGACGGCTATCCTGCTTCTACTCAAACAAACCTTGTCTTTATATGAATTCTCCGCATCGCGGGGATAAGGGCGAGGCCCATCAGCATGACCGACGGCTATCCTGCTTGTACTCAAACAAACCTTGTCTACATATAATTCTCCGCATCGCGGGGGATAAGGCGGCGGGAGGTCCATCGGCATGACCCGAAGGCTATACTGCTATTACGCAAACAAACCTTGTCTACATATGAATTCTCCGCATCGCGGGGGATAAGGGGGCTGGAGCCCATCTTGATGACCCGACGGCTATCCTGCTTCTACTCAATCAAACCTTGTCTACATATGAATTCTCCGCATCGCGGGAGATAAGGGGGCGGGAGCCCTTCGGCATGACCCGACGGCTATACTGCTATTACGCAAACAAACCTTGTCTACATATGAATTCTCCACATCGCGGGGGATAAGGGGGCTGGAGCCCATCTTGATGACCCGACGGCTATCCTGCTTCTACTCAATCAAACCTTGTCTACATATGAATTCTCCGCAGCGCGGGGGATAAGGGGGCGGGAGCCCATCGGCATGACCCGACGGCTATCCTGCTTCTACTCAAACAAACCTTGTCTACATATGAATTCTCCGCATCGCGGGGGATAAGGGGGCGGGGGCCCATCGGCATGCCCTGACGGCTATCCTGCTTCTACTCAAACAAACCTTGTCTACATATGAATTCTCCGCATCGCGGGGGATAAGGGGGCGGGAGCCCATCGGAATGACCCGACGGCTATCCTGCTTCTACTCAAACAAACCTTGTCTACATATGAATTCTCCGCATCGCGGGGGATAAGGGGGCGGGAGCCCATCGGCATGACCCGACGGCTATCCTGATCCACTCAAACAAACCTTGTCTACATATGATTTCTCCGCATCGCGGGGGATAAGGGGTCTGGAGCACATCGGCATGACCCGACGGCTATCCTGCTTCTACTCAAACAAACCTTGTCTACATATGAATTCTCCGCATCGCGGGGGATAAGGCGGCGGGAGGTCCATCGGCATGACCCGAAGGCTATACTGCTATTACGCAAACAAACCTTGTCTACATATGAATTCTCCGCATCGCGGGGGATAAGGGGGCGGGAGCCCATCGGCATGACCCCACGGCTATCCTGCTTCTACTCAAACAAACCTTGTCTACATATGAATTCTGCGCATCGCCAAGAGGGATAAGGGCGGAGCCATCAGCAAACCTGACAGCTATCCTGCTTCTACTCAAACAAACCTTGTCTACATGAATTCTCCGCATCATGGGGGATAAGGGCAGGAGCCCATGGGCATGACCCGACAATATCCCTGCTTCTCTCAAACAAACCTTGTCAACTTGAATTCTCCGCAGCGCGGGGGATAAGGGGGCGGGAGCCCATCGGCATGACCCGACGGCTATCCTGCTTCTTCTCGAACAAACCTTGTCAACATATGAATTCTCCGCAGCGCGGGGGATAAGGGGGCGGGAGCCCATCGGCATGACCCGACGGCTATCCTGCTTCTACTCAAACAAACCTTGTCTACATATGAATTCTCCGCATCGCGGGGGATAAGGGGGCGGGAGCCCATCGGCATGACCTGACGGCTATCCTGCTTCTACTCAAACAAACCTTGTCTACATATGAATTCTCCGCATCGCGGGGGATAAGGGGGCGGGAGCCCATGGGCATGACCCGACGGCTATCCTGCTTCTACTCAAACAAACCTTGTCAACATATGAATTCTCCGCATCGCGGGGGATAAGGGGGCGGGAGCCCATGGGCATGACCCGACGGCTATCCTGCTTCTACTCAAACAAACCTTGTCAACATATGAATTCTCCGCAGCGCGGGGGATAAGGGGGCGGGAGCCCATCGGCATGACCCGACGGCTATCCTGCTTCTACTCAAACAAACCTTGTCTACATATGAATTCTCCGCATCGCGGTGGATAAGGGGCGGGAGCCCATCGGCATGACCCGACGGCTATGCTGCTTCTACTCAAACAAACCTTGTCTTTATATGAATTCTCCGCATCGCGGGGGATAAGGGGGCGGGAGCCCATCGGCATGACCCGACGGCTATCCTGCTTGTACTCAAACAAACCTTGTCTACATATGAATTCTCCGCATCGCGGGGGATAAGGGGGCGGGAGCCCATCGGCATGACCCGACGGCTATACTGCTATTACGCAAACAAACCTTGTCTACATATGAATTCTCCGCATCGCGGGGGATATGGGGGCGGGAGCCCTTCGGCATGACCCGACGGCTATACTGCTATTACGCAAACAAATCTTGTCTACATATGAATTCTCCGCATCGCGGGTGATAAGGGGGCGGGAGCCCATCGGCATGACCCGACGGCTATACTGCTATTACGCAAACAAACCTTGTCAACATGTGAATTCTCCGCATCGCTGGGGATAAGGGGGCGGGAGCCCTTGGGCATGACCCGACGGCTTTCCTGCTTCTACTCAAACAAGCCTTGTCAACATATGAAAATGGATCATGAAAATTCTCCTCAGCGCGGGGGATGAGGGGGCGGGAGCCCATCGACATGACCCGACGGTTATCCTGCTTCTACTCAAACTAACCTTGTCAACATATGAAAATGAAACACGAAATATCAGAAACGTTATAACGAATTTTCATTTCACTTATTTTCTATTTTTTAAACATTTTATAAAAATAAATAAGTATTTATTTGTACATATTTTCCTTTTTTATTAGAATAAATTTCGTCCCCTTGTTATCACTGTGGGAATGGTTTACGTGCTGAGCGAGTGTGTAACTGCTACGCCGGAGTTTTTTCGACAGAATTACGAGCTAGGACTGTCATGATCGCGCGCTGTTTGCTTATGCAATGACAACGTGTTGAGTAACTTTGAAGGATCAAATTAATCCTTCAGAAAGAAGCCTACAAGTGGGGTTTGAACGGTGCGTATTCCTGAGCACATTGGAACTCTTGGAGATTTCATCGAGAGGAACTCTGGTCAAGAACATTCATCTGCGCCAGCGGTTGTGTGACGAAATGTTCAAATTAATACTCAATGAATATTCCACTCATATAAGTTACAGATGGTGCACAAATTAAATCCATATAATCATGTGTGGCGTAGGGGTGTTAGTGAATAAGTGATGGCTAAATGTATTCATGAAACCAAATTCAGACGAAACCCACATCCACCAGAGTGGACACGTTAACGAACAGAATATCATTCACTGGGAGAACGATAAGCCTTGTGAGCTTCACGAGCTCTCCACTCGGGCGATAACGACCGCTCGAGTCTGGCGAGGCTCCGCGCCGCCGCTCGGCAGAAGGGGACCTTGCTCGGTGGGTAGAATATAGCTGTTTAACAGACATTTCAACCGGCCGCCTTTCTGCTCCCGATTATCAGCAGAACAGTCGAGCATAGCCGAGCGCTCGAGCGTCGCCGAGCATTCGATAACCGCCGGGCGCTAGACAGCCGATGGGGAATCGGCAACTCGATGCATCTACGGATTTAAAATGCCAGGCGTAGTGATCGCAGAACTCTTTCAATTTATTGCAATTGATTAATTGTAATCGAAAAAAAATCAATGTCAATTATTCTATTAATTGGTTGAAACGGAATAATTAGTCGATTAATTAGAAAAAATTTTAGGGACAAAAAATACAATTTTTGAAATAATTAAAGGCAATCAAAGAGTGTGAAAAGTAATTAAAACAAACATTTTAGCTATATCATTAAAATATAATAAAAACATTTGTGAAACTAACAGACACACACACACACACAAATTGTGACACAGTAAGCCACCATGACCCCAGAATTAGTCAACGCAATCGGCCTAACGGCGCCCACTGTAAATCAGCCTATTAAAATCCTTCCCCTATCGCCTCACAAGGATAGAGTTTTCAATAATTCGAAATATATTAAACATTATCATATTCATACGTTGTTTACCATATAAAATTTGGAAAAATTAATGAATTTATCACATTGTTCGGCATGGGGGAAAATTTCTTAACATTGTAATTTAATATACGCCTAAAAATGTCAAAAATAAATGTAATTGTCTTTAATGTCCATCATTGGCGTATGAAAGAGTGTGAACATATAAATATTTTAATTACCAGAGCCTTCCTTCCCTTTCTCTTTCCTTCCTGGAACAACATCTGGGACGGAGAGATATCAATATCGGAAGTCGGAGTTATCGACTGAAAAGTGATATGTTTGCACCTTGAATCTAAGCCTAGCGCTCGCCCATGACCCACCAGGTCATGGCTTTACCAAAATGGATATTCCCCGGTCAATCTGACTCGATTCGAGGCGCAGCGATTTTGAAAATCATTCTTTAAAATACTTTACATGAAGCACGTGGGACTCTTTCAAAATTTTCTCAAAAAATAGCTCCAAATTTTTTCTTTAAATTTCTATCAAGAATAGAGTAAAATACATTTTTAAACGTGGAATAGGTCCGTTTTTCACTGATAACTTTGAAATTTCGAAAATTGCAAAAATTTGATTTTTTCAGCGTCTTCCTACAACTACAAAATTGAAGATAGATATTTTTTCCTTCAAACAAAATTTGTTCTCCATTTGTTAGTTCTTTTAATAAGGTCACGTACATTTTTTTGAAACTTTTAGTAGATTACGCGAAACATCGAATGCAATACGAGCAATTTTAAAAATAGCAATACCCAGATTTTCTCGAAAACGGCTACAAATCTTTTCTTCAAACGTTTGGTATGGAGAGATCTGCAAGGCTTGCCTTTCGCTCGCTTGTACTCGCTCGAGCATTTCATCCTCGAGTATCGTGTCCTCGAGCATCCTGAGCTCGCTCGCGGTGAGCGACCCACGGCGGCGGTGGCGATTTCCACGTTTTGGAGCCACGACAAGGCGTTGGAACAAAGGCGTTTGGAACAACGACAAGGCGTTGATAGAGGAGGGTTCGGGAGAGCCATCTGATCGGTCGCATTTACAGTATGCCGTGGCTTCAAAAGCAAATTAAGGTTTGAGAAAGCTTACCTTCGCCTGGATGTGGCGCCCTAACACAAGAAGAATAAATCTAAAAAGATGAAGAAATCGAAAAAGAATTTAAAAAAGAGAAAGAGGCTTCACATATTGTTCGTGAAATTCCAAACACTTTCTTCGGATTTGAGAAGTTTGTATATAAACGAACATCTTTTCTCGCGGGAAAACAATAAAAACATTACATTTTCAGACGTTTTTGCAAACTTCACTTCTTTCATCGGCGACATGTTTTTGTTTTTAAAATATTCGAAAACGAGTACCAGTAAAAAGCAGTGGCGGCTCGTGGTCATACTATTAGGGTGTGCAACGCCTCTCTTCTTTCTCCCTTCCTCCCCCTCTCCCCCCTCTCCCCCTCTCTCCCTCTCTCCCTCTCTCTCTCACACACACACACGCCCATACATACAGGCATAAATTACAAGCATACACATATATTCATTAACATAGATAATGACAATTAGAAACAAGGCATCTTATGAAGTTTGATATCATGTTATCATCATAATAGTTCCTTTTATCACCAACGAGAGTTGACCACATTTCTTTTCACATTCGTTTCGACTTCCCTCGGCAAGGACCCCTCCGAAATATTTACTACTTGTATCTTGTTACCGCATGATTCGACATTTCCAGAACGTTTTTCAAAGGGTGTCAAGAAACACATTGATTCGAAACATTTTTACTCGCACTTTTGTTATGGAGTATTTTCCATAAACTTGCTGTACAAATTTAAGCTTAAAAGTACAAGTTTCTATACCCAATACTCAAAAAACCTGGATAGTTTGCCGTCTACACTGACTGACGAAACACAAAGTCTGTGTCGCTTCAGTAAATGCTGCTTCTTTTCAGCAATTTTGGCTGTGACTTTTCTATTGATGTATTTTAATATATTCGACGCTATTCATTGTCAGTTGTATAAACACACTTCACAGAAAAACGAACACTCTAATTTCGGTTTTTCAAAACGCATTAAAAAGTAGCCTCCTACATACGTTTACGCAATACATTTTGGTTTTCACATGCTTAGGAATGGATTTGTAATTGCAACTCCCTTTGAAATGTGCAAATAACATTCAATTAACACAATTATTATGAATGCAACACTGCACAGCAATGCGTTTGCGTTTCGCGCGCTACCGAAGAATTGCTTTGGAAGGGGTGAGAGCTCATTTAAGTGGAGAGATATCTCACACTTTCTTCCATCAATGCCACACTTACTTCTCTTAAAAACTTGTGCTCGCCGAGTGTTATATCTTCACGACATGTCAAGGCACTTCCAGAGGACGCGCCTGCGCAGTAATATCCGCACGGTCCGGAGTGTGCTCCCAACGCCCGTAAGCCACCATGTTCCCCCTATTTGCAAGCCCTATTTGCAATCGGTTACGGAATTTTAGGGTTCGGGCTGCAATTAACTTGCACAGATTTGTTGAATAATGTATTCTTTTAATTTACTTTAGAAACGTTTCTAAAACTCAAGTCGTACCATAAATATATTTTACTCCTTCGTTTGAGCAGTAGCACGCCATTATGGCACTCTGTCTAGAATGATTAGAAAAACCATCAGAAATATTCCTATTTAAATGTTTAAAACACTGTATTATTTATTATTTTTATTTGAAGCGTAATATTTCCATACATTAGCATAAACTGTCCCTTTTTCCATGCCCACATCTCTTTATTTTAGCTCATACAGCCATCGCACAGTGTGTAATTTTGGCAATCTAGGTGGACTTCATTCAGAAACTACAAAAGTATCGATTGTTTTCTGTTCTAGCTAACATATATTGAAAATAAATGATAATTCTCATACATGGAACATGTTTTGTTAAAATATTTTGACTACAACTTTTTTTTCAATAATAAAAAATCGCGCATTTCACGACTTGACACAGAAAAACGCCAATAAAACTTAAAATAATGTATATACAGTAAATAAATGTAACTAATTATTTTCAATATTCATTTTTCAAGAAGAAAATAAAAATAGAGATCAGCCACTATGGAAACAAATTAAAGAATTAGAATAAAAGAGAAATATTACATGCTAGTACTATGTTCAGTCGCCATCCGATGAATTCTTGGATGAGGTGATGCCATGTACTTCTTCAGGGTCTTGTTGATCAATGTCTAGCAAATTAACAATTTCTTGATTGTATTTCTTCTTTTTTGGTTTTGGAGATCCCTGTAGACTTGCAATGTATGGATCCGATGTAATGAGAAGCCTGTTCATGAGATCAGTTTTTGTGTCTTTTCTTGATGTTTTCCTTGTAAATAGTTCCCTGAACTTCCTGTTGTCTTCTTCAGTTATTGTACAGCTGTCCAATAGGTAGAATGCAACTATCAACTATGTCGCTTCCGTGGAAGAGAATCTTATGTAGAGTTACAGGCATGCGATACCACTGGTAATGTTGGAGATATAGGTCTCGTGTGTCATAAATAAATTTTTGAAAAGTATTGAAGTTGATTTTTTCACCACTGCTTAGGCATTCCAATATGATCCCAAAACGATTTATTATGTCCAGATTTATTCCAGTTATTTCCGAAGATATCTCGGGATTTCTGAAGAACTTTCGGGCAGTATTTCCATCATTAGTATTGCCACTTTGTGGTTTAGGCATATCGACCAACAGTCCTAACTCCTGCCGAAATTTATCTTGGATTGATTTCTTTCTTTGAGCTACTTTTTCTTTATTTTCAGTTCCTCTTACATGACTTGTTTGAATTTCCAGACGATACGAAATGTGCAGGAGACATTCAAATAGCCTTATCCAGGAATGAAGAGGAGATATTCCGAAGCAGAGATATTCTTTCTTCACTTTTTTTGTGCGTAGAGCTTCAAAATTGTTCATTTCAGTCGGTTTCGCTTCGCACAAGTAGCAAGTCTGTGTGGAAGAACACGATGAAACGGCATTGCAGACTTTGCCATCCACCTTGCAAAAAATCATTCTTGGTGTAATGGAAATTTCTGAATGGAGAAATTGTATAGTAGTGGGAGTTAATAACCCTATCTGTTCTACTTTGCTTACTTCAGTGTTAATTACACTTGACGTTTCTTTTGCAAAAATAAATATTATAGAGCGACAAAAGTTAGTTGAAGACGGTGTGGAATTTTTCCTAATTACATTTTCGCCACCAACAGTCTGCATTTGTATTGGCACCATAGATACACTAAACAAATTTTCGTCTGTGTAATTTTCTTCACTGAACTTTTGTCTGTATTTGTTTTGCTCTGAACCATCGCAACCCCATTTTATAATAATTTCAAAAATAGCATATATTGAAGTTGAAATTTCTCTCTGATATCTTGGATTTCGCACAAACGACGAATTGTATGATCAATAACTGACTGTAGAGGTATCTCAGCCAATATTTCTGTCACTTTCACTCTTCCTGGATAGCACATGACTTTTGCTTCCTTAACTCTGTAATACGGTAGATATAATTTACAATTTGTTTTTTGGCTTGCTCTCGTATTCGTAAATATTGCCGAGTAGATAAATTCGTACTCACCATTAGAGCGAGTGCTTGTTCTGGAGAGAGTAAAGATGGTTCCTGATGCAACGATCTTCGAACTTTCTTAATTTTTGTGCCTCTATTAGGAGAAGCAAGTACAAGTTCCTTCACTATGTTCGAAGAATCTCTTTCTCCTTCATTCCTTAATTTTATTCCGGTAGCTGTTCCCAATTCTTCTGTGGACAAACATAAGAGCTGTTTTACTCTCCGTCCTTTAGCTCTAGGGCCACACGAACTAAATGGCTTAACTGGACGGCCAACGCCTCTAGTAGTATCATATAATTGTGATGTACTTGGAGCAATTGTCGATAAATTTATTAAAAATTTGATGTCTTCCTACAGCCACGATGAGTAATTTTCTAGAAAACGCTGTTTATGTTTCGCACATTTTTTCCATTTTCTGATGATAAACTGACAAAAATTTTTAATTTGAATTTTTATGGGCATGATTGAAGTGTCGGTAATAGTTTCCTTGCCTAATTCATGTAAAACATACGATAGCATGGCGTCATACCTTGCTTCCGTGGAGCTTTCACATCACACATGAAATAGCGTCCTCCGTGAAATCAAGCGCTCCACTGCGAAAAAAATTAAAAACTCGTGAGTGCGCAGGTATGCGCAGTTGATCTTTCATGATTCATATAGCCAAATGAATAAGGTTTAATACCTACATAGTCACAAACGTCAACTCCTGTTAACTCTGTATTAAAAGTCTAGATACATTTGTAAAATGGCGCGAAAGTAGAACTAAAATTACTTACTTTTTCAAAAGACCCTCACGAGTAATCGCAGACACATTTTGCTTTTCTTTATGCACTAATAAAAATAAGAAACACCCAAAAACACACTTATTTAATCACTACCTCTCTGTGAGTAGAAGGCGATGAGCACCAACACGAGATGTACTGAAATGCGACTGATAGAGCCGCGCGGTGTCAGCGCGAGATCGTGCAAGTTTGAACTTGTTCTACTGCCGCCTCAAGCAATGCAGAAGAAAAACAATACCCAATTCATATACTATGGACATTATAAAATCAAACAAATACCCAACTTAATTCATTTGAGTACTTTGGAAAATTGAATTATGTCCACCTAGATGGCCGAAATTACACACCGTGCATCGTCCGAATTTTTGCCCATATATACACATCGCCTCATTGTGGCCCTCTGCCCGTGAGGCGCACTTGCGTTAGACTAGCCCGTGTCGCACAGTGGTCTGAACGAGGCCGAAAAGCGCGCATAGGATGTTAAGTTAAACCACTATTTATTTAGTGAATTTAAAACGGTTCTTTAAGTATGAATCTATTGAAACATGTACTAAGTGTAAAATAATAATATTCTACTTAATTCATATTATTTATTTGTGTCGAAAACAACACTGGTCTTTTTCTGATTCTTGAAGATCAATAAAAGCTTCGTTTATTTGTCCAAAAGTAAAGAAAAGGTTATTATAAGCATTTACTCCATGACGCAAGGGAAAATGTGTTAAAACTAGGTGGAGATAGTGTTTATAAAGTTTTAACAATAGTTTTAAAATTAGAAAAACAGTAAAAATGTTCTTTAAGTAGTAAAAGGAATAAATAGGATACAATAGTAGTAGTGAATTATACTGTAACAACAGTACTACTCGTATGTCATTTCATTGTCAAACAATAATTAATCATTTTATATTATTTCACTATTCTGTTACTTAACCTGTCAGAGGTGGCGCATGGAGCCTTTAGACCAAAAGCTCTGACCTTATTTTTAGCTGTCACTTGAGCCTTATTTTTAGCTGTCGCGGTTACGCATATGCCAGAAGACAGTTCCTGTCGGATCATTTCACCCTGCGCGCCACCTCTGAAATGACATCCAATGCTGAAGCTTCAACTGTTGACTGCGCGTCCACAAAGGGAGGCAATTCGGGGCAACGAAAAAATATTTACAATTGTTCATTTCATATCATATATTAATTTCACAGATATGTGTTTATATGTTGTTTTTTTATAATTATCAATTATCAATCAGTTAACTGAAATGGCACTTTCTTTCAAAGCTCGTCAAGAAAAGTTTAAACGTTCGCCATTTTCAAAAAGATAGGCCGAGGGGACTGTTATTAACGAAAAAAATATTACAAAATCTCCACTTAATAACATTTATTAATTTCATCGAAGTGTTTTTAGTTGTTTTTGTGTAATTGCCCGTCAAAAATCACTTACTTTTGGTAAAGGGCTTTCTTTCAATCCTCATGTAAACTTTAAACGGTCGCTATTTTAAAAGAGACAGGCCGAGGTGGATTTGTTAACGAAAAACATCAACAAATGTCAAATTAATAATAGTTATTAATTTTACAGAAGTGTTTTTAGTCGTTTCTGTGTAATTGTCCGTCAAAAATCACTTAATTTTGGGAATGGCGCTTTCTTTCAAACCTCATGTAAACTTTTAACGGTCACTATTTTAAAAGAGGCCAGCCGAGGTGGCTCTTGTTAACGAAAAACATTCAAAAATCTCTTTTTAATAATAGTTATTAATTTCATGGAAGTATTTTTAGTTGTTTTTGTGTAATTGCCCGTCAAAAATCATTTAATTAATGAAAATCACGCTTCTTTTCAACCTCATCATGTAAACTATAAATGGACGCCATTTTGAAAGAGGTTGGCCAAGGTGGTTGTTGTCAGCAAACAAATATTTACAATTGTTCACTTAATAACATAAATTAATTTCATCGAGATGTGCTTAAATATTTTAATGTTATTGTCCGTCAAATTCACTTATTGCACGTTTCAGTTCTGCAGATCTCATTTTACTATGTTTAAGTTTATTGAAAAACAAAGAAATCTGGCAAATTGAAAGAAGGAATATTTTTGAAAAGAATTTTAAAATGTTATGTAATTAATGTAAATCTGAAAGTTGAAAAGATAATAAATTTTCAAGAAGTAAACAGTTTCGGTATTATGACCTGAGGTAATGATGCTCTTTCTAAACACTTAATGTAAACTTTAAACGGTCATCATTTTGAGAGGGACTGACCGGGGCAGCTGATCTCAACTGAAAAATATTCAATAATGTTCACTTAAAAATATATATTCCGTGGATGGGTTTTTTGTAATTGCCGGTGAAAATTTACTTAGTCAAAAGAATAAACATTTTTCGCACACCTTAATTACGTACGGCATAATTAAATGAAAAATAAAAATAATTGACACTATAAAAGCGTTAATATATTTAGCGCTATATGAAATAGCGCTAAATATATGAAAGCGCATATAATTTCTGATAGTTGAAAAGTTGATTAGGAAAAGTTATAAACAATGAAAGAGGCATATTTATGTAGGCTGAATTTTTCCCCGGCTGAAACGCTTGGCTTTAGGGATGTCGTATGGTTGCAAACTTTGATAAAAATTATTACTTTTCCTGATTTCTAGTAATTTGAAGTATGCAGAATGGGTATTTATCAAGAAATAATCGTTTTTCAAAAATTAAAATTTGGTGCCTATGCGCACGTTTCGGCCCTGTTCAGACTACCGTGCGTCGTTCCCCCTCGCATCGAGCATGGAATGCTCGGGTTAGAAGGCCAGGCAAAACCTTGCCCTAGTGGCCTCACGCCGAGCGGATTTTCTGCGAATTCCCGCAGTGCTCCAGGAAAATCGTTTCATGCAGGACTGTTAAGGGATAGTACTAAATGTACTCTACGAGATGACATAAACGCCAAATTGCTCTATTCTTTCGTTTTTTTCAAGAGTTACAAAAATGAAATTTTTTGACTACTCTCGTTAATATTTACATTAGCGGCGATTTGTTCACGTTACTATATGTTTGAGTACATGAGCTTTTAAAAATATATAAAGTTTCTCGAAAACTCAAAACTTTTTTGTGAAAATGAGATCAAAGTTCCTAATTTTCTGAAACGCTCAAACGTCATTATCTAAAAAATGGCTCCAAATATTTTCTTCAAACTTTTCAAACGGATAGTGCTAATTGCAGTGTTTAATATGACAGAGTTCATTTTTGGAGTATTTATTTTGTCCAAACTTACACAAATGTATTTTTTTTAATATCTCTCACACCGTTGATATGAACATTTCCAGCGATTTGTATACATTATTGCATTTGTGAGTGGAAGCGCTTCAAATGACTACCAATAAAGTTTTTCGAATATTCCTAGCGGCTAGTTCCCAAGTGACTAATTGTGCTGGTGAATTTCAAAATCAAGGCCATTTCGTCTAGGTGTACAAAGTTAAATTTTATTTAACTGGAATTATTCAGTTATCTTGTAACATATTTTGTGTTAGTATCAATTTTCCACGTAAAATAATTATATTTTTCGAGCAAATTATGGACTGTACAAACAAGACTGTTACCAACTGTATTTTAAAGGGTTTTATAGATACACCTCAATGACTTGACTCTCACGGCGGACACTTGCTTGGGACATGGCTTTTGAAAAGCGTCCACAGAAGTAGCTCGTTACGTGACCTTTGTATGATCGCCATCGTCCCTTTATGTTACTAAATGTTTAAATCAAACTTAAATGCTACAAGACAAGGATTTTGTATTTATTATTTACAATATTATCCAATAAAGCACCGAAAGTATCACTGACATAACTACAAAGGTAATCTATTGGACGACGCGCGTTAAAATGGCGTATGCCGGAAATAGGCACGTGCACAACGATACGTGTATTTCACTGCCTAATCGGACAATGAAAGTTCCAAGAGTTTGAGAAACGGGGAGTGGGGGCAAAGGGGTGGGGTTAGCTTTCGGCACTAGTTACGTCGTTTGACAGACGACGCCTTTGTCATCTTGAGTTAATTTAAAATAGCACTTCTGAAAGTCTATTTTATACTTAAATTTCTATCAAAATATTAACATGATACATCATTGAATTCCTCTTTTTATAATCTATCCATTGCCGGCGAGAAAAATATATAATTCCATTTAAAAAGTGAAAGACGATTTCATATCTCGAAAACTAAAAATATTTCAAACAATACCTCTATGGCTTATTCTTAACCCCATGATTCCGCATTGTTGAGCGAAAACTGCATTCGATATCAAGAACCATTTAGATGTTATGGGAGTGGGACACCTGTATACGTACAGGAATTGTATTTAAGCCTCATACAGAATTGAAAATTATGTATGTATTGTAACAGGTATGATCAATCATTCACTTCTACATCATGTCTCTAAGATTTGAATGGCTGTTCAGGAATCGATAATTTGGTCTAAAACTTCACATAATCACGCATTTAGCATCGTATTTACGACGTCTTTCAATGAAGAAACAAAAATAGACAGGGACTTCGCTTCCCTAAGCCTTTAAAAGCTCCTATGCCAGGAATAGGTAGCAGCGGAATTCCTTGGTCTTTGTAAAGCTTTATCATCCGCTTTTCATCGCAATCGCAAGCGGTTGCTAGCTGCATTAGAGGCGCTTTGCCGAGAAGACTCATTTCACTGCAGTTATGTCTGCGTGGTTTTATGATTTGGTAGACGTCATCTCCCCCATTGAGATGCCTTCTCGTAGCTCGTATTTCGATTTAGTGAGATTCATGAATGAGCCACATTCGCACATCGCATATTCTCTTTCGGTGATGAACCCAAAGTCTGACAGTAGTTTTCCACACAACTCTCTTTATAGCGCTTCTTTCAAGTCTTTGAAGCTTTCGCAACTTTTATTATGTGATGAGGACCTACTATCCGTATATGTGAAATGTTTTTTCTTTACATTTCTTTCTTTCCTTCTAGAAGGCCCTCTAATAATAATAATAATAATAATAATAATAATAATAATAATAATAATAATAATAATACATTCTTCATTATCATCATCATTCCATCTTCCATCCCCCCATACCCTGGGGTATAAAAATCAGATTCAGCCTAATGCTGATCCCCCTGATTGATTTCATGTAAGACTTGCAACGTGATAATTAACACTGAGCCCGTGCAAGTGCATGTATGCGTGGTCCATGACGGCCGATTCGTGAACAAAATAATAATAATAATAATAATAATAATAATAATAATAATAATATAATAATAATAATAATAATAATAATAATAATAATAATAATAATAATAATAATAAAGGTGCTTGGGGCAATGGCAATTACCCATACTGATATGGAGAGACGTTTAAGAAGTCATAAGGCCTCGGAAAAAGAGCCGCTGCCCGGGGAGCGCCGGGGCACGTCTGGAGCCGGTGCCGGGCGTGACAGCTTGCGAGCCACCGGTGCGGTGGTAGGACGCTGAATAGGCGGGCGCCTACCGGGTCACCCGAACAAACTACAGCTAAATCCCAAAGAAGCAACCCACAATCTGTGGCTTCACCTGCCGACAGTGTTTTGCCCGAGCACCTGCTCGCAACCACCAAGGCTGAGAAAGTGAGGCAACGTATGAAGTGGACGTGTAACCTGAATGAGAATATTATGTGCGTCTACTACAGAGCCACACGTTTAGAAACAGAAATGATTGGATACAGACAATCTCTGCATTCTGAATTCAGAGAAAGATTTCCCAATATTAGCGTCACAGAACAGAGACTCGTAGATCAGAAAAGAGCTATACTTAAAAACAATCTAATCCCAAACGTAAGGTTGGAACAAATTAAACATGAAGTAGCAGCAGAAATCTCTTCCTCCGGTAATAGATGCCCCTTGACACAAACTATCACAGATTCACAAGTTCCAAATTCAACCCAATTAGATGAAGCAAATCAGAATCCATAAACACCAGGTGCCAAGGAAGACAACATATCAGACGTAATTAACATATACCAGAAACTTTTCCTCAAGTACTCAGGATTAGATCCAGGTTCTTCGCCCCAGAATTCCTAAACTCAACAGCAATAGAAACAACAGGCTCGCCCAAATTATTCAATATATAAATGAACATGTTTTGCCCTGTCATATTAAAGAAGAAGATACATTAACAGATATACATGCTATACAAGGTTGCAGACGATTACATAAAGGATGCAAAGAGCAACTTCTAATAGATATGATCATTCTCCACCAATCACATAAAAACCATAGAAACTTGCATCTGGCATACATTGATTACAAGAAAGCATTTGATAGCGTTCCTCACAGTTGACTTATTCGCATACAAAATTAAAGAAACCATCATCAACTTTCTGGAACATATCATGACTCGTTGGAGAACAACATAGTCCTTAAGGCAGCAAGAGTTAACAATCACAACAAAAGACATCAGAATTAAGCGGGGAATCTTCCAAGGAGACTCCTTAAACCCATTGTTGTTCTGACTGACTCTAAACCCCCTATCAACACAACTTAACAGTACTCACAATGGATTCCAAATTCGTAAAAATAAGAAGACTATCCACACCATATCACATCTGATGTACATGGATGACATTAAACTTTACAGTTCAACAGATACACAGCTTCAATGTCTCCTTGAAATAGCACGAACTTTTTCTGAAGTCATTCATATGAGTTTTGGCATTGACAAATGTAAGACGCTTCACGTAGAAAAAACTGGAAAGTTACAGAAAACAGACAACTCACTCAGTGATCAAATGACAATACAGGCAATGGGCGATGAAGAAATATACAAGTATTTAGGATTCGATCAGGCAGCAATCACAGACAACAAGGCAATCAAACAATCTCTAACAAAACTATACAAATCAAGAATAATTGCACTCCTGAAAACCAAATTAACAGGTAATAACATGATAAAAGCAATCAACACATTTGTAGTACCAGTATATAGTACTCATTAGGAATGTGGAGCGACATGGACCTCGAAGAAATCCAGAGACTTACCGCGCACAATTTTCACAAAATTTAGACATCACCACCCAAATAGCGCAATAGAACGAGTGACACTCCCACGAAGTGAGGGAGGAAGAGGCCCAATAGATCTAAAGAACTTGTGTTACAAACAAATCCATTCATTAAGGAACTTTTATTATGAGAAACAGGCAACCTCAGAACTACACGCTGCAATGTAGTTCAAGGAGATAGTAAATTAACCCCTCTTAACGTTAACAACAAATAGCTGGACATTTTGTCGCGGGTTACAGACAATAACTGCAAAATAGACATGTGGTCTAGAAAGGAACTTCATGAACGCCATGCAAATGATCTCAAACAACCTCATGTAGACTCAAAAGCCTTAAACACTTGACTAAAATACGGTTATCTATTTGGCGAAACAGAAGCGTTCATGGTCGCCATACAGGATCAAGTGATCAACACTAAAAGTTACAGAAAACATATCCTCAAACAAACAATAGATGAAATGCCATACAACAGTTGAATGCATACAGCACATCACATCAGGATGCAAATTAATGGTTCATACAGACTACACCTATAGGCACAATCAAATTACAAATATTATTCACCAGAAACTGGCGGCGAAATCTAACCTACAAGAAATTACCTGTCCATATTACAAATATGTTCCCGATACTGTACTTGAAAATGCAAACTATAAGTTGTACTATGACAGAGAAATTATTACAGATAAAACTATTCATCATAACAGACCAGACATAACTTTCGTAGACAAACGGCAAAAGATTGGCTTCTTGATTGACATATCTGTTCCACAAACAGCTAATCTTCAAACAGCACATGCAGAAAAAACAACAAAGTATACAGAACTAGCAGCTGAAGTCAAGGCACTATGGCATCTTCAAAAAGTTCATATTGTTCCTCTGGTCATTTCGTGCACAGGGGTTAAACGAAATAACATCCATAAAAAACTGGAACTTATTCAAATTCCAAAATATACATACAAAATTATGCAAAAATCGATTATCTTATCGATTATAACAACAACAACAACAACAACAACAACAACAACAACAACATTGTTGTAGCATTCTTTCGTGTCTGTTCATGTGTTCGAACATGCCTAATTTTTCTTCCTTCTTCTATTCTAAATGTTTCGTTTTTGGTGGCTACATCACAGCAAAAAGTCTCTAATCTTCATTTCTCTTAATATTCAATAACATACCTCGCTAGCGAATTTTCTCCAGTGATGTAACATATGAAGCTAATTCATGTTTTTTTCTTCTTATGTTTAGCACGTTTAATTCCCACAAATTATATAATTTTCTTCATCCATCACTAATGATCTTGCAGCCAAAGAATGTGTACTCCTAAATTTCTGAATATTTTCCATTCGTATATACTTTTATAGAGATTCACGAGTCATGGGCAACGCTTTATTAATTCACGTATTGACTAAAAAACATTATCTGAGAAGTAGGAGAGCTAGACCAAACGTAAAACGTAATATAAGATTCGTATCTTTAGAAGGTTCGTATGTTTAGGAGAACATTTTAGAAAATACAGCCATCATTTCTTATCTTAAATTGGTACATTCATTTTACTGATAATATATTTTACATTATTTCATATCGTAATAGTACAAGGGAGCAAGCAAATTGTTGTTTCATTTTAAAATATATTTAAGAGTTATAATCAAAGATATTTGATTCAAATAAGCCATATAGATGTACAAAAGCTCGTAGCATTAAACTTCATTCTAAGGTGACTAGACCTTGTGAAGTTTACAGAAAAAATTTGACTGAAAAAAAAAATTTGACTGACGTTTTGACTGAAATCGACTTTTACGAAACTCTAGCGCAACAGTTCAATAACACCACGCAGAAGTAAAGAGAAAGAAACAGTGAGATCAGCTGGCATAAGTTGCATAGATATGTGATTGACATGAAGCTCTTGCCATGCTTACTTTTCATGTGCCCATTGAGAACGGAGCTCTATGATGCTTTTGCAGTTCTTAACATCGTCATGCATAGGTGTTATAAACTGCTATAAATTGTTTAAACGTGCCATTTTATGAAAATACTAAGCTCTCCTAAGAACAAGATAATTTACTGCACGTATTTCGTGCATGCGGTATCGAGTGAATTGTGAATTTTATATTGTTTCATGAATAAATAAAGGACCAGAGCATTTTCGTCTTTATGACTTCCTTCTTTCACTATTCGTGACCGGGTTCCCAAACCTGAACGCAAGAGTGCTGGGGTGGGTCTGAGAACCTGTTGTTGCCATCAAACGCAATTGCTAGCGGGCCATTTAAGGCTACCCCTACGCTACTCATGGTCCCAATGGATACACTGAATTTCACTCATAACGACCGTCAAAGGGGAAATGGAATTTATTCACCATAAGCGATTGTTAATGTAGTAATATTTTTGTATGTGGTAAAGTATTGGAAATGCAATTAAAATGAAGACTTGTGAATAACGGTTTAATAATGTAAAAATATAAAAAAATTCAGAAAATTTGCTTGTAAACAGCGAATATTTGAAAGTTATTTAACATAGAATAATCACTTCCTTCGATCGTTACACTTGCCTTCTTTCTTGCAAATTGTTGGGTTGTGAAATGAGTTAATTTGAGCTCTTCTTGCAGCACGTCCCAACGACCCACAAAAAACAGATTTTTATCACAATAAAAAGAAGAGAAACCCAATGGAACCGTATATTCAGAATTTTTTGTTGAATTATTTTTAATGTTATTAACAGAAGTTTATAGCATTGAAAGGACATGAATCGATATTTTATATCTTCCGTAAATAAACCGATCTTTTTCACAAAGGGGTCGAATATGACCAATATAATGTGATGTGATGTGAATAGATACACTATTCTTAATACAAACTCGATCATTTGAGAGAGTCAAGAACCGGAAAATTTTCCGTCTTAATAAGTGGTTCGTCGTTCCAACCGGCATGGCTACAAACGAAATCCAGGATATTTCAGTCTCTTATATTATAAAGAGCATATGTAGCATGACATCAGATAGCTTCAGATTTGCTTACTGACACTTCATTGCTACAGAGACTTAAGATATTATTCCATTTTTTGATTTTAGATTTCAAAACAATACTACAACCGTATGAATTCGATATTACATGCAGACTTAAACTTTATTTCATTTATTTAAATCTAACGCGCTACAACTGATTTTCATTTTCTTTTCAATCTGATCTCAGATTAGGAATTAGTGGATTCAAGAACAGTATGGGAGATCTTGTTGAATTATATATGCCAGAAATCTGCAGGGAAACCAAACAGGGACAATTGTAAAAAAATATTTTTTGTATCCCAAGTAGACTCAACGTTTTAGTCAATATCCCGACATCGGCATGTGCAAGATTAGGGTAAAGCTATCTCCCTCTTGCGAGAAAGTCAAAAACGATTCCCTGAATCGTAGTTCTAAGTGACCACGTGGATGGGAAATTATGTGCCAGCAGACGGCATCTGCGGAGATAGTACCAAGCCACAGGAGGTGGGCCGAAAGAAGAACAAAAACGGTCAGTAATTGCGCAAAAAATTCGTTCAACGCTCATGATTTTTTGAATTTGCACTGTCAATATCCAGTGTGGTGAAAACTACATCTTGATATGTCCTATAGGAGTCGAGAAATTGTCCAGACAAACTAGACAATAAAAACACATCTTCGCAATTAACTATCCTCCTACGTACTTCATGTTGATGAAAAATATTAAAAAAATGCAGAAATCATCACAATCTACAAGGTTGGTTACATGCACTTTTTTTGTAAGTTTATTCGTTTTCTTTAGCGCGCAGAATGGAAAGCGCGTTCATTTATGGGATAGCGCTATTTAAACTACGGTACAAGACCTATAATATACTTTAAAACATAGATTTTATATAAAATAAAAATATTGAATTTCAAAATGAAAAAAATGTGTATCATTACATTTACTTTCAAATAAAAGTAATCATTTATCGTTCTGTTTACAACAATGTAAAGTAAAATTCGAACAAAATTGGATATAATATTTCTGCTACAGATTATTATTAAACTCAAAAACACAAACTGAGAGATCAATGAAATGTCAAGAAAGGAACCTTTCACAAACATTACAAAAATACAATTTTACCCTACACTTTTACTATTCTTGCACTTTTGAAGTTTCACTTTCAACGCGCGTGGTGACCACGCACTCATTAAGAAAGAGTGGCGCATACATTTTTCCTTGTATGCAGAATGATGGGGAAGAACAAAAAGTTGAAAATATCCTCAACCACATCATTTTTTTGGGGGCAGAGCGCGCCTGATGGCCCATTTGTGATCCGTTCGCGGGGGTGTGGCAGGGGCGGGGGCGGCAGAGGCGGCGGCGCCGTGTACCGCGTGCTATGCTACGCGTCAGCGTGTTTGTCGCGGGTTGTCATAGCGATCCTGCCGCAAGGTCATGCGGCCATCGATCCCCGGAATCGATCGCGAGTTCCTGCCGCCGCCCAACCAGCCTCGGACCGCAGCGCCGCCCGCCGCCCCCAGGCGCGACCGGAAGTGTATCGTGTGTTGGTGCCCCTGCCTCGAGGAAGCGGGAAAGTTGAGGCCGTAAACTGCACTCGTTTGCTGGAAATGCTAATAGGTCTCGGTGACCGACGGTCGCGTTCAAGCTGTGTTCTTGCAGCAGGAAATTAAAAAGAAAACCTCAATCAAGTAACCTTAGAAACCCTACGTACGCCAATTGCACTGTCAGATAGGGAAGAATCTCCTTTCTTCTGGCGAATAATTTAAATATCGACAAACGTGTATTGCATTTACAAATAGTAAACGAGAGGTAGTGAAGAATCAATAGTAGCCGGGCCAAATAAATGAAATAGCCATCAAGAGAAGACTTTTTTCTGGACCGGGGCGGTAAAAAACGTTAAACGATGATCACTTAAAACATAAATCACAAGAAACAAAACACTTATTGTACTTAGGAGTCTACTCGGAACTCGTCTCTTCTCGGCCCACTTATCCCTGACGATTGTTTATTAAGGCTGAAAACGTCTGTAAAATGGTATTCACTTCAAACTGGATCTCAAGAGACAATAGTAACTGGAACTGCCTATGCACGAGAGTAAGCTTATCACACGTATTTTCAGTTTATATCTTCTGAAAAATACTAATATTTGAATATAATTAACAACAAGAAACATCCATAAAAGGGTTAGATGAGTTTATATTGAAATATAGATAGCAAAAAATAGTAAGGAACAGATCGCAAAAAGTTGTAATGAAATTTCACTGAGGAATGTCTGGATCCAAGATCTACAACATTTTTCACCTTTTCATTCCATGCCGCAGCGATAGTGATTAATAGTCAGAAGTTCCTCTTGCACTTTCCCTTTCATGTGGCGGCGACATCAGGCGTGTCAGTGGGGAGGACGCGAGGGCGATGTTCGTCCACACGGCATCTCGGGCGCTTTAGGATGGACAGATTTCGTCTCGGGCATTCGACCGCGTAGGTCAGCTCCTATATGATTGATTTTGTATACAAAACTAAAACAATTATAGAACATGACAACTAATAAGCATTTACATTTATTGAAATTATTATTTTATATCAATGAGAGTATGCAATTTGTCATTGATTTTGAGGTTTGATGTTCTTCTTCCTCCATATTTATTTCTTTATCAGAACCTTCATATTTCTCCGATTTTCATCAGTTGATTTCACACACCTACGAGAATTCCAAAAAGTGTTTTACCCCAAAGTTACGTATTTTTGTTCTTAGGATTCTAATTTGCAATAAAAAGTATGACTTTGGAATTAAGTTGCCATCGCCATGCGATCATGAGTTTCGACATTCACACTTATTCCCTTGGAATTTGTAAAAAGGCAACCATAGAACATAGTCTGACTTGAACATTCACATTTCCAAACTAGTTCATAGAACAGGGGAATTTCTTCATTTCCCTTACAATAATCTTCAGAGTCTCCTTGAGAATATTTTAACGAGATTTCTCTTTTTACTATACAGAATTATTCCTAAATATTGAAAGACATTGCATTTCAATGATATTTAGCGATTAATATGTGTCGCACAATTGTCTATTTTGGTAATTTAGTGGAACATTTGCTATAAAACCAAAGTTGTTGAAATCGCGATATATTCTTACAGGATTGTAAACAGAAGCTTGCACTGTTTGAAAAAATGTGGTTAGGTGAATTTTGATGAAGCTTAGAGTGATAAGGATTCTTGAAGCTAAGCATAGAATACGATGGTAGTATAAAAATGTTTATAACCTTCATTATAAAAATGTTTATCACATCATTACATCTCGTTTTTACAAAACTTATTCAGTAGCTTTTAAGTAAATTCGTTTATAATGTAATAAACAATATAATTTATTATCCAAAAAAATCAGAGGGGAAAAAGACGTGAATAACTTTTATTCGGAACAAAAATTAAAGATTAAAGAAGAACAAAAATACACCTCTTTCCAATCTGAAAGATTTTTATAAAATACTACTCGGCAATGCTTCACTATTGAGGTGTACTACACATCACACACTACTGGTCTTGATTGTTTAGCACATTTTACGCTGCGCTGTGCAACAATTCTAAGAAATGAAAGACTTTCTCACAAGTATTGGTTTGTTCTATGTCCTGGTTTGGACATGGTTGTCATGTATTCTATTGTTAAAACGTTCTCCCTCAAATTTGGGCATGCGCTCGCTATGACACTACCTCGAAGAAATTTGATTTACTTGTCCGAGATTCAAGTAATAATTCCGACCGATATTTCACAATCGCAGAGACAGAATACGTGTATGCAGTGAAGACGCGCTTAATCCTTGACTGTCCTTGGTTGCGTATAAGTCATGAGTACATGAATCGTCATCAACATCAACAAATATTCCTCAGCCACGCCCCCGCATGTCCGATGTAATTCAAAAAATCTTTAAACGCTACCAATGTTAATAAGAACAAAGTGTGAAAATTTCAGCGAAATCGATGTTTAGTATTTTTTGCCTCCATGTTCCACACATAGACGCACATTCCCTTTTATTTATTTAATTATAGATAATGAGATACTTATCTACCTTTACATAAGTTTAATGTGCAGATGCCTGAGCTAGTTACGTAATTAAATTTTATTTGTCAGTAGGTGGCCAATCTGAGTGACGTGACTTTGTCGTGCGCATGTCTTTCTCAAGAAAGTATTCTTTCCTTGAGAAAAATTAACACCTGTGAGGATGTATAAGGTACATTTCGTCATGACGTAGTTTCCAAGGTTTCCAAGAGCTGTTATTGACAATAGAATTAAATTGTTTACTATCAGAATTGCTCATTGTTGGAATGCAAACGGAAGAAAAAAGTAAAACGCTCTGAAGGAAAATAATGATTGCATAAAATATCCATATCCCCGAGATATCAAACAAAAAGATTTTGATATGTTAAGCACTACAACAAAGATAAGACGCCCATGTAAAAATAGTTGAGAGCCACAGCGGATAAGCTTTTGCTAGCTGATATCGAATATCAGAAAATTACCTAAAAGAAGAATAAATTAGTTGCCAGAGTAAGACATCAAACTCTTAAACGTTGCTACACAATTTACAGAACTGTCACGGATTCACCAGGAGTCGGAGGACTTATCCCAGGGTGTGAACGGAGGAAATATGGACTATTCTTCAGAGAGTGATTTTGATATTTAAAGTCGTCTGTATACGTACTTTTCTTGTAATTTCTTGAATGATATATTGTTTCTACAAAAAATGAAACTGAAAACATCGAATTGTTACAGTGTGTCGTGAGAAAATTGTGCAATCGTCACCCACATTAAATTAATTGAAGTCCTTTGTTTTTCTGTGTCTGAGGTAATGCATTTTTAATTGTGAACATATCATCCGTTGAAAAATTACGAAATTAACACAAAATGCTATCCAATAAATAAAGGTGAACCAGTGGTATTCTGATTATTCTCAGTGCAGAGAAAACTTAATTTGTGACTGGCGTTCCACGCCCTTGGGTCCTTGACGTAGCCCTGGAAGAAGAAATCAATTGGCGCCAGGTCTGGCAGTTGTGGCGACCAGGCTATGTGGCCACTATGGATATTTCAGCAATCCGCAAAATAGGGCACCTCGACTTGGCAAAGAGTTCGTCATCGCAACAACACCGAGATCGGAGGTGTAACGGTTGTAATCGGTTATCGGAGATCGGTGTAACTGTTAGCACATCAAACTTATATCCAAGTTCTCGGGTTCAAACCCGATCGAAGATGTAGATTTTGAAGGACGAAAAAATCCTTCGTGCGCCTTCCTTTGGAGGGGAAGTAAAGCCGGTTGTCCCTTGTTGTAGATTTATAGCACGTAAAAGTCCAAGACTAAAAGAAGCCACAGAGCAAAATTAAAACTGCCAGTTTCGTCGCCTGAGTGATACCATCTTTCTCTGCTAGATGGTAAAAGGAGCGCAGCGGAATTTGCGGGGCCAAGCGGAAGAGCAGGCCTGATGGCCTGAGCCTCGCCACGGAAAATAAGGCATTAATTGAATTGAATTGAATTTAATTGAACTGAAATCCCTACTTGACGCACCTCCCGTTCTGTTCCAGTTCAATTTGATGTAAAGTTTCCATCTACCCCAACGGGTAGGCCATTCGAACTTTCAGTCTTATAATAAAGCTTCACAGCCAATAAAATCATATTTGGATCCTCTACATAAGATGCGTACGATGCTAATTTCCATGTTCAGGTATGTACGAAAATGTTAGTATACATCCCGTATTTCATTTTCTTTATAGTTCTCGCATTTTTCTCTTCAGATTTCACGTTTTTAACTGGAAAATACAGCAAAGATTAGTTTTTGAAATTATAATATTTTCCAAGATTCAAGAGAGGTTTTATTTTTGTTAGGCCCGGGCACTTCAGTTTGATCTATTGGTTAACCCCCAATCTGAGCGAAATTCCTGGGAGTTTTCCATTGAGCACGCTTTGATCTCCCCATGCTGCCGGTGACTCCAATGTTAGACGCCAGAGAACACCACAACGGTCTCAATAACATTTTTAAATTACTTGAGGTTTATTAATAACTAGAAATGTATGGAATACAATTAATTCGCGAAATGTCAGAGTATTTCATTTTGACGGGCATTTTCTTTTGAGTACTTTTACATTCCGCAAGTACGGCGCGAATATTGTGGATTTTCCGCCCTTAGAAATTCCATATATCTCATCGTGGCTTCAACCCGCGTTCTGAGGGTTGAGAGGCCAATAAATTAACAGCTCTTTAGCTGTTTTCACATTCTACGTTTACCTTCTAATTGAAACATGTTCAATAAAAAAGATCTTACAGTAACCAACATGACAACTCTCTCTTCAGTGTAAGACCTCGAAGAGAATCGACGTAAATGTAGTAAAAGATAAAATTGCAATTATACACAAAACGATTCATTAGATTAGTTATACTATTAGAAGCATTTTTGTTTCTACGAGTGTAGTTCACGTTAAACCATTCCATTCAATATCAACACTTTTGAAATACTTTGCATAATGCTCTTTAGAGCTAGGATATTGATTTCTCAAAGTTGCTTTCAGAATTCTGAGAGAAAAAATTAACCTTGTCATAAGTATAAATGGTACTTTTTTATACTTAGGCAATGTATGTAATGAGGCCAAACATCCAAAAGATCATTAATCATATCATTTTGACGCCGTTTCAACTAAGGCTGTGAAAATGAAGGTACACGGATTGTAATTCATGAATGACGAAGTGGTTCAATGAATTATTGTAAAAAGGATTAAACAAATCTCGACAAAATATGCTTCAAGTCTCTTAAATGTACTTCTGTGCCTCGTCTTTGTTTATTGACGTCTGTTACACAAATGGAATGCAAATCCTGTATCCACAAACACGAGGAGCTTTTTTCCAGGGAACACACGCTATAAATGTCCATTAGTGTAGTCGAATGAGAAATTAAATTATTCTCCCAAGAGATAGCGAATGTAATTTTTCCAAGTGAAAAGCAAATATTCAGCTTACACACTTTATACCGTGTATCATACTATCCCTCTTATACATCACACTTATTATACGAGTGCATTATATTGTCCCGCTGCACCGAGTTTCCCAACTACAATAATCAGTATCTCCTGAATGTAGCAGAAGGCGACATCGGAATATGTTAGATAAAATTTGCGGGATATTTTCCACAATTTAAAATTGTTTATTTAATTTGTATGTATCAACGTACAAAATGTATCATACATTTTTTTAAATACTTGACATTTTAATATTTAAGATTCAACAATAAATGTTCGAGGTATGGAATTCCATATCTAGAATGATCTTATAGGAATAGAGTGCTCCCATGTGACCATAGGATTTCGCCGACCCAGAATCTCGTGAGTTTTCGTTATTTATTAGAGACAGAAAGACTATGTGGCAGAGAGCCAGCAAGCTTATTGTTACAAATAAGTAGTACTTGACAGTTACATGATAGCAGTCAAATTTATAAAGTTTAATTTGGCATTATAGGTGCATTTATCGATCCTCAATATATTAGTGTACCAATGTTTACGTTAAAATGATGGAACATAAAGTTATACTCATTTCTTTTCACACCCAAAACTCCTGTGAAATCACCAATTAAGAATACTACGCCTTACTGACACGAATTTATTAAACTTCAATTTTGGATTTCTGATCTTCCAACGACTTTTTATAGCATATTAATTAAGATTTTGGCATGCAGTAAAGAAGTACTTCACTAAAATTACGGACACCCCTCAGATCTCAGACATCATACAACATTCAGATAACGTATGTTTCAATGAGCACAAAGATCCTCATGAGTGTTTGGATTTGAAGTTTAATACATCCAAAATGGAGTCCCTGAGCCCTGTTCGTTGTGACAGCACGCAAAATGGATTTTGCCCTGTTCGTTGTGACTGTACCCAGAAAGGCTTCAGCAAAACATCGATACAAACATTATTCTGTGAATAAAAGACGAGAAGAATGTATCAGTAATTCTCTTAAACTTCTTGGAAGGTGAATGTGTTCGACACTACGCGGTCCGAAGGAATTTTCTGAACCATTTGAATTCGACAGCCGCCACCAAAGGTGGGATTTTCATGCAATATCAACATGCAACATCAAAATATGTTCATAAATAAGTAGTGAAGATGGTAAATTATGTAAGAGAATATATAAAAAACTTTAAAATTTTTAATATTACATATTTTATATAAATATTTTAAGAGTCCAAAAATTCAGACACCAGGTTGTGCGGGTTGCTCCGCACACTCCCGACAAGGGACAATAGCGTTTTGCATTAACTTACCCGTAAGTGCATATGAAGTGTGTTCCTAAATAGAAGTTATTCATGAAGTCAGTCAGCTGCCCTGATACGAGGCAATACATTTTAGCAATTCTACATAGAGAAGAGACAATGACAAGTAATAACCTTGTAGGCATTGTGAAACACTCCTTGGAGAAACCATTACCGTCAACCTCACAGTATCAAATTATAATGATGCAACACTATATTGATCAATTGTAACGTGTTGTTCAAATCCAGCAACAACAACTACAGAAAATAAGGCAGAGATAAGATGAATAAATACCACGCAAGTACACTGCACGTTCGTTGCAATCGCAACCTTGAAATAAAAGTAAGCCACTAGAGGACAGGGCCGAAGAACTTGGTAAGTTAACATCCAACAAAAATAAGAAAACAAGCGATACTAAGAGTGCGGCAATAACTTCTAACAAAAGTCTAAAAACAGCTGCAGGAAATCTGCAAGAAAAACTAAATAAAATAGATAACATTATGTGCAGATAAATGGAAAATAAAATTAAACCGTAGCAAATGTTTAGCAAAAGTCTTTACGATATGTCCAATAACTGCTATCCCCAAATCACTGAAACTATTTATCAAGTAGTCGCGTGATTACCAAACATCAAAACGATTAAATATCTTAAGAGTGTTAATTGATATCATACTAACATAGACAAACTATATAAATTCAAAATAACACAAGCAAACCGAATAACACTTACATTCATTGTTTAATTAACAAAATACCTCAAAACAGAATGTTCTTTAGTTCTTTAAAAAGCAATACTTTTCACCAATACAATGTGTGCATGCCCGATAGGTGCAACACATCTGCGTTAATTAAATATAAATACAATAACATCCTTATAAATAAAATCCAGGGAATGTCGGTAAATACTCTTTCGTTCATTAGAAACACACAACTACATTCAAAATGAATAGAAATCAATTGTATTTCATTCCCTAGCAAAATACATAGAGTGCAAAGTTTATCGACATATTCGTAGAATAAGGGGCCTGAAGCACGTTATCAAGAAAAATACATCTTTGAGCCTTCCTCATAAAGCTGCAAACAACAACCAAAAATTTCCACAATTAAGAGAGCCAGATATTCACAAAACCCGTAAACTAGTAAATCAAAATATGTCAGTGTAGTAAAAAACAATATCAACAAGTTACCTTGGAACATACTTAACAGAAACAATACAGGTTTCATTCAAGCATCTTGAAGGTGAAGGGGAAAAGCGAGCAGAACAATTTGGAAGATTATGATTAGATATCTTACCGACTTGTGTAAAATAATTACGAATGCTACTGTTGAGTAAAACTTGCATTCATATACATTTCTTAAACACTTTACAATAGAAATAAATTGTAAATAAACAGATTTATTTTTAAAATATTTAATACGCTACAGAATATTTTGATAACGTTAATATTATGCAGTATCTCAGCGTGCCGGAAAGATAACGTGGATTCAGTGTGGTTTGTAAAAATGGAAAAAAGTGATCCATGCAGAGATTGAGAGGACTTCGTCTTGTGTTAAGAAAGTGAGTGAAAGAAAATATCATTAATTCTGGGTAATTAAATATGAGATGAGATTAAATAAATTTGTTCATTCCTTGAACCTCTTGGTTTCACTCTTGGTGAAATTTTTACTATAGGGAGGACTAAAAAAGTAAATAGAAGTCTTAAGTTTAATATTAGGAAAGAAACAGATTTGAAGGAATTCTGTATAAATATTATTCTCCTGGAAAGTTTATGCAAATTGTGAACTATTTAATTTGAATTTCTTCTTCTTCTTCTTCTTCTTCTTCTTCTTCTTCTTCTTCTTCTTCTTCTTCTTCTTCTTCTTCTTCTTATCTTCAAGTATTTAGGCATGATGCCTGTTACGCCGCTTAGTACTGGTCCTTCCATCGCATTCTTGGACGTCCTATGTTTCTCATTCCTCTTGGTTGATAATTTGCTATTTGTTTAGGAATGCGGTCGTTGTTCATTCGCAACAGATGTTCTTGCCAAGAGAGTCTGTAGTTAGTGACTTTCTCTATGAGACATTCTACATTTAGCTCATTTCGGATTTTTGTGTTCCTTTGTCTATCTAGGAGACTATATCCCGCTACCGCTCTAAGAAATCTCATTTCTGCTGCTTGCAGCCTTGAGATATCTTTTTTTGTCATTGTCCACACTTCACTCCCATATAAGCAAGTTGGTATTGACATAACTTTATAAAATTTGATGAAAGTGTCTCTTCTCACTTTTGAACTGAGTGTTCTTCTTATGGTACCATTAATTTGATTGAATCGTTCTATTTTCTTATTTATGTCGATTTCGCCATAAAATGATATGTCTGCTCCCAGGAATGTGAAGTGCTGTATCTGTTCTACAGCTTTATTATTTACTACAATTTTTGAGCGTACCGGGTATCGTCCTTGGAATGCCATCACTTTCGTTTTGGCGTCCGATATTTCCAGATTATATTCTGACATTATCCGCTGCAGTTCATGAGTTGCTTTTTGTAATATATCTTCACCTTCTGCTATTATTGCTTGGTCATCTGCAAAAAGTATTGTCCATAATTTTGTTCTCGTTAAGTCTAAACTATAACATTTTAATCTGGTCTTCCACTCGCGAAGAGCTTCGTCTATGTATATATCAAACAGAATCGGTGAAAGACTGCATCCTTGTCGTAAGCCTTGGTCCACTTTCGCTTTTCGATCTGGTTTCCAAGTAATACATATTTCGGATTCATTATACATACTTTCAATTACAAGAATCAGATGTTCAGGGATTCCTTTCTTTCTTAGTACTTCAAAGAGGGTATGCCTGGCTACAGTGTCAAAAGCTTTCTTGTAATCTACAAACAAGATGTGGGTTTCTTTGTTATATTCTCTGTGTTTCTCTAGAATTTGTTTTAAGACAAATATATTGTCTATGCAAGACCTTCCTTGGCAAAAGCCACTTTACTCTTCCATCAGCATTGTTTCTGCAATTTTCCTTAATCTAGAGGTCACAATTTTTGAGTATACCTTATACGCAACGTTTAGGAGACTTATACCTCTGTAGTTGTCACATACTGTTCGGTCTCCCTTTTTAAAAATAGACAGAACTACAGCAAGTTTCGAATCAGTTGGTATTTTTCTTCTATTCCAGCATAGGTTGAAGAAGTGGAGAAGCCTTGTTTTAAATTCTTTAGTTGCACATTTAAGTATTTCTGCCTTAATGCCATCACTACCACTAGCTTTCCTATTTTTCCTTTTAGTTAATGCCTCTTCCAGTTCCTCAAATTCTATCTGGTCTACGCTGTCTTCAATAAGGTTTTCATTTTTGTCTTTCTCATTCTTATCACTCGCATTCTTATTTGTCCATAAGTTCTTATAATAAGAAAGCCATTCATCTGACTTAATTACCTGTATATCTGCTACATCCTTCTCTTGTCTATTAAGGTGACTCATAATTTTATACGCGGATTTCTGCCGTCCATGTATGTCATTTTCAATATCAGCTATATATTTATCCCATGATTTCTGTTGGGCTTTTCTTGTTAGATACCTGACGTGGTTGGAAATTGTGGTATATTCCTTCTTAGTTTGTGGAGATTTATTGGATAAATATCTCAGGTATAATTTCTTTTTCTCATTAACAGCTTCTTCAATTTCTTCATTCCATATTTTAAGCCCTTTCTTCTTCGATCTCTTTGAAGTAAAACCTAGTGTTTCATATGCTGTTGCTTCCATTATAGTTTTCAAAATCCTTTAATTTGAATTTATTAGATAATAATGATTAAATGCAAATAAGAAATCTCATCAATTATTTATTATAAAAAAGAAATTACCCAAACGGAATTCGTAAAATCAATCACAAAATTACATAAAAATGAACATTAATCAAATAGACGGATAGGAAAGCACCACTTCACACTTCTATTGTTATCAAAATTTCTGTAATATTCCAGTTTTTGAATAAATGGCCGTGGCCTCCTGTAGATCAAAGAGCTCTTTTTACGATCATGGACGGTTTCTGCATCGTAAACTCAACTACCCATAAACTCAAATGAAGTACCATTTAGACGGAAATATCTCAGACTATTTGTATCTGTGTAGTCTAAATATAGTAGTTTCAAAAGAATGAAAAAGAAATGAAAGAATGAAAATCTAAATATAGTAGTATCAAAGGAACGAATGACATAAAAAAATTAAGGCTTATCCTTAACTAGAAAGTCAAAAATTGTTATGTTTGAGTTTCAAATGAGATGACTTGTTTCTTTTCGAGGTATTGGAAAATAATTTTTGTGAATTCGGGTCTAATTAACTGAGACATTCTATAACTGTTTTTTTTTATTTGAGACAAGAAATTCATTGTTAATTATTACAGAATAACACATTTTCGAGTTAGTTTTCATATTAGGGTTTAAGCCACCATCACTTATAATTTCAGTTCATAAACAATTATTTGATCACTTAATAGTAAAAAGAAAATAATATAAACAACATATTGGAGACTACTTTCAAATATTTAGTTTAATTCCAATAAAAATACATTATTCTCTTCGATATAACCTCTTCTGTTGTTATAATAAAATATAGAATTATACTTTCTCATTGTCATTTTTTTCGATTTGTTTTAAACAATTTCATAGTAAAGTATCTTTTATTAGTATTAGCACATTCGCTGATTATTTTCTGAAGATAGACAAGAAATATTGAGAGAAGAGACGAAAGAGCGATAAGAGGAAGAAAGTGAGGCTATAATACTCGATCTTTAACACCAATAAAAATAATACAGATTTTAATAGGTTTTAAATGTCGTACTGGTGATTGGGAAATTAATATTTAGCTACATAACTTGAATTCATAAAAGAGATATCAGCAGACATAATAGTACATCAAGATGCAAAATGAAATAACTCAAACTGCTATAATTTTCCTCACAAATCGCTGACATGCATCAGCTTCATGCAGATGTTCTCATTATACTACACGAATGCGCTTGCTTATGCAGCAGATCAATATGGTTCAGCTAAAAATGTAATTATACAAAAAAGAAACTATGGAATAATTTCATCCCTTTTCCACGGTGCGAGTATTTTAAGAACAAAAATATGATTTTGCGTACGATACAATTTGATAGAAGGCAGCAGCATTTAGTCCACTTCGTTACTCCAACACTTACTCGCTGCCGGTCCCTCTGCATTCCGTGAAAAATTGCCGATCACCGCTCGGAATAATGCCTAGTTTACACAAAGTTAGTGCTTGTCACTAATACTTATCATTCGAACTTGTACCCACGTGTAAGCATTAATCGTGCTATTAGTAAATTTAGCAAGTGGCTATTCCCTCCACAATTCTGTCAAGAATTTGAGGGTATAGGGTAAGCAGTTGTAGTTTGCCGAATTTTTTGAGCCATGTGTGCCTGGAGAAAAATGTGGTAAAGGGCTAGCTTATTCCTGATGCTGAAATGACAAAGTAACCTCTAATTATATTTTGGCTTGTAAAGCACTTGTCGTATCAGTGTTTGTTCGTTGGATCACTGAAGTAACTGTTTCACACAAAACATGACACTGAGCGTTTGCGATTCCGAGGAATATGCTGTTTTCGCTTAGATCTACGGTTGCCAGCTCTGTTAAAAGTTGACCTTCACAATCCATACCGACTCTTCTCTTTTCTACTTTTTTGCTTCATTTTAAAGTTGTATTATCGACGATATAATATTAGAATTGTGTTTGAACACGTAACTCAAAACACGGTAGCGATGCTAACCCATTCTGAACAGACATCTCACATGGTTTCCCTCAAGGTCCATATATGGATCTTGGTTTCACTCGTGGTGGAAAGAGATGGGTGGGTTCTTGCGCATCGTATCCTACTTTATCCAATGAGCTTCAGGCACCAGTTCGCGTTCCAATATTAGTACGAATTTTAAATGCAGCCAGATACCAAAATTTTCACCTTCTACATGTCACTGAAACAGATATATGAAGAATTTAAAAAAATATTGCATCTTTTGTTTCAACTAAACCTTCATATTATTTTTGGTTATTCACCGTTGAAAATTGTTACTTTATCCCTCTTTCAAAATGTTTCTCAACACTTCTCGCTCTCCATGCAACATGGCGGCCAGCGTCTGGTGATCTGGTCTGGCTACTCAAACGAAGTACTCGTGCTATAGTCACGTGGTTCTTAGCACAAACTGGTGCTGCGCAGATCGAGCAAAAATCGGTGCGCCGGAGTGGCTCACCCACCTCTTTACACCATGGCTTCACTACTGATAATTTTTTATAGGAATCGATAGTTTTACATTATTGATAAGTTTTACTTGCATTTCATTCTCGTTTCTTCACATCAGTATAAACGATACATTTTTTTACTAATCAGCTGTGTACGAAGTGATAAGTACCAATAGCAAAATTCTAAATTCGTTTAAACTCGGCGAAAGAATTTTGAATGACGGTCTTGGAAATCGCTGAAAACCACCGGGCAAAGGGCGAGCGGCAGCCAGTCGTTGGTTGGAAGGTCACGTGGCGCTTGACGCTACGTGATGCTGCTCGCTCCAAGTGGTTCTAACCTATTCTTGAAATCCAGAAGTTTTCGAATCCACTAAACTGTCCTTTCCAACTTCACGTTCACATTCACCAAATAAATCTCGAATAAAATTAGCTTATCACCATATCGTTTCATCTTCGTAGTTACGTTAACTCCAATAATGGTCACTAATGACCTAGATGTTGATGCACCTTAAATTTAAAAAAAGCAGTGAGAATATAGCGTTGAAACTATGTAGCACAACAAGAAATTCGGATATTGCCATGGAAAAGAAAATGGGAAAGATGGGACTTAGTACGCCTTCATGAATAAAAAAAATGGTATTAAAATTCTGACTTCATTTTTCAAATGTGAGCCGAAATGTAATTCATAATTATAATAGATAGGCATTTTTAAAGAAAATTAATTATTATCAATGACGTTTCGAAAAAAATACTTCGATTTGAATCAAGGAACAAAGTAATGAACGTGGAAATGATATAGTTCAATAGAGTAGTACTCGTCCTAGAGATGTCAGTGAAGGAGAGCTTCAGGAATTCGCTAAGGAAGAAAGGTAATTTGTTTTTAGATTGGACGTATTATTTAATAAAATCGACCATGACTCTTTACGTCGTGAACTGCAACATTTATAAAATAATTTTAAGTGGACTGTACTTTATTTGGATGACTTCGAATTGGAAATGTTTCAAATGGATTTCACTTAACATCGAATGGTGCATTGTGTTCCGGCGCTATCGGTTTCAGGTTTTGTTTATAATGCATGTTATTCGCTATATTCAAAATGGTAGATGAATCATATCAGCTGTGAGTTTGACAGCAGACCGTACTCGACAGAAGTCAGGAGCTTGCAAAGAGACATCACGACAAAACGTACTGAGTGTTTGCAGGGAGTACCAGCAGCGCTATTGCCAAATTCTAAGCACTTGCATGGAAATAATTCGCATGCCTAATTTTTCCTTCCAAACAGCATCCCTCTTTCAATTTTCAACAAACGAAAATCGAAAATTGAACAATAAAATACGTTTTTCGTTTGTATGAGTATTTGTGACGTCTGGATGAGAATTAGTGCTCGGATATTATTTTACTGCTCCGGGAGGGGGGGCCTGTAATTTAGATCACTCTTCTCACTTTCTCGCCTACTATGTTATTCCGTAGTAAAGATAAAATATTTTGTGCTGTAGTGGAAAGGGGCGACTTTTCAACACAAAAAATCGTATTGTGGAGCCCTGATATCGAAAAAGTGGATAAATATTGTAGTACATTTAAATTCCTTAAACACGTTGTATACTTAGAATGCACGTTTTGTGGGTGGAAGTCACAAAAAAATTGGTTTACAACAAAACGTGTCTGCTCGTCCGTGGTCAACCTTAGCACATACTGAACAGTTCAGGCGACTTTCTCCATACTTGATATTCCTCGGCTGATCTGGCCGAACTCGAGGCTCAGCAAATTTGACACGAATATTTTGATTTTGGGGGTACTTTACATGAAGCTTTGACATTTTCAAAATAATCTAAAAAGTGACTTCGAATTTTCGAATAGAGCAAAGAACGCTTAAAAATAGTGCAGGTATCATTTTTGTTGAAGCTGAAGTTTCGAAAAAGGCAAAAGTTCAAAACTTTTCCGACGTCTTTCAACATCAACAATATTAAAGACAGACATTTCTATTAATGAAGTCAGTTTTTCAAAGACACGTCGTCTACAGATTTTCGAACATGTGAGTAGTTTTCGCGTAATTTTGCGTCAAATTTAGACATAAAAATCTATTCTATTAGTCTAATTTTCTCATCAAGAGTTGTTTTCAATTTGCCGCTAGACATCATTAACATTAAATTAACACAATGCCTGCAACTAGTCTAACTGAACAACAGTAAACGTGATATCGTAGGCTTCCGCGGCCAGAGTCATGATCTGGGATGTCCGGGTGACGCCGCGTCGAAGGCTGGGGTGCCGACGTTTCGACCGACATATCGCGGTCCTCTTGGCAGTACAGCCCTGAAGAGGACCGCGATATGTCGGTTGAAACGTCGGCACCCCAGCCTTCGACGCGGCGTCACCCGGACAGCCCAGATCACAACAGTAAACGTATAGAACTACCGAACCCAAAGCACGCATTACAAGTACTGTGGAATGTTCGCTCTTGGTGTCTCTCCTTCCTTCACACGGGCTTGTGAAGGTCAGCACTATTACAAATAAACAGCAGCTTGTGCACGACTAACATAGGATATACGACGTTTGGACGAGGGTACAGGCTGAGAAAGCGAATGGACGAGCATATCTCTGAATGTCTCTTGGTACGATGTCACCACACAAGTCAATCTTTTTTTAAACAATATTTGTTTTCCGCCTTAATCCAGAATTTTTAATACCATCATATTAAAAATTCCTTTCCGTTTCCCGGTTAGGCAGGTTTCTGGCTTATCCAGGTACTTTGCATGGAAAAATAGTGCATTATGAGATTATTCCGGCGGAGACAAGTTTCCGCCTTATCCAGGTTCCGCGTCATCCAGGTTATACCTTAGAAGATTTTACTAAATTACCCGTTGTTGCACTTTAGCTGAACTATTGACCTTGGAAGCGATGAATCATTAGGCGACCCTGTCTGAGCTGTTCTCTGAGTTTACTCACATCAGAGTCTGACAAAAAAAAAAACCCATAGCATCGTGATTATTAATAAAATTTCTTACTGTCTACATCAGGCACGTCAAACCGCGCCATCACGATCTATTTGCCCGCTTGGGGAGCCCGGCGCTCCTGCGGGCACGGGCAACTTCCCCTGACTCGGTGCTCATTCCCCTTCAAATCTAGAAAAGGAAGTACATGCAGAAGTTGAAGCAGTGCTAGGCGGCGAATAGTGATTCATGCGAAAATATATTTGCCTGATTTTTCTATCAAATAACTGAGAATTGTCTTCTGTTTACATTCATCACTACTTATTACATTCATGTTTATTTTGCTCCATTACATAAACATATTTGCTAAATGCGTATGTTTGTTTGGCAAATTCTTTCATTGTTTTCTTTCTGAGTTGCGTTATTAAATCATTCAGTTATTTGTTGCATTTAGAAATAATGTGAAATAAATTAACAAGTCTCTTTAGTTAAAATATCTGGGGTGAATGAGATATCTACCACAATAGTATACAATGTAATTTTAATGTGATTACATGTAGTCAGACACGTGTTTCGGGAACACTCTTCCCATCATCAGTGGTTCTACAATTATTAAACAAATTACACATGTCAACAAAATCCTATATAAACAGTGAACAATGAAATAAGTATTTAGAATTGGTACTTACCCAAGTAACACAGATTAAACCCATAATTATGGAAAGTCGTCAAAGTATGACGCCATTTTGATCGTACGCTGTACGAATGCAGACTGCGGGAAGGTTAGGGAGGAAATGAACAAATGGTAAAGCTAGTCAATTAATAAATTTATGATGGGGCTGGATTTAACTATTGATTGTTCATTAAGGCATACAAGGTTGGGATTTTTGCATAATTTTAAGATTTCTAAATTTTCTAATATATTTAATTTGGTACCTTTATTTTCGAAATGTAGAATTTTGAAATTATTATCAGGATCGAAAGAGTGGTTATATTGAATAAGGTGGTTGGCAAATGTGGAATGATCTTGTTTCAGTCTTCAAGATCTGAGGTGTTCCTCTAGCCTACAGGAAAACTTCCTACCTGTTTGTCCCATATATGCAGAATTGCAACTATTACATTTTAATATGTAGACTCCACTTTTTTCCTTCATGGGTACAGGGGGTTTGTAGCTGGGAAATAAACTTTGAAGTGTGTTGTGAGTTTTGTAAGCTACCTTGAAGTTATGTTTATTAAATATATTTCCTATCTTTTTAGATATGGGACCTATATATGGTATGCTTACAAATTGTTTAATTTCAGTGGATGGATTTTGTGGGAAGATCTTCTTAATTAATAATTTAATTTCTTTTTGATTGATAAATTTTTTAATTATGGAGGGGTTATAACCATTGTTTTGTCCTATTTGTAAAATTGTGTTTACTTCTTCATCAAATACTAATTTTGACATGGGGATATTGAATAATCTGTGAATCCATGAATGGAAGACTGCAAATTTATGTTGAAAACAATGGTTTGAGTTGTAGGGTATGATTAAATCTGTTTGGGTGGGTTTTCTAAAAATTTTAAAATTATTTCTATTGTTTTTTATATAAATGGTTAAGTCTAAAAAGTTTAGGGTATGGTTCTGTTCTAATTCCATTTTAAAAGTTAAATTTGGGTGAAATGAATTGAGGAAATCAAAAAATTGGTTTAATTGTCTGGTTGTGCCTGTCCAAAGGCAAATAATGTCATCGACATATCTATGAAGACATATTTTTTAGAAGTAAATTTTGTAAATAAAGGTACCAAATTAAATATATTAGAAAATTTAGAAATCTTAAAATTATGCAAAAATCCCAACCTTGTATGCCTTAATAAACAATCAATAGTTAAATCCAGCCCCATCATAAATTTATTAATTGACTAGCTTTACCATTTGTTCATTTCCTCCCTAACCTTCCCGCAGTCTGCAATCGTACAGCGCACGATCAAAATGGCATCATACTTTGACGACTTTCCATAATTATGGGTTTAATCTGTGTTACTTGGATAAGTACCAATTCTAAATATTTATTTCATTGTTCACTGTTTATATAGAACTTTGTTGACATGTGTAATTTGTTTAATAATTGTAGAACCACTGATGATGGGAAGAGTGTTCCCGAAACACGTGTCTGACTACATGTAATCACATTAAAATTACATTGTATACTATTGTGGTAGATATCTCATTCACCCCAGATATTTTATCATGGAGTATCACAAAATCTCAGCTGCCACCACAGAAGTCTCTTTAGGTTAACAATTCTCGCTTACGGTTGGTTGGTGATTCCGGGCACGTCAACAGCTTAGGTCATTAGCCCCGTGAGTGTATTGCATGTTTTTTCATCGGGATATGGAGGTGATCTTCCCCCGCTGGATGGTGAGATCCGGCGCCGACCAACCGTCGGCTAGCGGGGTTTCCCCCTAACCAGGACTCTCCCACCATCGGGGAACCGCCCAGCCGGGACAAGCTCTAAGCTCCCGACCGGTCTTCCGGAATATGTGGTAGAGTAAAGCATGTTAGTGTAAGGGGAGAGGATAGGACAAGGAAGAGGTAGGAAAGATCGCGCGCGGTTCGTGGCCCGTTTGTTCGGGTACTGCTCCGGCATTCGCCTGGTGTTAATGGGAGAACCCACGGAAAACTACCGATCAGAACAGCCGGGCGTTGGAATTCGAAATAGACAGCGACTGAATTCGACCTAGCTGAAAAGCTAGTGTCGAAAATCCTGCTGCCGTCAAGACTCGAACCTAGGACCTCCCGGTGAGAGGCGCTGCAGTGACATCAGTTGATGCACTGAGCTACCGCTCCCGGTCTTGCTTACGGGCTTAGCGCTGTTAACAAACAAGAATATTTGTCTGTTAAATCTCTTAAACTTAATTAAAAAGTTAAAGCTTTTATACTACTCTGAAGTAAAGGGAATTACAAAATCAAGATACTTTTGATTCAATTTTTTAAATTTTACTCTCAATTGAGAAGTTGAAATCGGACTGATATAGTATTTCATTTTAATGCATCATTTATTTGCTTTAAGAGAAAATGGAATTAACATAGCTAAATGTGTGACAATAACTGTCAAGTAACTTCTTACAAAGACTGGCATAGGCCAGGTATCCAGGGACGTACCGCCACTCCATAGCAACAACTCTCACTGTTAAATCTCGCGTCAATTTCTCTGGACGCAGTGTCCGCGAGCTTAGTAGGCTTGTTACCTAGTTTGTAGTCTTGACGTGCCTGGTCTACATTATGTGGAGATGATTAGAAATACTACTAGGTGTAATATCATTTGTAAGTAATGACACTTTTTATTACTTATAACTAGGATTTCGATGAATTAAATCGATTGATTTGAATCACAGATTTAAATCGCGACTTAAATACTAGAATGACTTTTTTAAACCACTTATTTAAATCATTTTTAAGGGTTATTAAAATAAGTATTTATTTTGTTGATTTTTGAAATAACACATAAGTATGAAACATTCAGAAATGTGGGTGTGAATAATATAATACGTGGCTAAAAAATATTCAGGAAGATCATAATTTCAAAAAAATTATATTTGAAAATCCACACAATATTGGTAAAGCTTACAGATTGTTTTTAGGGTTCATATTTTTCTATAAAACGCAAGCTTGACAGCATTTTCAGTTCCTCGGGGTGAATCGTGCCCCTCCCGAGGAGAACATTGGAGGAGAATATTGATTCCCCTTCTTCTGGTTAAGGCATAGTCTGCTAGTGTAGGGGTGTGGAGAATAAAATAAGAGGGGGCATCTACATTTCTGATTCCCTCTAGGTTCCCTTTTCCATTAAACGGTTTTATTTACACGTGGCATATTGTTCTGGTATTTAAAAGAGACATACTGTTTGTGATTCACCAAAAAGACGAACCATTTTTATTATGGAAATGTCATTTTATGACATAAAATTTAGGTATCTCAATAGACGATCGCGATGGGGTCGCTATGTGACAAATAAACAACCGGCGTTAAGGATCTTTTTCGTTAGGCTGAAATGACAGAGCAGAGGTGGAATAAGGATTGTTTTGAGAGACAAAAGAAAAAGATATAAAATTCGGATGCTTCCGAGTTTTTAGAAGAACGTTCATTCGTTGGAGCAACGCGGTGATGAGCTGGTCGGCTCCTGATATATTTTACTAGGTCGAGGAAAGACTGTAATTGACAGTTGTATAAAATTAACTATCGTTTCTTATATTAGGATAGAGCATTCCTATAGGAAGTAAATACGTGTCTAGGCATCCACCCGGGACGCAAGTGAGGGAAGTCATGAATTATAATAGTATCGCCGGGAGAATTTGGAACCAGATCACGGACATTAGGCGAGGACTTTATTCAAAAGTAAGATTCTGCTGCGTCGGCTGCGGTCGGACGGGGAAGGTTCTGCGGGGCGCCATCGAACGAAGAAGTGGAGAGCGCGCGAAGACCAACGAATGAATAACAAGGTTTTATAACTATTGTTAAATAGAGAAAACTGGTCATGACCAAAGATCAATTCATTTTTGATTATCAATGTAATAGTTGTTTAACTTCCAACAGAATCATATTTGATATTATAATAATTTTTAATTTGTTAAGTTGAGAGAAAGCTGATTATCATTGTTCGTTACGTGCAATTCAACATTTTAATAAGATTTTCAAATTTCTCGCCACTCCGTATGGATGGCAGATTGAATAATTGGTTGCAGAGTAAGTAGCAACGATTATGAACTTCGAACCCCAATTAACTGAGCTAGCACAACGTAATTTTGGAATGAGAGATATTTAAATTACGTGGGAATCATTAGGTTTCAAGTGTAACCTTTTCCTGGCGCCCGAATCACATTTATCAGTAATTATGTTTCAAAATGTCGCTCCAAGTAGGGCTTGTTTTTAAATAAAAAGACGGGGCTTGTTTCAAATTGGCATCAGTCAATTTCGGGTATGTTTCATGTTAGAATAACAACATTTTAAATTTAATTATACAATTAATAAATACAATTGATTTTATGTTGAATCATTTGTACGGTAACAAGATGGTTAGAAAACCTTCTTTCCCATATCTTGTGTAACAATTTCCCAAAATATCAGCATAAAAAAGGGGAAATCATGACTTGCTAATATTTACGGAAATAATAGTTATTATTAAATATAGTTTATAAAAATTAAATATAGTTATATGCGAGTGGTAAAAGTGACTTTTTATTTTGCGAGTTGGAAATGTCTGATAGGCCGAGTGACGCACTTCTACCAGCAAAATAAAATTACTTGTACCACGTGTGTCACACACTATTTTTAGGCAGCCTTAGTGACTATAGTAGATGATGCAGGCAGACGAAATTATTTTGTTTTCTTTGTTGCATTCACAGATTTGTCGGAACATTTGAGCATGGTCTCCCTTTTAGCACTAGTGGTAACAATTGTTCTTTTAGCACGCTACGCATGCCCTGAAAAAAAAACAGCTTTTACTAGTGGCTGTCTAAAATATGTTTTATTACGTAGGGTCACAGAGTCCCTTTCAAAATTTTCAGGAGGGCCACAGATCCCTTGGCCCTCCCCGCGCGCACGCCTGCACACCATGCATACGAGCGGGCTATGGTAAAGCAATGCCAGGAGTCTTTTTTTCTTGCACACAACTCACTCTTTTGGTTCTACACTATAAGTGAATGACGCCTTTAGTCCAGTTTTTGAAGACTTTCTTGACATGACTTGAGGTATGTGAAGCGCAGTTTTCACGCAGATTCAGTTAGCAGGATATTTACAGCCAAACCATTAAGATGTCAATACATAGTCCAGAGATTCTCAAAACTCTAAGAATTATTAAGATTTAAATATTCATCATTCATCAATGATTTAAATCGGATTTTTCTATTTAAAGTAAATCATGAGTTTTAGAAATCAATGATGTATAGAAATACAAAGATTTATAGAAAGCGCACAGGCTGTCATTAGAGTGCGCTGAAGTCCTCTTAGCTAGTTGGCCTGGAGGAACTCCGGAGAATTTTCTATCTTCATTTAAACAACACTGACGCTAATAATTTCAACTTAGTAAAATATAAATATTAAATTTTGTGTTTAGTAATTTAATGAATAAATACAACAGTCAAATATATTTTACCCAATTGTTACTGATTATCTTTAAAAACAAGTAATAAGGAGAAATCCAACCCTTGCAATACATATTTTAAAAATAACTGTACTTGTAAGTTTATCTCAAAACATATATTGAAAATACAAAGAGACCACTTTTGTAGTTTAGTAGAATAATTTTGGCGAATAATAATAATGCAACGATTAAAACGATTTAAGTCACATCATGTAATGGATTGAAATCTGATTTAAATTTTTAAATACGATTTAAATAAATCGGATTTTCTATTTTTTAATTCATGATCATGACTTTTATAAACCTTACTTTGAAAAGATATTCCAGAAAGAAAAAATTGCTGTCCTGTTCAAATGCTGATGTGCTTTTGTGATTGAAAGCGAATTTCATTCGATTGTTGACTTCTTATGCTTTCCCCAAAACACTGCTTTCTCCTTATTTCTAAGTATGAAGGAAATATTTTCTTAACTTTGAATAGAAGAAGCTGTGAAGAAATGTAATACAAGAAAAAGAAAAATTGCGGGTCAAGCTAAAAAATTAGAAAAATGTCCTATTTTTCGAAAAATATAACACCTTTTGACAGAGTCAGAAGACTATTTCTGAAATTTGTTTATTAATGTTATATTGTGTAATATTAATGTCAAATCTGTTATGTTTTCTATATTCTCGTAATATTAAACTATGTAATATTGTAAGTTAACTTACTATTATCTGATGTTATACATAAATCACTCATGTTGGAAAAAGCGCGAAGGCAGATATGCTTGTGTCTTCTATATTTGCATTGAAAAAAAAACACAAAACAAAATATTTACTTTTCTTGAGAATTCCTCAACAGAATTTATGATAATCGAAAACATTTGCAGTATCTGAAAGATGCAGTACTGCTACTCCTATTGGGAGCGCTTCCGGATTTATTATTACTTTTTATATCAAGTTCTGATTTTTGAACAAATATTGTTTTAACCACTGGTCATAGATGAAAGATGGTAATTTGGCAGAATGAAAAAGTACCGTAACAACGTTTCATGTGACATTTACAAGAGTTGTTTACACAGAGTTGGTGCCAATTCCTTAGTAATCCTATATTTAGTAATTTGAGTCTCATTTCTTAAGACGTAATAACACAATACCCTGCGAGTGAGAATAATAACGCCCTGCGAAGGGCATCTGATCTGCATTAGCTGCTCCCGACACGGATAGGCGGAGCACGCAGCCCGTAACATGCAAATCACGTGATGGGCAACGTCAATGCAACAAGCGAGGAATTTTTTAAGCTCTCAGAATATCGACAGCAACAATTCTTTTCATGCTTAGTCGTGAACCAACACCTCTCTTCAAATACGTTTGACATAAAAGTTGTTCAACTTACACTCGCACATAGGATCACGATACACAAAATGAACGTTAACTAACACTCATTTCGTGCTAACATTTTCGTAAGAATTTTATGATATATTTGCAAATATTTTCTTGTCCTATGTATTTTTATAAGCTAAATAAATCAGCGTGATGAAAAACACGCAGCTTGTATTAATGGTTACGAATAAAGTAATGAAATTTGCAAATTTTAGGATCTTATATCTCAGGAAGACGTTAGTTGATATGTACACATACAATAAAAGTCGTTGTTGGATTCCCTGCTGATAACAGAAACTTCTGGATCAAAGCAATATTAACATTACAGAACAGAAACAAAATGAATTTTATAGATAATAAGCCGATTTTGAAGAGTCTATTTCTAGAATATATATTAATAATTGTTTTCAAACAAAATATAGATTGTTAGACTCAAGAAACACAGTAGTTTTTACTTTTATTCCTTCATATTTACTGATCTCCATGAAATTTTTTTGAGATTGAGTGTCATTGTCTTATACAAATATGCGTTATCTTCATTTATTTCAAATACATTAGTTTTTAAAAAAAACTATCAATTTCTTCTTGTACCTATTTCATGTTTGCTTTCATGGAGTCATTTATAGCTGAATAAATGAGTGTCAATGACAATAATGATCTATGAAATGATACGTAAATGAAACGTGAGAACGTAGAAAAAAATTGTCTCTGACCCATTTCGCGTACCATTGTTGCTCTAAATCAACCACTCCCTCAAAATTGAGATGAGAAATAAAATGTTTTCCATCTCAAATAAAAATATGAAATATTCTCAAACAAATGCAGCTGTACAAAGTATCGCGTTACCAAAGACACAAAATTCTTTGCCCGCGAGACGCGATTCTCTTACATTTATTTTACGCTTAAGCATGGCTTCTCACAATAGAGCAGGTACCGTCCCAGACGGGACAAGCTCTAAGCTCCATGTGAGTCCATAGTGTGTCCAACAGTGTAAGTGTGGTCCATGTGAGTGTGTGTGTGTGTGTTTGTGTGTAAGGGGTGATGATAGGACAAGAAAGAGGAAGGAAAGATAGCGTGCGATCCGTGGCCCGTTTATTAGAGTACTGCTCCGGCATTCGACTGATATTGATCCAAGGAACCCCGTAAAACTACCAATCAGAGTAGCCATCCGGTAAAATTCTCCTGCAGACAGCGGCTCATTCGGTCATTTCAAAATCAGCTGTCATTTCAAAATGACCCCTTTTTGTCAATGAACATATGGAGGTGGGAAGTTCAATACAACGAAGTTACCCATGTGACATTAAAAAACCTGATGGTTAGGCAACTCCTCATGCACAGTTGTTCGGCAGGCAGACGAAATGCCTTTGACGTTCGTCAGAACATGACATCTCTGAGCCGTCCCCTGAAGGACACTCACGAGCCATCCCTGCTCGAAAGCACGGCATGGCCACCTTTAGGCAGCTCCTGGATCCGCGACAGTCGCAGAATTGGAAAGCGAGCGACTTTCCTCCTTGTCCCCGTCGCGAGAAACGAATATCGCACACACCACCTGCAATTCGGGCGCGAATGCGGGATCAATTCCACCGGGTCTACCCCATTCTTTCCCGGCTTGCAGATTATCCCCAATCAGTTCCCGCTCTGGGCCTGTTGTTGACCGGTCCGCTTCCGGGGAAAGGGCGCGGAGGGGGCAAATGGCCCTGGGCGTCGATGCGGCGATAGACGGTCGCGTGTCGCGCGCCACGCACGAGTATTTATAACATGGTCGCGTGCGGGTGGCCGGCAACGGTGGCGGCGGTGGCGACAGCGGTGGCGGCGGCGGCGGCGGCGGCGGCGGCGGCGGCGGCGGCGAGTGGCAGTCAGTGTGTGCGACGTCATCTGAGCGGGCGCCACCGAGAGGGAGCAGTTGCCGGTGACGGAGAGCGCCTGCGGTCGACGGGACCCTTCTAGGTGCGTGCGCACTTCTCCAGCTGCTCCTTGAGGTTCGCTGGCGTGTCGAAGGTGCGGCACGTGCCACGGATGGAAACCGGCGCCATTCAGATTTCTACGAGAGAAAAATGTTGAATGGCCATTGTTTTTAATTAAGGATGTAAACTCTTTGCACTGAAATCTGGGGAATAAAAACAGTTTTCAATAGAAGTCTCTTTCATAATGCAACAAGTTTAGTTGTATTGTTGTCATATTTTGAATGAAATTTTATTCGTGTTTTGCGGGGGAAGGGGGAAGTGAAGTCGGTGCCGTCGAAGAATAACGAATCAGGAATATTCGCTTTCTGATCTACTAAATTTTATAAAACTAAGTAAGTAAAGTAATTGTAAATTAAGTAACTATTGCCTGCATTCGTAATCTGGGCTTGCCAAGAGGCTAGTTTTCTTAGACAGGCCTCTGAAAGCTGTTATCTTTCCATCAACCTATCTAAGCTCGGAGAAGATGTAGGTCAGTTTTATTTCATAACTTCTAATAATTATAATAGCACATTTCTCTCACAAGGTTGAACTACGGTTGATCGTTCTCCAATTTGACAATCATCTGCAATGTTATTTCCACTTCTATAACAGTTTATTTCTTATTTCGTTTTCTGCAAGCTTTTCTCCTTAAGACTGGTTGTTGTTAGTGATTACGAGCGCGTCAATGGCTAAGGTCATTAGTCCCGTAAATGTAGTGCATGATTTCTCCCTCGGGAGGTGGCGGAGGTGGCGGTTCTCTCGCTGAATGGTGAGATCCAGCATGGACCTACTGTCGGCTAACGGAGGTTTCTCTCAACCAGGTATCTCCCACCAGCGGGGCACCGCCCCAGCCGGGACAAGCTTTAAGCTCCCGACCGCTCTCCGGGCATGTGTGGTAGTGTAGTGCATGTTAGTGTGTTTGTAGGTAAGGGGTGGGGTTAGGACAAGGAAGAGGAAGGAAAGAGCGAGCTCGTTCCGTGGCCCATTCGTTAGGATATTGCTCCGGCATACAACTGGTGTCGATGAGAGAAACCACGAACAACTGCCGATCAGAGCAGCTGCCGCAAGAATTCTCCTCCGCACAGCGACTGGATTCGATCTATCTGACAACCTAGTGACGAAGATCTTCCCACAGTGGGGAGTGCAACCCCAGGACCCCCCGGTCAGAGACACTGCAGCAACATCACTCGATGCACTGAGCAACCTCTCCCACTTTCTTCTCGTTAAAATACTACATGTGAAGGATCTACAAAATCTCATTTTTGACTTGTACGAAACAATTTTCAGAAATGTTTGTTAGAAACAAACCTCAAAGTAATAGACCATAGATGTTAACCTTTGTTGTATTTTCTATCCTAAAACTGTATTAAATATCTATTTTGCATATTCAGAATGGTTTCATTTACCATATATGTTAAACTTTTACGATAGTGTGAAGACAGACGGTGTATTCTCGAATGAATAATAAGGCGATTCAAAATACAAAAACAAACACAATAATTTTTATTTGAAAAGTAGAATGTTTATGTGAAAAGGAGAAGTTAAAAAAACGTCAATAAAAGTTAATGAAATGATGAAAGATGCAGTCAGAGAGATGCAGTCATACTCTGAGATTTTCTTCTCTCCTGAACAAAAGTGTTGAACAGGAACAAAATAAATCTTACCGTTACTTCCAGTTTAGATTCAGTGTAAAATTAAAACATTAATAATTACCGTTATTGACAAAATGAAAAGTCCGTTTTATCAAAACCGGGACTATACATCAAAACCGGGACTGTACGTTAAAAACATACATTTTTGGGGTCACTGCCCATCGTTGTATTGCAGTTATTGGATGGACAAGTTCTAAAGACCTGACATAACCACTCGTATGTAAACATTGTTAACGACCTTACAAATATAATTTTCCCACATGACATGGATAACACTCCATTTCTTATGGACAAATTACGACAGACCGTATCTATTCGAAACTTTCATTAAGAGTGTAACTTATAATACCTATATTGTGGTATACGCCTTTAAATTATCTGAATTACATTTCTGAGAATGTAATATTATATAATAAAAGCACTCATTTTGAACATTGATTGCAAAATTTAGATATTGTAGAGAAATATATCAATCCCGAATTCCGCTTAGAATTTTAGATTGACCTGGAGTAAAATAGAATATATAAATAAGTTGAAAATATTATTGGGTCTATTTGATACTTGCGATGTTATAATCATACAAACTTCAACTCAATAGATATTAAAATACTGATACTGTATTTCTATTGGGAAATTTTGGATTTGATCAGCTTGATCTGTTACGAATGCACAACAATATTTTTTGTCTTGACCAGGTGGCACGTGCGTTTGCAACATTAGCAGCTTACGAATATCTGGAATTAATTACACATTATCATACTTTACATTTGACTGTTTAATTATATATTTTTTTGCAGTATCAACTATGATTCATCTGCCAAATCACATGGGTTCATCGTCCATTTGTTTTTAAAATGACCCGAATGATCATTAATAGCGAGTTCAAAAGGATGTAGCGATTTGTCAACAGAAAGATGTCGATCTTCAGACGGTTATGATCTTGTGGTCTCTTGCAGGCAAGAAAAGCTTGGCATCACGTGATCGGGACCTTGGCGTTACAAAATGAAAGGGGTAGAAAGTAACAAGAGGGAAGATATTTTACCAGATGATGATCATCAAATACAATTATACGGTGGTTAAGAGTGAACACCATGAAAATCTACCAATTGAGTAATTCTAAATATCCATTATTTAAACAAGTTCAAGTGAAATAACAAAACACTTCGCGTTAAAACACTGAAACGCAGCGACACATCCAAACGAATTCCAAACGCTTTCAGAGATGAAAGCAAAGTCAAAGGCAGCAGTTAAAGTGATATGCCTTACGTCCTAAAGGAGGCCCCTTACATGGGTTTCTGTCTTCCTGCTTATGCTTTAGTGCGAAGCCCTTCCAAATTACCTTTCGAAGAATCCGCAGAGGATAGATCAAGATCTGTCTACAATGAGTTACCCGCTTGGGTTTCTCCTATTTTTTACCGACAGTTTTGGACTTAAAAGATTTACGATTTTGCTTGCTGGAGGTCCTCCACATACATACTTGTACTTCAGTTCTGTGCTACTTCATGTATGTGTATGTGTGTGTGTATACGCAAGCTTCCATCTTCTTCTATCTTGCCAATCATCATTTTAGATGTGACGATCTCTCATTGTCTGTCGCACACCATGTACCACGTGAGTTTTGGTCTACCTCTCTTTCTGTGCATTGGCACCTGCCACCTCCAAGTTTTTAATGGTCATCTTTCCTCCGGCATTCTTCCACCATTCCTGACTATCGAAATAAATTCAGATATGCAGCTCAGGTGCTTCATTTGAATTGATTGAATAGGACATTTTCAAGTTATAGCTGAGATGTTAGTTGGGTATAAATATTTGAATATTACGTCAATGTTTCCAATAATGCCTGTGCTGTTGGAGCATCTCTTGTTTAATTTCAATTTATTCGGCAATAAACGTACATGGATTTGTAAGTACATATTCGGCACACTATAAGATGTGAAGAGATATTTCTATTTATTACTCAGTGAACGTGTAACGATGGTAATAATTACCTCTGATTTGCATGTGCTTGGAATGATGCTCTGGCAGACGCGGTACCGGAACATCAAGTAAAATTTTATATTGAATTGAATATCTTATAATTCTATCTGCATCTCATTGCTTAACTTACCAGACTTACGTACCTTACTTCAGATAATGCACTGGCATTTCTTCAAATTGTTTCGATCGTCGGGTTAAGTGAAGAAATTTTTTAAAAATCCAAATGCGTGTAAAAAACTTAATGAATTTAATACATATACCAAATGAAATACTATATTTTGTTCTTTAATTTCGCTAAACATCAAATTTCTGTCACTGTTACAGCGCCAGTTACATACGGTTAACTTTAGAGATGATAAAATATTTTCGAAAACTGAAAATTAATTTCGTATCATAAAAATGTTTTCAAAAATGAAAAAAATGTGTATTACTCAATTTTTTATTACACTTTTCATAGAAAAAATTAAAATCAGAGACATAAAGGTCAATTATTTCTTAAATTTTGGCGATTTGACGTGAAATGACTTATATACTCATTAATCTCTACACTTAAGAACACTCACTCTTCGAACTGTTTTTTAGAGAACTCCGTATGCGTGCTCTAGTTTCTGGCAGCTACATGAAATGTCCGTGACTTGTGGAACACATAATGTGTATATTATACATGCTATTTATCCATTACACATTGATAATACACTCGTATATTATATATTAGAAACTACCTAAAAATCAGGGCATTAAGGCACATGTGTAATTTCCATCTATGAAATTTCCCACTACCTGTTCATTGGAAAATAGGAATATTTTTTACCCCTCTAGATGCCAAAGATGTTTATAATATTTATTCTTCTTAATACAGGAGCGTACTCTGAACTAGAACATTGTTTTGTTTTTGTTTTTTAAATATTATTTATTCTACTTGTTCAACATACAAATGTCTTTCAATGGCGGGTTCAATTTCAATATTTTCAAAATTCAGTAAACTATAACAAATAATATTGATTCCTAAGGTACCCAGGAAGGGTCCTTCGTAATAACTTATTTACAATTAATTTAATATTTTTCTTTTAGTTTTAATTTCATACTGCTAATTAAGCAGGTTGAAAGAGGACTCCATATAGGACAAGCATATGTTGTTGTGAGACGAATTATAGATTTATAAATGAAGATACCTGAATCAGTTGAGAATTTTGATTTTCTTTTAATGAACGGGTATAATTTAAGAATTTTGATCCGTGCATTATTAAATATTGATGAAATGTGTTGTTTCCATGTTAAGTTTGTGTCTATTTGTAAACCTAATTATTTAACTGAGGTAGAATTGGTGAGCCAATTAATAGCTTTATGATCAATTATCAGTGGATAAGTTGGGTGAATATGTTTTAATGAAAATTTTGGATTGAGAGTTTTGAGTGTTGATTTTAATGTTCCATTTAGTGAACCAGGTATATAGTGTATTTAAATGTATTTTTGTAAGTTATCTCGACCTTGTATGAGATCCGAGTGTGCATTAAATATTGCAGTATCATCTGCAAAAAACAAGGCCGCGTCTGATTAAATTAATTTAGGCATGTCAGAGCACTGTGAGAACTATTTATTCAGATGAAAAGAAAAGAGGGGTCGTAATATCTAGTCACAAGAAGAAGTGAAGTACTAAAGCAAAATAATAATATTGATTTCAAGAAAATCTTGATACAGTTAATTATTAGAAATAGTATGAGAGTGCACATGTAACAATCTAAAAAATGCAAGTTAAAAATATATAATTAATTTAATACATCAAATGAAAGAGCATCTTGTATTTTTTTAAATTTCGTAAAATATCCCGTTTATGTCACTATTGCAACACTATTACGACTCAACAGACCTCATTGAATTACTGAATTCAACTACTTTCTATTACATCAATAGAGGAGCGAGACACAAGGTTACCTTCAATATCCGTGTGGTACAATACACGTACTATATTCAATTTATTATGTACTAGATACATGGTCTCACTGAAGTCACCAAGTCTGAAAATTCGTTATATGTACTTTTTCTGATCCTTCGATATATTAAAAAAATTGCTTAAATTTTACTTTTTCGTATACGAGTATCTACGGAATATCTCTTTGAAGCACGATTGCCAAGTGTGCTACACACATATTTATATTTTACTTTCTCTCATACTACATACGTAGTAAAGATAAAGTATTGTGATCGTGCGGCGGAAATCAGCAATTTTTGACGGAAAAACTCTCAGTTTCGGGCCCTGGTAACAAAAAAGTGGATTAATCTTTTTCCTGTATTTGTAGTTGCACTTTCTCTAACACGTTATGTAGACTTAATTTAATTTTGTAAGTCCTTTATTCCGAAAAGTTGGTTGTTGACCACAGAGAGTCTGTCTGTCCGTCTGTGGTCAAGGCTAGCGCCTAAAGCGTTCAGATGATTTCCTCCAAAATTGATTTTCTTCGATCAATGTAAAGGAATTCGAGGCCCTTGGAGTTTGAAACGGATATTTTAATTTTGGGTGGACTCAACATTTTGAAATTTTATAAAAAATGTCTTGAACTTTGTCCTGGGTAGCGTAGGGAAAAATAGCTCAAGTTATATTGTCGTTGAAATCTCTGAATTTTCGAAAATTGAAAAGTCCAAAATTTTTTAGGTGTCTTCCAAAAACTAAGTTATTGAATAAATATATTTTTAATCAATAAAATCTTTTGTTCAATGACAGATATGAAAATAAAATCATGCACAATTTTTCGAAAATGTGAGTAGTTTTCGCGTAATTTTTTGTGAAATATAGACAATTCTGAAAATTATTTTCTTAAAAAAATGGCTCCAATTTAAACTAAACCCTCACCCATCGAGGTGCGCCAGGGAAACGTACATACGCCTTACATAGAGCGCTAAGCCTAGTCACCTTTCTGCGATTTGAAAGCGGTCGAATTCATTTTCAGCGAGTCGGGTCGAGTTTTGATGGGGTTTCAGCCGAAAAGTATATTGTTGGGCATATTGTTGGGATATATTCCGTTGCCAATTTTCTATACCATTTCACACCCTGTCTCAAACTTGTTGCATACGAGCCCAATTGATCTGATAAATCAATACCAGCTTTCCCTTTATTGTAAGCGAGAATAGCATGAGGTTTTGCTCTATTCTTTCTAGATCTCTTATTCGTCGATGGTTGAGAAGGATCTGTCATTGTTGGCGCATGCTTTGTAGTCAGTAGCCTCACATCACGGGTGTCCCTTCATTTTAGCACAACAATTTATCTTCCTTAGATATAACGTTTCCCTCATCTAATTTTGTGAGCATTACATTCTTTGGAAAGTTCTTCTTATTTGGTCGAACTGTACCAATATCATGAGTATTTTGTTGGAGAAACGACAGAGCCAACTCATAGCTTGTATAAAAATTGTCTACATATATGTAGTGTAAGTTCATGTGATAATTCCTGACAAACACGTCAGACGTAATCAACTGACATGGCCCTGCAGTGAAAAGTTTTATCAAGAGGCCACGTCAGTCACATGTAACTGACACTTTCCATTGCTCATATAAAACATACCGATATAGAAAAAAATAAGAAATCAGAACCAAATGCCTTGTGAATCATCCTAGATAAAATTAGAAGAAAAAAACGTTTTGGCCCCGGACGAAAATATCCGAAAATGCATTGGCAGTCAACGTGTTAGGCGACTTTTTATTTCAAAATATTATTTTATATTATATTGTGATGGTTCTAATTATTTTATTTGAATGATTCAAATTCACTAATAAAAAATGAAATACCCTTTTATTTGTTTTAGGGCCTATGATTCTTCGACATACACCGTATGGTGGTAACTTAATATTAGATTAAATTTAAAAAAACATTTCCAAATTTCGAAATCAGAACAAAACATTTATTCACAATTTTAAACAATGATAATTTTTTTAAAAAAACTTTGCACCATTAACAACTAGAGGAAAAACAAACTTAATCTTAACAGTTCTTTGAAAGTATTTACAGTCTGTTCATGTCTCGGAATACACACCTTGTTGCTTACATCTATAAGTCATCGAAACATAATCTGTACTCCCGTATCTTCAAATCTAACATACGTATTCTCTGTCTATGATTCAAACATTCAGCTCTTCTTTATATTTCAACATACAATAACCCCGTCTTATATTGCATAAAATGTTTCAAACATCTACTAGACAATAAACCATTCTCCATTCAGTAAGACGTTTACTTTCAATCTGCTTGATGATTTTGTCTTTTCGGCATATATTGTCCGTCACCATGGTGTCCGACTTTGCCATCCTGTAATACCAGTCCAAGCAGGTCGTGCACATGAACGGCTTCTTAATATTAAACATCCGTGTCATCTTGATTTGTTAAAATGTAAAGAATAAATTGTTCTTTATTCAAATCTACACTTTTATTCTGACTAATGAAATGTTGCAAATATTAACTTCAAAACAAAAGAAAAAGTACTGCTTACACGAGATTTTGTAAAATTACCCCATCTCCTTTTCCTGCGCCTTAGAGAAAAATGAAAGTGCGCATTTATTCAATTTTTTCACCAAAATACTACGAAATCGCTAAGGAAATCCATCGAAATGAATTCATAGTTTCTGAAAGCACATTCAATTTACTGCTAATTGCAATTTGAGTTTTATCGGTAGCACAATTATACGTTGAATAAGTTTTGGATACATTTGTTACTGGACGTTTGTCGGGAATATGCAACAATAGATGTTTGTAGGTGTCCGTAACAAAGAGTTTTAGCAACGATGATTGTAGTAAAGATGGCAGAGTAGAAATGGACGGGACGGTACTTGATTGGGAAGGTTCAGAGCAGGTCGGGTAGGGTAGAAGTGGGATACACAAAATATAGAAAGTATTTTTTGCAACGCACGGTACTTCAACTAAGTTTTCTATCTTTCTTACCTTTCTATCTGAATAAATAAATAAAATTAATGTGTCTGTTAGTTATTTGAATATAACAGCCTTTTTATAATCTCATATCGTTATTTAGATCAAATAAGAAACAAATCAATTGTTTTTACAGTTTTTGACTTTGTCCGTGGTAATCTCTCGAACGGTTTACCTATTTGATGCGGTTTTCATTGAAAGTAAAATGTTTTGGCGAGCTTAACTTAAGCCATTTTTTCCGAATTATTATTTTCTCTTACATAAATAAGAGTGTTTGATGGTTGTTTTTTTCTTCATAAACATCTACAGTTTGATTCCGCTTTTAATAAAATGTACACGTGGCCTTCAAAACAAGAGAAAAATTACGTCCGCATGAAATTTTGTAAATCTAGATCTGTCTTCCTTTTCTACGTATTAAAAGTAAATGTAACTAAGCAATTTTTCTGGCTTTTTGTGATCATCTCCAAAACATTGGGGAAATTTACCAAAGTAAATTAAACATTGCCCAAAAAATGTTATTATTAAACGCTTTGTAATTCATTCAGATAGCCATTTAATTACATTTTGAGTAATTGAATGTGAAAATTGTTACTGGAAGTTTGCCCAGAGTATGCACAGAGAATCTGTTTACAGCTGCCCATAGCAACGATGATGATTTCGACAATAATTAAAGCAAACACGGCAGATCGGTGGGGGGCGGGGCCAGCTTAAAGATTGAGCCGGGGAAGGGCAGGTTGAGGAGGGACAAGATGGATCAGGGTAGGTGGTTTGGATGAGGGTGAGGTAGAGTCAGGAAAGGGACTTGGCATTACAGGCTAGGACGGATCAGGACAGGGTAGAGCGGGAGTGCACAATACATAGAAAGCATTCCTTTTCCAGACTAAAAGAGGATTGTGATTAATAAATACCTTGGCAAAGAAGGATACTTGAGCTAATTCATAATTGTAGTCTTTTAAAATCTAGATAACTGTGGTCGTGAAGTCGTATTCTACAGTTTGTAAGTGTGGAGGTTAGAGAACCAGGACTTGAATATTTTTTCTTTAAAGTTTTTGTAAGGATAGAGAAAATCCACTATTCTTAATGTCAGAAATGCCTTTTCATTTAAACTTTTGAATTTTCAGAAATTTAAGATAATAGGCTATTTTTTCGAATTTTCCGTGCTTCGTTTGGAAAATAGTGTTTTCTAACATGTCTCGTGTATTCGTAGGATTCAAGTTGAAATATTGTAATAATACATTTTACATAAACGATACAGTATGTTCTGTTGTACCACCAGTAGTTTACTTGAATTAAAAGCAGACTATGACACGAAAATTATTTCAAAACTTGTGATCAAGATAAAAATCTTATGAGAAAATAAATGCAGTAGTTCATATTAAAATGATTTCATTATGGCAGCTTTAGAAATGAGAAATTAATGAAAACAGATGATAAATTAATTCTCATCTACATTTACAAAACCAAAAAAGTGAAGTAGGAAACAAAACCCACTATGCAGAGCTAATAATGGGTTAATGAATAAGAAACGCCCCCCCCTCCAATTTTGTTCAACTTACAAACTCTTACTAGCAATTTTCTTGTGATGTGTTCTCTTGATAGAGGTTCCAAGAATACTAATGTTCACTTGACGTTCGTGTACATGCAACCTCAAACAGTTCGTGCTGAACTTACTTTTTTATCTTCTCGGGAACATTGAAGGACAATATTGGAAATGTAGTGGACACTTTTTTCTTCAGAACAGATAGTATAGCGTTATAAAGAGCACAAAACATTTTAATGCAAATTTAAATTCCAACGTAATGTGAAGAGTAAAAATCAGTTGCACACGATGGAAGTAGCATTCAAAGAGAAATCTGAAAGTAAGGAATGCTCGTTTTTCTATTAAATGTCCTACATTAACCGTAACGTTTGCTATATGTTTTATTGTGCAAAATAAGCCGTTCACCATCATGCAGTTCTTCCCTATAATCACTCTTACTTGTCACCTGCAGATTGAACACTGATTTGAAAATCGACTATATGACGCTTGTGGTATAATTTTGGGATTCTATTGTTAGACCACGTAAGTTATTTTATTTCAAACTCATGTGGCTCGAAAGTTCGTTGTTAGAATAACTAATAATTATAAATAACTCTTCTAATAATGAATATAAAACTAAAACACAAATGGTTAGAAAATATAGTACAGGATCTATAAAATTATGAGTCCGGGTGACAGGAGATTAAATCAAATACTTTCAGAGATTCAATCAAATACGAGACGAAATGGCTTCAGAGATTTGAATGAAAGAGTCCTTGAAAATATTACACAAATTTTTCATTATCTTCATATATCGCAATAGACATCAGAGGTTATTACTCACACGCATGAGTAACACTTGTGTTAAAATCTTATATCGCATCTTAAACTTAACCTCTTCTTATATAATTTTCATGTTTAAATTCGTTTGTATAAGTATGACACAAATCCATTTGAAACATTGGAGGGTTTGTTTCCAAATTTCCCTCGAGAAATTTGAACAACCGAGGAAAAAGAAATGCAGGAGGAGGCGGTCCCAAATTCTTACCCCAAATGTGGTTCCATCCAAAAGGGTTGTTTCTGGAAGCAATGCAACCCGCAATGCATCTGGCGCATTGTTGCCTTCGAGAACGGTCGCGGCGGAACGTGGATGGTGATGTGGGAATAGTTCAACGGGCGGTGGGAGAAGATGACAAAGTGATCCCAGCGGGTCAGGAAGAGTGGGAGGACCGGAGAGAGTAGAGTGGGCAACGGACGAGTTGATGAGGCGTGCGGGGTGAGATGGACAGATGGTGGCGAGCGGTAGATTTTAATAGGTTATTGTGATGAATAATTGCCCGGGCAACGCCTAATGTCAAGGAGCTTTCAACAAACCAATAGCACAATCAGGATAATTTTCAGCAAGCAATGACAATCAACGCTCAATCAATTGCAAGTTGAATTGTGTAGCGTAGTATTGATTTCTTTTCTTTTCTTCTCCCCCTGAGCGTTGCTACAAGTATGCGGTGATATCACAATTCGGAGCTTTCCAATACGAGGAGTAGGTCCAATAGACCTTCTCCTCGTATTGGACCTCAATCCCACTCCTTCATAAACAATCATTTGTCGAGTACACACAGAATCGAAAAGTATCACTTTCCTAACCACTAACTCACGAGCAAAGGAAAGACCGCTGCCGTGCCTCGCAACAAGCCTGTCAAGTCCAATTGAGCAGACCCTGGCCGCATTTCTTGAATTGACAACTTCCCTGACCTTCGGTAGTGCAAGCACACACGTTGCGAGATCGATAAAATCTAAGATGAATTATCACAATGGATTGAATGAAGGTAATTGTCCAGTGGTAGGCGCTAATGATATGTTTAGAAGTGCTTTAATAAGAGCGTCACTGACTACCCCGTTCATTTTTTTAAATTTGTTGCGTCTACAAGTTGACGCAACGCGTATCCAAGCCCCTTAAGGGGCGTTGAGCGCTTTGCACTGGGGAGTAATCCTTCCATTAATTTGCGCGCTTGGGAGTAATTGGGGAATCCTCTATTAATCTTATGTCATGTCACGTCGCAGTGAGTTGTCAAGAGGACCACCAGGTAGCAGGTACGCGCCTCCTGCTACCCAGCGGCCAGAATTGGGAAGGAATAAGGATAGGGGTGGGGTTTTCGGACACTTCACAGGGGTTGGACTAGCCCTTGTGAAGCAGCCAAACTCGTTTTGTTGGAACAAATTTCACATGAGATTCAACGGGAATTGAACCCGGACCTCAGTGGTGAAAGGCTAGCGACTTCGCTATGTGCCACGAGCGAGCGGTATTGATCATGAAGAAATCTATTCTGAGGTGAATTTCATCAGTACTTTGAGGCACCCACTGAGTTACTACAAACGTAAAGCACCTAGAAATGTTAAAAAAATACGAATTTCACTTGATCAATCTTACCAGAATTCCGCCAATACTTATTTCTAAATTAACGCTGCAAATGTAGCAAAAAAGCATCACAGCGCACATCGAAAACAAAGATGGTTTCATTAGCCCTATGCGGGGGCTCGATGAAGTGGACGAGCGCTTCTCAGATGGTTTTGCAATTATCAGCCGTCAGGGCAGGTGACTAGCAGCGCAGTCGTCGGTCGCGTGTCATTTATCGCCTTGAATCTTCCCAGCTTCGCACGACATTGCTCGCTCTTTGCTGGGCTGATTTCCGTGTGGCCTTTTTCGTTGTTCTCATGTCGTTGCGTCCTTTCACATAATATTTTGTTTTCGGATTTTCAAATACGGATCGAATGTGATTGTCTTTTACACATTAAGCGGGAAAGTATTTTTTCGAGGTTTTTCTCTTGCTTTGTATGTTACGTTTCTGAACATTTTTCGATCACTTCTACAATACTTCCTATTTCACTCCCTAGATTTCGTGAGTAGACGGTGATGGATATCTTTTCGTGGCGTAAATTTCCAAGAATGTTTAATAGTATTAATGAATGTCATTTAATCTAATGGCATTGTGTATACGACCAACCACCAAGCTATTGTATTATCATTGAATCAATCATTCAAGCACAAAAGATGCTTTCCTCTATTACATTATCGTATACTCCTACGTAGTATAGAAAAGTTGTTGAAATAATGCAGGGAAAAGTGCTAATTTCTTTACAGAAAAACTCGTTTTGTGGGTCGCTGATGGAGATAAAGTTAATTTGTCTTGATCTTATGTGTAATAACATTACTTTGCTTCTTTCTGTATAAAATAAGAACTGTTCTCGGAATCCACATTTTGTGGGACCGTGATACCGGAAAAATTGGTTTCGGAAAAGGCTGTCTGTCCATCTGTCCGTTCATCTCTATTCAACCCTAGGACCTAAACCGTTCACTAGATTTTCTCCAAAATGAATACGCCGTGAACACTAAACCATCCAAAACTCACTAGCAGACCAATAAAGTTGTTCTTAACTTGAAATGTAACTAATAGGATTCCCCTACTGTACCCTCTCTGGCTTTAAGTTTTGTACAAACGCAGATCTATTTCTTCAAGAGTACAATATTTTATTTTTATGTCCAACGATAGAATTTGCAAAGTTCGTGAAAATATTTGAATATTGTGACACCATGATACAACTCTCAAATTTTAAGTTATTTCTCTTGCCTAGGAAACACAAAATAATATTTGCTTTACTACTTTATAATGATTTGAGTGAGATGTGAATGAAGTCGAAGAACCAGCATGGTTTTTGAATTGGCGTCTTTACTTCTTACACATACATCAGTTTTTTAAAACACTTTTGGAATAATATAATTCTAAATAATCAAGCTTTAATTAATTCTTTGACGCAGTAATTGCCTAGAAACATGGTAAATTCATTCTTACTGAAACGCTTCGGAAATTCTCTCAATCCAGGGTCAAGTGAAGAAAAGTTGCGAAGCGACCTTCAGTGTTCCTAACAGGATTGGTGCACAACATGTTGGGGTGTAGCACTCTTGGGATCTTTGTGGGAATTCCAGGTTAGAAGTTAATGGACTTTCCTATAGAGTTCACACGGTGTCGGTCTCGAAATTCGCGGCGCACACATGATTTCAAATAGTTGGCAGCATTCTTTTTTCTTTTCAATAAATACGTCGATGAAGAAACAAATCATGTGTTGAAGTGCTCAACTATTCATAAATAATTTGTATATACTTATTTAGTCTATGTAAGTCAAATATAATTACCTTGAAATTTATTATTAAGAAACAAAAGTACGAATTTCGCCCAATTTATCCAAAACTTTTAAAAACCTGCATTTTCCTGCATTGTTTAAAGCTGCTTATGCTGTAATAAATTTTGGAAAACGACTGCATATTCGTTCAAAAGGAAAACTACGAAAAGTAAGGAAAGAGGATGATATCGCAAATAATTTATCATCATTAAACTGAACTAGCTGAACATTTACAGCAATATAAGTTTAACTTTTTGGGCACACAATGTTCAAGAGTAACCATAGGATTGGGCACATCATCACAAAATTCTTCGCTCATTTAGTGAGTATGGGAAAAACAGGCCTGGAATGGGCAAGAGGAGCCACATACTATGTCGACTTCTTGGCGGCTCGAAAGCGTTTTAATGAACCAATCGTTTTTAAAATGGTAAAATTCTTTGACTTCATTATCAATATTATTGACATTCACAAGCTTACAGGAGAAATTTATTAAACTGTATTGAGATTGTAATAGTTATAAATCTTTAAGATAATGCACTTCAAAATGTTCAGAAAGGACCCAGGCAAGCAAGGGCTCTGCTAGTAAAAATGAACAGTCTCAATAATTTTTTTTCAGCGCAAATTTATGTTCCTCCTATGATAATTTTTCCCGAGAAGCGAATGAGACAAATGTTTCTTCCAAAATATGCTCAAACACATCTGCACGAGCCTGGATGAATGAGTAAGGAACTGGTTTTTAAATGATCGAAGCACTTTCTATCGTTTACAGGGGCGAAGGCAGATAAACATGTTCTTTTAATCCTAGATAGCCATTCTATGCAAACTAAAAGCGAGAGAGTGGAATAATTTTGTTGTTTGCCCTTGTGCGCTTCACATAAGCCCTAGCTCTTAAATGCAACCTATAAGAAGCCCCTGAGCAATATTTTAAGGACGAAATTCGAAAATGGGTTAGATCAAACACCAACTGATTACTTTAGATCGTGACATTCTTTGGTTCTGTAGATCTGCAGAATTCTCCTATGTCGAATGATAACGGATGCCGGATGTGTAGTATTGGGACTCTCCATAGAAACGTTTTTGGCCAGTCAGCTTTCTTACCATCAGCAACCACAGTTATCGATCTTGCTTGACCTCCGTAGGTTCGACAGATTTAGCTCAGGTAGCGACTGATACTCAATGTATCAAAAGCAATTACTACAAATTGATTGAACAACTCGATTGATTGATTAATGTTTCCGGGCGCGTCAAGTGCTAAGCTTGTACCCCGTTAAGTGCCGTATGTGTAGTGCATGGTTATCGCGGGAGTTAGCGGAGATCTTTCCCCGCTGAATGGCAAAATCCGGCGCCGACCTACCCATCGGCTTGCGGGGATTTCCCCTACCAGGTATGGCCCCCGGCGTGGCACCGCCCCAACCGGGGCAAGCTGTATTCTCCCGAATGGACTCCAGATATGTGTAGAAGTGTAGTGCATGTGAGTGTAAGTGTGCGTAAGAGGGAGGAAATAACAAAGAAGAGGACGGAAAGATCGCGCGCGGTCCGCGCCCCGTTTGTTCCAGCATTCGCCCAGTGTTGATCAGAGAAACCACGGAAAATTACCGACAAGAGCAGTCGGCCGCCAGAATTTTCCTCCAGACAGCGGCTGACCTCGACCTAGCTGTCTAGCTAGTATCGAAAGTCCTGTCACCGCCGGGACTCGAGCCCTAGGGCCTTCCGGTCAAAGGCACTACAGTGACATCAATAGAGCTGGCCTGGAACTAAGGTGGCCTATAAAACATTTTGGCTAAAATCCAGATTATGGTAAATTTGATCAGAACAGGTGAGCATCTATACATTCTAAAGTGTTGTATGTGTCATTTGTCGTTGTAGGTGCAGCATAATAAAAGTACCACTTTAGTATTGGAAGATGGTTTTAATGTTCGCCATTTTTTAAGTGGTCTAAGTCACATTGTATTACACGTACCATAAACCACTTTAGTTGCAGGATAGCCAATTGATGCTCTGAGCCACCGAAGTCGATACATCACTCGAAAGGAGTATTCGTAATCTCAACATCCCTTCTTTTCCAAGCTAACAGTTTTTTTTAAACCATTAATGGGTGGGTCCAAACTAAAATGGCCCGTTTCCCTGCAATACTTTCTGAAGACCCCCTTCCGCGCGAAAGGAACATCGGCGGTGGCAGTCGAAGCAGCAGCTTTCGTCGGAGAGCAATTATCGGCGCCTCCGCCCCCAGGGCCTCGCCGCGCCGCGCCGTCTGGGGCCGTGCCGCACTGGATGGCGTGCCACCCGCGCCCTGGCCTTGACTCGCTCCTTAGCCTCCCCCACCCCGCCCCAGCCCATGCAGCCACGCGGCGCGACTTGTGGAGACTTCCGCAGTGGGCGCGGCCCGGCGCTACGAGGTCTATACCAGCGATGATTCATTTTGGCGACTCGAGGTCGTTTCCGATGTTGCCTCGCCACTACTCACTTCTGCGGCCAATACACCAATTATTCTCCGATTGAATTATACAAACTTCTGGCATTTGATCAGCTAAGGCGCGGTTATCCAATCGGGAGCTTCAATGCCAACAATTTAGTCGTAACGAAACTCCCGATTGGAAAATCACACCCAGAACTCCCTTCAATTAAATCAGACAATACACGTCAGACAACACTGACAATTGACAATTGATTAGCACTGGGTAAACTAACTATACGTAAACTAAGGACAACTGTTTAACACCTAGTTCTAGTTTCATACATCACTAATATTTAATATATTAATAACAAGCTGAAGCACCTGACGCTGCCAAAATGTTTACCATAATCATCCATTGGACAAAAAAAAAAAAAAAGGTCTATCTCATTGGTCAAATTGAAGTGAATCAACCCCGCCCCTGAGCGTTTTCGTTCCGTTGCGTCTTGTTCGGCCACGCCTCGCCTGTTTCCGATCAGAACATGACCTACCCGCCCCGCCCTGCCTAGCACAACACTGACATGCATTTCGGGTTGCGTAATTTTGTTAAGCACTTTGGATGAAGTTCTCTTTATCTTTTTCTGACAAATACTCAGTCATCTATATACAACATTGTGTTAATACCAATACCTTCTGGCATCAACGTTCTCCATAATTGTGAAATCATATTGAAATTCACTCTGTAGTTCCCATGCTTTAGCAGAAAATGTCGAGCAGGTTCTTTATCATAGGTAATACCACGAGTGCTTCAGAAATTATCGATAAATCCCCGACTCGCGAAGAGAGGGGGGGATTTATCTGAGAATTTCCAAAGCACGAGAATAGGACTATTCCGCGAATTAAATGATGTCCAATAGAGATCCAAAATGCGCCAAATATTGAAAATAACTGAAAACTATATTAAAATCAAAGACGTTATGTTATAGTGCATACGTGGTTTATTGGACATCGACATAGCGATCGATGAACACAGTCTCCTAAGATAGATGAGACACAGTGTGTCCAATACATTACATGGACAGAACAAAATTAGTACGTCAAATGTGACGGATCTTAGGTTCACTTAAAATAATGATGGAATGAAAACGTTCGTAAGACGCCGGGTCATTGTCATGGACCAATAAAGCTAAATATTACATTTGAGTATCAAATTTGTTTTTTTTTTTTTTTTTTTCTTGTGGCGGAAGCAACTGCCGCTTGGTCATCCGGCAGACAACCCCCAGGGCCAGGCGAAAGGTGACTGCAGGGGAGGGGAAATGTGAGCAGCGCTAACGCGGTGTTCGGCAAAGAGGCAATCGCCTCCACCAGCGCGAGGTTATAAACAGCGAGGAAACAAGGTGGCACCTACTGAGATACTTGCCATGCCGTGAAAGTAAGATAAAGTTATTTATTTTTCATTGATACATTATTCTTTGTGCCTACATTATTCTTCTTATGCCTTTGATTCGGAGTTCGACATACAATGCATAACTTAGCTGGATAGAGAGGATCGTGGTTACGTGGGAAATACGAAAACAGTTAAATGGTGCTATATGTTACGGAGATAATTGTGGGAGAGAAATATTATGAAAGATAATTATGGAAGGGAAATATGGAAAGATAATCTCAGTCAAGTTAACAACTCGTTAATTAGTAAATAAGTAAACATAAATCATTAACTTTACGTAAAAAATAAAATCATGTACGTACCACCACTCGGGCCAAAGGCTCTGGGCCTTTTTCTCGCCGTTCGATCATTGGAACCCTTATAAAGCTCTTGGTGCGTAAATAACTATTCTGCACCAAAAGCGTTATAAGCGTTCTAATAATGGAGCGGCGACAAGTACAAGGGCCTTTGGCCCGAGCGATTGATTGTTGATGACAAACTCGAAGCTCCCGATTCGTCTTCCGATATGTGTGGTAATAGTGTATTGCATGTAGTAAGTTTGTATGGGTAAGAGGAGATAATAGGACAAGAAAGTGGAAGGAAAGATCGCGCGTGGTTCTTAGCCAATTTATTAGTGCTGAACCCACATCCGCCTGGAATTAACCTAAGAAACCACGAAAATTTTCCGATCGCTCTGATGCTGGCCGTTCACCTCCATACCCCACCGGGAGAGGTGGCTCAAGGCATTAACTGATGTCACTGCAGTCCCTGTGACCAAGAGGTTCTAGGTTCGAGTTCCGACAGTGGCAGGATTTTCGACACCAGCTTTCGACACCACCTTTCGACCACCTAGGTCGAATTCAGTTGCTGTCAGTAGGAGAATTCTAGCGGCCGGCTGCTCCGATCAGTAGTTTTCCATGGTTTCTCCGTTCAATACCAGACGCATACCGGAGCAGTACCCTAACAAACGGGACACGAACCGCGCGCGAGCTCTCCTTCCTATTCCTTTTCCTATCCTCTCCCCTTACACACCTTACATTAACATGCACTGCGCTACCGCTAATGCCGGGAAACAGGTCAGGGGCTTAGAGCTTGTCCCGGTTGGGGCAGTGCCCCGCTGGTGGGAGATACCTGCTTGAGGAAAACCCCGCTAGCCGAGGGTAGATCGGCGCCGGATCTCGCCATCTAGCGGGGGAAGAACACCGCAACCTCCCGAGGGGGAAAACACACGGGACCAATGATCCTAGTAGTTGACGCGCCCGGAATAACTAACAATCAATCATGGAACATCCCTACCAGACTCCCTACAGAGAGAATGGAAACGCTTGCCCTAAGCTCACTCAGCTGGTGAGGTAGCGGTATCCATGGCGTGCATTCGTAAACGTGTCTTCCGTGTGCCGTGTTCTTTTTCACACTGCTGCTCAGAAAGAAGCAACTGGTTAGAAAAGATTTACTGCAGCTTCATAAAAAAGGACAGACACGTACAAAATTACAAAAAGACCTTAAAATGGTTGATATCATGCCTGTCTTAATGTAAGCATAGAATATACCACAAAGAATCTTGTCATGAAGATGCTCTCGACCCTTAAACTAGTAGTGCTAAACAGCATATTATCGTTCACATAAAATTCTCTTACATTATTTCTAACTTTTGCAAGTTTCAAAAATCCAGAGTTGGACTAAAATGAGCCCCTCTTCTAAGCGTACCTTGTTCTATCTGTGTAAACAATATAAATAAAAAATTAGAGCTGATATTGAGAAGAAAACTTAATTTCCATTAACTTCAAACAGAAATTACGTGAAAACTACTCGGTTTTTCAAAAAATCATACATGAGCTTTTTCAAAGAATTGATTGTTTAGAACAGATTTCATTTAAGAAAAAAAAATCAATGCAATGTTCATTTTTGCAATTTTTGAAAATACAGAGTTCGCCAGAAATGGTATTAGCAATCGTTCTTTGGTCCATACGACGAGAAAATCTGAAAAAAATGTAGCCTTTTTTTGAGAAAATAATTGTTTAAAAACACCTATAACTCAAGCTTACGCGAAAACTACTCCCATTTTCGAAAAATATTTTTACTTATGATCTCATTTTATAATTTGCTTTTGAGCAAGAGGAGGAAAAATTTCTCAATGATGATTGATATTTCTATTATATTATGAACCCAATGAAAAAATAATACAATAAGCAAAAAATAACATTTGTAACATTGTACAAAATAACATTGTACTTAATACAAGTGTCTTGTATTAAGGGGGTACAAGTATTATAATTGTATATTTATTCCGAATTCTCCTTCCTAGATTTCCGTAATAAAAAACTATGAACCCCAGAATGTGGAAATGCAAATGCCCTTGAGAGAAGAACCCGTGGCACGGCCATCTCTGGGAGCGCCGTTCGGCCGCGGGGAGGGCCGCCCGCCGTCGCGCCCACTGTGAGGCGCCGCAACGCACTGCGGACCTGCCGCCCCCACCCCACCTCCCGGCGCGGCCACGCGGCGGCGGCGCCTCCAGCGCGCAGCGGCGGGGCGGGGTGGGGGTGGGGCGCGGCGGGAAAGGACGAGCGGGGCGGAGCAGGGCAGAGAGGGGCTGGGCGTGGCGGCGCGGGGTGGGGACGGGGAAGGGAGGGGAGCGTCGGGGGGGGGGGAGTTGTATCTGTGCATATGTGAATGAATGGAAGGGTAGGTGAGCAGGGCTTGGCGGAACGGGCTAAAGAGTGGGTAGAGTGTTCGGAGCTAGAGTGTACGGGACGGGAATCGCGGAGCGAGACGAACAGAGCGAAGGGAGCGGGGCGCACAGGGTGAAGCGGGGTGAGCATTGCGGAGCGAGGCGGAGGAAACGGATGACTTCGGAGGGGGGGGGGGAAGGAGCGGAACAGAGGAGCGGGAATGTTGGAGCGGAGCGAATAGGGCGGAGCGAAGCAGGGCGTGGTGGGACAAACAAGACGAAGAGAGGTAAAGTGGACCTGTAGTGAACCGTGCTGGAGTGGGGTGGGGGACGCAGCTTTGCCGAGCGGGACGAGGTAGGACGCAATGGGATGAGTGGGGTGGAACGCAGTGGGGTGAGTGGGATGGGTGGGGTGGGATGAGGTGTGCGGGCGCAGGGTCGTTCGCCCGGCAGTGGATGGCTGCTCAGGGGGGAGGAGAAGTCTGCAACTTCTCGCTTCCCACACCCACCGCCCTGACCGAGTTACCGCTTCGCAAGGGTTAGGTTCAGCTAAGGCCGATTCAGTATTTTCCCGGCGTTCCTGCGGTGCGGTGCTTAATTTTATCCACGATGTTCTCGTGTTGCTTTCGGGACAATTGATTGTGTCTTGTGTAGTGAGGTGAGTCGGTGAAACGGAAAGTTACGCTTTATGTTAATTAACTGAAACCTTTCCATTTACAGATTTATTCTTTCTAAATAAAATAATGTGAACTCTAAAATTTAGAACATTACCACGTCACCATATGTTTAAACTGTATGCTTTGAAGACGTCATCTTTCTCGTAACATAATTTTTGAAACTTAATCTTACTTTTCTCTATTTTTACAATAAGTTTACATTAAATGTTTATATTTTTCATTTTAAAAATACAAATATGCAATTTTATTACTGTATATTTGTTAAAAATACAAGTACAGTACGGTTCCGTTTTTATAATATACTGTATATCTTTTAGAAATAGCTTGCGTATTATTAATATTTACAATGCAGGTATATTTTATAATTAAATGGATTTACATGCACGAATGCTTCAAATAATTTTACTTTCTCACTACGGAGTAGAGAAAAAGTTATGTAATGCTGCGCGAAACAAGGGCGAATTATCGGCAGAAAAACTCTTGCTACAGGTCCTGGTAACGAAAAGGTGGATAAATCCAGTTGCTAAATTTAGAAAAGAATCCTTTAACACGTGGTTAGCCAGAACCCATTTTTTGTGAAAAATCGATTGACGGCGAAACGTCTGTCCGTTCGACCGTCTGAAGACAAAGACAGAGCCTAAACCGTTCAGCCGATTTTCTTCAAAATTTATATTCCTCAATCGACCTGGCTGATGTCTGAGCCTCTGCAATTTGAAGCCGATATTTTAATTTTGGGGGGTGCTTTGCAAAGAGCCCCATTTTTTCAACAAAAAAAGGGTCCGATTTTTTTTATTAAATTTTGTTGTCGGATAGCGTTGGGGCGTTTAAGAGAATGGTGCAGGTCTCGTGTTCGTTGAAATCTCAGATTTTTTTAAATTGCAAAAGTGCAATTTTGGGGGGGGGGCGCAATCCTACAACTTTAATATTGATGAGAGAGATTTTTTCTTAATAAACTCTGTTTCTTAAAGACAGATCTTGGAATAAGGTTATGTTCATTTTTTTCGATAATAAGATTAGTTTTCGTATAATTTTGTGCGAAATAAAGGCAATTTAACACGCTGCAAATTTTTTGCTTTAAATTTCGTCCTCATATGAAATAGAGGACGGTGAAAGAATGTCTCTAGTTCCATTTTTGGACATCTTTCCGTTTTTACGTAAATTGCAAAAAGTTAACATTGACCTAATGTCATCGGCCAATATAGAAAAATTGAAGTATAAAGTTGTTACAATGTTCTCTATGTTCTATAAAATGGTATAATTAATTTTATTAAAGTCGGGAAGAATGTATATACATATATGCAAAAGGAAATGATATTGTCGTTTCGAATGCGTTCATAAAGGGATGTATTGGATGGCCGTTAGTTCTGGATGTTCAATTTATTTGAAATTATCCTTGCTTGCCTGAATGATGTGCTGGAAATAATGCGATTGGTTACAAATAATACGAAAAAGTACGTGCTGTTGTTGCACCATTAGTTTAAAAATTTTCAAGATTTCGCAAAAAAAAATGTGCCAGAGTTTCTCATATTTCCAAAAAATTGTTCGCCATATTAGTTAACTTTTCGGGAAGTGCGCTGTTGTAAATTTCACAACTGTGCCGTTATTTTTTATTTATCGAAGGTCCTGTACGAGCTGGGAAAGTGGTTCTGACGAGTTGTCCTTCGCCTGACTCTCCCCAACCTCTGCCACTTTTATCCAACCTATTGTTGAACGGGTAGTTAGTGGCAATACATGTTCAATTCAATGCGCGTGCACTGAGTTGTACTTTTTACAACAGGCGCCTCCTCACGTAAAGTTTAACTCTTGTTTCAATAAAAGCACAATTACAATAAAAACACAATTGTATACGACTACAAGCTTTCTAAGATCAAAAATAACAATCAGATTTAAAAGAACAATAAATAAATCTGTAAAAACATTAAATAAAAGTATGTTGTATAAAGTACAACGCGTGACTGCTCGCTTATGTGAAAGAGGCGCGCTTCCCGAAGGATTGAAGCCCAAATTTTGATGAACATATTAAATTTAGAAAAATATCTATCTTAAACAACGCAGTTGGAGGCCATAAAAATATTTACCTTTTTGCAATTTCCAAAAATTCGTTAGTTTTAATGAAAATTAGATCTATGCTATTTATATAAGCATACTTGATTCGAGAAAAAAATAAGGAAACAATTTGGAGCCATTTTTGAGAAAATTTCAAAAATGATCACTGAGCTTCATGTAACTTCCTCAAAAAATCCATTTCATTCCATCCATTTTCATTTCATCCAATCCATTTTGTGATCGCGACATCGCAAAACATGGGGGAAAATCCATTTTGATGAAAACCCTGTGTACGGTTGGGGCGCTAGCGTCTTCGGACGGTTCTCTTTGGGTATTCGGGACTCTCAAAACGTCGATTCTGACTCCACCTTGTAGAATTCAAGAAAATATTTTTTACATTTAGAAACAATAAAAATCCACTTTTTCTGTGTCAGGGGTCCGGAATACGAGTTTTTCTAAACACACACACACACACACACACACACACACACACACACACACACACACACACACAAAAACACAGATATTTTCTCTGCAGCATTACAATGCTTTCTCAACACTACTTATTAGTAAATGAAAAGTAAAATACCTTGCTTACACGCATTCAGCCACGCGTGAGGTAACAGAGCCCCGCCGCTCAGCTTACTGCTGCTGCACGCGACACCGCATACACCCCCCCCAACCCCTTGCAACCATTAGATTTGCGCTTACTAACTATACTTGGATTTTTCTAACGTGGCGGCTGAGGGTAGTATCTCCAAGATGGAATTCGGCACGACTTTTTGAGTCATTCTCAGTCCAGCAGCTAGAGTCGCTTGATCTGCAGCACTGCTTGATGCGATCGCGATCATGCGACATCTTGCGGCAGGACCAAGAAAGACGCAAAAAGTAGTCCCGAATTCCATCTTGGAGATACTACCCTCAGCCGCCACGTTAGAAAGTATAGTTGAATGTGACGTCGCCAAAGCTGTAAACTGTTTTAAAAGTTTTTTCGAGTATGAATATTTCTAAATGCATAGCTTTGCTCAAATAAGTTCTTACATTCTCTGGCATTGGGACAAACCAATGAATGTAGTAGCTGATAATTAAGAACCGGATTTTTAGGTGATGCACCTACAGACAAAGTGCATTGGGAGCTTTCACTTTTTATTTCTAACATGTTATATAACCCAATTGGAAGCATTTCGGTAAATTTCCTTGCACCTAATTTGCACCTAAATCACACCACTGCACCTAAATAGACTCTCTACCCCTATATCACCCATATTTCCCAATAAACATTTTTTATCAATGTGTACATTACTGTTTAAAGTTAAATCAGACAGTGTGCAAGCCATGCACTTTATTTTGCTACACTTTGCTCCAAAATAATCCGTTTCTATTTTGAATATCAGAAGATCAAAAGTAAGGAGACCCATTGTACTTTACCAATTATCGCGACAGAGCTGCCTTTTTTACCGGATATCTTGCCGATGCCAAAGGTGCTTCGAAGCGAACACAGTTGAGTTCCGATATATTTATTATGTTTCTATTTTACGTCTAACATTTGCGCACTTTTGATGGCAAACCTGATGTTTTTCAACGATGCTTCAACTAATACTTGATCGCATGTACTACCATCCATCAGTAACTCAAAGACATTTTTCAAACAAATCCTATTGCTCATTGCCCTCTGATGTTCCCTCGTCCCTAACTCCGCACCGCACACCATACCTCAGGGACTCCGGCCCTTCGCAAAGTGCTGCAAAACTCACGGCAGAATCGGACAGACGTTTGCACTAGGGGCCGTGTTCATTGCTGTTGTTAAATAAACGGAAAGGTGCCTCGACAAACATTTGTCTATGTAGTACATTTTTGCATTTTTTATTGCAATAAACTCCGCTCTCTAGTGATATCATTAATGAGGCCAATCTGTATTAAAAATGTAGTTGTATATAACTTACCTGTTTTTCCTCAACATTTCTTGTGGATATTTCATGTTATGTTCAATTTTATACTATAAAATCATGTAATATATTTTATACTTAGTAAACAGGCACCAAATTTTATTTTTTTGCACTTAAACAAGCACCAATTTTTATTATTTTTTGCGCCTATTTTAGCACCTAAATTAGGAAAAGTTTGCCCCTAAATTCCGGCTTCTACTGATAATGTTATACTCCCTTTCAAAACTTACCAACACCCAATGATCTTACGCGATACCCTCATAAAAGGATATGAACGGGTAATATTGCAATTTCAAAATTGTAATCGCCATAAAAAATATTTGCAGGTATGGATGATGCAACTAGCTAGAATTTAGTACAGTTCCATTTTTTCATTACGCTCAAATGTGCACATAAAAATTCATCTGCTAACTTTTCTTCAGTCTCATTATCTAATCCTAATATAAGATCATTCTAAATTAGTTCAGAAAATTCTGAAATAAAAACTTCTATTATTACATTTGATTCTTCTCCCGTATTTGCACGTTTAAAAACGTAGATGTGTTCAATACGTAAGTACTTCCGTTTTCTAAAAAGTATTAACAGTTATGGTTTCCTTCGTATTTACTTGGCGTTCTTCATATTTAATGTTTCAAGGTAATACGACTGCACGTAGGTCTTTGCAAATCTATACATCTATATATCTATATATCTATATATCTATATATCTATATATCTATATATCTATATATCTATATATCTATATATCTATATATCTATATATCTATATATCTATATATCTATATATCTATATATCTATATATCTATATATCTATATATCTATATATCTATATATCTATATATCTATATATCTATATATCTGTATATCTATATATCTATATATCTATATATCTATATATCTATATATCTATATATCTATATATCTATATATCTATATATCTATATATCTATATATCTATATATCTATATATCTATATATCTATATATCTATATATCTATATATCTATATATCTATATACTAATATATAAAGACAGAAGTGTGTTGTCTTTCAGCGCGGTAATCTCTGAATCTACTGACCCAATGCCAATGAAACTTTTGTGCTAGCATCCTTTAAAGGCCTGGAGTACTATAGGTTATGATTTACAAACATAAACAGTAATATATTTTCAAAATAATTACTTTTCTGGACATTTTTTGCCTAGCTTTACATCACAGATTCAAGAGTGCGTCTATGCCAATAGTTCTGCTGCGCGCCACCAGAGGATGACGTCTGAGATCTACTACTGATTTCATCAATGTCCAGAAGTATCACGAAATTCATTTGAGTTTAAATAAGGTTATGTAATGTTCCAGTGTAAACATTTGAAAGAAAGCCGTAACTGAAGTGGTAAAGAATGTTAATGTTCATGCATTGCTCTTTGTCCGTGTTATATACAAAGTGGCAAGGAATCATTATGAGTTTGAAAGTGTTTAATAATTGAAGTAGGTTGAGAGAATAATACAAGTACAATAATAAATAAGAAAAGTACAATAATATACAGTACAGAATATACAATAATGTACTATGTACAATATATAGATATCGTATACAATCTAAAGAACGTCTTCTTTACAGTAATTTGTGACAACCGAATTGTTTGACGAAACGAGTGTCACAATTGTCAAAACAGATTACAAATGCCAAGAGATAGGCAGTCTACTAAAATTTTGAATCGGCTACTCAGAGATCGACTTGCTGAAGTGCTCTCTCACCCCATTGAAAATAATAGTGCATGAAGGGAAGAAATATGAATAATTCTTTAAGTAGTAGGGCAGCTGTTCATTAGGACTCTCAATTTGACTATTTACACAGTTCTTAGGTTCAAAATGATAAAATGGAAAATGTGTATATGTTTTCACTCCATCCAGTAAATATTTTTCTTCAATATTTGAACAGTGGTGTGTAATTTAGGAATGATCATTTACATATTAAGATTAATCTGTACAGTTGTTTTTCATATTAATTACAGTTGTATGTTTTTCTTCTGTATGTGAAGAAGTTTAGTGCAGTGTTTGGTAATTAAGCAATAATCATTATAATATTAAGATTAATCTTTGCAATTGTTTTGCATGTCACTTGCTCCTAATGAATGAATTCATATATATATTTCAATAAATAATTGGAAAAAATTAATTTATCTGAAAATATTTTGTCTAAGCAAATAAAAAAATCTGGGGCTCCTCTGTTTCTGTTATTCAGCTCTCCTCTACAAGTTGGAAAAATGGAAAGTAATTTATGTTTTTGTAAACCTAGTAAAATTGTTTTTTTAATATGTGATGGATTTCTGTGCAGTGGTATGTAATTTAGGAATGATCATTTACATATTAAGACTAATCTGTAAAGTTCTTTTGCATATCAATTGCTCCCAATGAATGAGTTCATTCATATTTTTTAAAACAAAAATAAACAAAAATTAATTTGTCTAAAAATATTTTAGTCTAAGCAAATAATATTTGGGAGTCCTTGGTTTCTATTATTCATATTTTAGGATCCATAATCTCTATCACTTGAGATAAAATAATGATGCTAATATTGTTTTGTTATGTGGCTCTGTGCATTGTAAATTTATTATTTACACATAATGTAATGTTGGTGGATCATTAGTTTTCTAATATATCAGTGAATCAGATGCATTGATTTACCGGAACAAATAAGTTTTTTACTACATGTTACTAGCACATAGGGCATTAAACTTATATATTTTTGTCGTCTTCAGAATTATAAAAGCTGGTCATTATGTTTCAGAATAGATACAAGTATTTTCATTTATTTTATGATTAAGATTCATCAATTACGTTATGACATTATAACTGTTACTCCGGATCTACCAATTGCCGTACCCGTGCATGAACTTCCGCATGTTATACTCATCTGAAAACAGTAAGTCCCTTCAAGGTCACGAGTTGACAGATCAATTTCAAAACTTTCTTTATGAATACAATTGAAGAAAAAATATAAAAATATCATAAGTTTTACGTGACAATTTATTGATAGTGTTGGAATATTATATAAAACTCTACAAAAAAATGATATATGTGAGTTTACAAGTATTTTATTTTGTAGTTTAGATTTGTTCATTGCTTTTAGTTATAAAGTGAATATTTAGAAGCTGGAACTTCAAATAAGAAATAGGTAATTATTTGTAGAAAAGTGAGCGAGATATTCTGGAAATTTCCAAATGGGTGTCAAGTGAGGACAGCTATCGTGGCGTGGCCTAGCAGAGCATGGCAGGGAGTAGGGCGGAGAAGGGATTCAATGGAAGAGATAGAGGTAGGTCCCGCCGCAGGGCATGAACAGATTGAATTCCTCTTCATGTAAAATAATTTATTGTAATAAATACCCGAGCAACGCCGGGTACTTCAGCTAGTTTATTATTAAAAATACAGTAATTTAGACGAAACACTTCACGTCTTATGTTCCAAGCAGCATCACTATAGACATTTCTGCTACATGTTTCACTTGTTCCAGACCGGTAGCGGTAGCTCAGTGCATCAACTGATGCCACTGCAGCGCCTCTGACCGGGAGGTCCTAGGTTCGAGTTTTTTTTTTAATTTATTAATTTTTGAAGAATTTACATAGATCAGTAAAAATAACTATACATATGTATTTACAGACTTACATGCTAACCTTAGATATAATCTTACATACTATTACAAGGGGGAGGAAATCCCTTTTCGGGTCCTCAGTCCGGATCTAAATCTGCAAATTTTTTTAGGAATATGTGATATGGATATTTGTTTCTGATTCGTGTTTGGTAATTGGGGTTTTTGGCTAGTTTGAATGGTGATAGTGCTGGGATTTGAGATAGGTTATGATAGAAGTTGGTGGCCAGATAAGTGATGTATTGTTCAATGGGTTCCAAATTAAATTCGTTGTGAAGTTGATTGTTGGTTATATACCATGGGGCATGAGCAACTATTCTTAAGAACTTATTTTGCAGGACTTGTAGTTTATGGATGTTAGTTTTAGCAGAATTGATCCAAATTGGGCTGGCGTACAACATTAATGGTCTTAAAATTGTCTTGTAAATTGCTATGGCTGATTTATATTGTATTGAGCTGTTTCTGTAAATTAGTGGTCGTAGTTGTGCAAGTTTTATTTTAGCTTGGGTCACTTTGGCATTTATATGTTTTCCCCAAGTTAGCTTGGTATCAAGATACAAGCCTAAATATTTTACAGGTTTATTGGAGGGGTACCATTCTATTGTTTTGTTATTTAGAGTGAGAGGAAGTGGGGGAGAGTGGGGTCTTAAAGTAAATATTTTTGCAGCGGTTTTGTTAGGATTTAGTTGAATTTTAAATTTAGCGGCCCAGCTGTCTATCATATTTAAATAAAGTTGTAAGTGGGTTCTTAACTCAGTGAGGGTTGTACCGGAGGCAAAAATGGCTGTGTCGTCGGCAAATTGAGCAATAGTAATTTTATTAAGTGTGGGAAGGTCAGCGACATAGAGGTTGAATAGGGTGGGTGATAACGGAGAGCCTTGGGGAAGTCCAGCGTTTATTGTTCTTGGGTTGGATAAATGGTTGTTAACATTGACTGAGAAAGTTCTATTGCTTAAGAAATTTATTATTATTGATTTTAAGTATTGTGGAGTGCCTATTTGGATAAGTTTATATAAAAGAGCTTGGTGCCAAGTTCGGTCGAAAGCTTGTGTAATATCAATAAATAGAGCTATGGAGTGGTGTTTTTTTTTGAAAAGCGGAATAAATGTACTCTGAAATTCTTAATAGCTGGTGTTGCGTTGAGATTCTATCTGTAAATCCAAACTGTACCTTGGGGATAGCATTGGTTGAATATAGGTGGTTTTTCAGTCTTCGCAATATGATTTTCTCGAATATTTTGGAAAGGGTTGTTAATAAACTGATTGGGCGGTAACTCTCGGGGTTTGATGGGGTTTTGTATGGCTTTGCTATGGGGATGATGATTGCGTGTTTCCATTTATGGGGGAAATATCCGATTCTGAAACAAGAATTGAATATGTTATTTAAGTACGCAATTGCCGTTGGTGGTAGTTTTTTTAATGCCAAATTGTTTATTTTGTCGTGACCTGGGGCTTTTTTGTTAGGAAGATTTTTTATGATTTTAGAAATTTCAATGGGCGATGAGAAATTTATTCTCTGATACGGACCGAAGAAGTTTAATTTTGTAGCTTGTAGAATATTATTATGTTGCGGGTGGGCGTTCGTGTTCTCACAGAATGTGGTTTCGAAATGCGTGGCGAGCACTTCTGCCTTCTGAAGTGAGGATAAGGCCTTGCCTGTCGTTGTGTTTAAAGGAGGGACCGTGTTTTTTTTCTTGAGAATTTTTTTAGTGAATTGCCATAATGTGTTATTACTGGTGGTGAGTGATTGTATGAGTTTATGATATTGTTCGCTGTTATGATTTCTGATAAGTCGTTTGACCACGTTGGAGATTAGGTTGAGTTCTCTCTTTAATTCTCGTGTTCTTAGCTGAGCCCAGAGTATTTTAGTCTTATTCTTTACAGTTATTGCGTTTAAAATGCCTGAGGGTAATTTATTGTAGGGTTTGAAGGCTGTATTCGGAGTGGTAGTCAACTGAGAATTTTGGATGGTTGTGTTGATGAGGTCAGTTAGAAAAGTAACGGATTGATCTATTTCAAGGGGAGTATTTAGTATTTTTATTTTGGGTACTGTACTTTTTATTGTTTCGGTGAACTTCCTCCAGTTAATTTTTAGTGAGTTCGGTTTACATACAGGGGCATGTTGAGGTGACATTTGCTGCGAAGTAAGTAAGACTGGTATATGGTCAGAGTCAAGTTCGAATATTACCGATAAATGGAAGTTAAGGTTTGTGTTGGTTAGACCAATGTCGAGGATGTCTGGTTTGCGCGAACGGTCTTGTGGGTAGTAAGTAGGTTCACTCGGGGAGAGAATTTTAATATTGGCATTGTTTACTAATTGGGCTAGTGTTTTACCATCTTGGTTGTTGGATCGGCATCCCCAGTTACTGTGTTTGGCATTAAGGTCACCTAATAGCACAACTTTATCATTGAGGTTAAATAGATTTTGGAGTTTTGTATTTATTATTTTTGTCGAGGGAGGTTTGTATGCAGCTATGATCTTCAAAGAGTTATTGTTGATTATTATTGAGACTGCTATAGTTTCTAAGCCTGGTGTGTCCGGAAGAGTTACCTGGTTATGCGTGTGAGTAGATTTGATCGCGATGAGTACACCGCCGCCTTTGGTTTCGGTTCTGTCAGTTCTATAAACATTGTAATTGGGAATATATAATTTATTTTTCCCTAGGTTCGAGTCCGGACGGCGGCAGGAATTTCGACACTGGCTTTTCAGCTAGGTCGAATTCAGTCGCTGCTGGAGGAGAATTCTAGCGGCTGGCTGCTCTGATCGGTAGTTTTCCGTGGTTTCTCCGATCAACACCAGGCGAATGCCGGAGCAGTACCCTACCAAACGGGCCACGGACCGCGCGCGATCTGTCCTTCCTCTTCCTTGTCCTATCCTCTCCCCTTACACACACACACTTACACTAACTGCACTACACTACCACATATTCCGGGAGACCGGTCGGGAGCTTAGAGCTTGTCCCGGCTGGGGCGATGCCCTGCTGGTGGGAGAGTCCTGGTTAGGGGGAAACCCCACTAGCCGACGGTAGGTCGGTGCCGGATCTCGCCATCCAGCGAGGGAAGATTACCGCCCTCTCCCGAGAAACAACATCCACTACACTAACGGGACTAATGACCGAAGTTGACGCGCCCAAAACACGAAAAAATCAATCAATCACAGTCATCAATCAGTCAATCATGTTCCAGAATAATTAATGATGTCACGTACTGTGTTAGCAATGCCAATCAAATCTGCAATTCGTTTTCCAATGAAAATAAGTTTTCTATAAGTCGGGAGCGAAATTCCTAATTTTTTCAAATGCTGGTAATCTCGCACTTTATTATTATTATTATTATTATTATTATTATTATTATTATTATTATATTATATTATTTTATTTATTAAACTTTTATTCATCTTTCAACTGTTTATAGTTAAAATGTTTGGAAGGAATTCTGGAGCTAAAGAAAACGTGAGCAGATGCCTTCCCCCCTCCCCCCTTATGTCACAAACAGTTGTTACTGTACTTTGACAAAATAAATTAATCAACTGTGAGTGACGGATCCGCACATTCGCACAATTGCATAAGGATAGTTCATACGAGAAAATACATATATGTTCATTTAACCATTTACCATAACTGTATCGGAACTGCAGTCCAAATTCGTGACTTCATCATTTCGTTGTACCCTACGTAGTTTTGATCGTTCTCCAACATACTCCAGTTCGATATGGAACTCGCACGTGCCACGTTGAAAACAATCGCTACGCTAAAAATAACGTAAAAACACATATTTTCGAAAAATTGTACATGACCTTATTCCAAGATTGTGTTTGAGCATTTTGAGCACAGGTTTTATTAATGAAATAACCTCTATCTTCAATATTGTAATTTTAAAGAAGACGCCGAAAACATTTTAAACTTTTGCCATTTTCAAAATTTCAAAGATTTTAACGAAAATTAAGTCTACGCTACTCTTTCAAGTGTTCCATGTTTGTTTTTTTCAGGGCAAAATTTAATAAAAAAATGTGGGGTCATTTTTGAGAAAAATTAGAAAATGTTGAGACTTCATGTAAAGTGCCCTAAAAAATCCGTTCGCCTAAAAACTCGCAGGTCCTCAAGTTCCATCAGATCAGTTCCTTCAGGAAATATAAATTTTCAAGAAAATCGCCTAAACGGTTTAGGCGACAGACGGACGATATTTTGCCGTCAATCGATTTTTCGATATCGAGGACCCACAAAACGGATTCTGACTACTCAATGTGTTAGATGAAGTAATTTACAACATGTAGGAACAAGGTTGATCCACTTTTCAGTAACAATAAGAGCTTTTCTGTCAAAAATGCCATTTTCTACGATATTTGCGATAATACGCCATTGCATACGATGAAGTCTACCATTCTCTAGAAAAATCTAGTTTACTTTCTCGCACTTACTAACGTAACAAGAGATAGTATTGTAATCGTGTGCCGGAAAATGGCGAAGTTTTGACACAAAAACTCGTATTGCCGAGCTCTGGTAACGACAAAGTGGATAAATCCAGTTGATAAATATAGAAAAAAAATCTCTAACACGTGATGTAGCCAGAATCCATGTTTTGTACGTCCTTTCATACCGAAAAATCGGTTGACGGTAAACCGCCTGTCCGTCTGTGCACAACGCTAACGCATAAACCGTTCAATCGATTTTCTCCAAAATTAATATTCCCCAATTGTTCTGGCTGATATCGTGGCCCCTGGATGTTGAAACCGATATTTTCATTTGGGGGGGGGGACATTATATGAAGCCCTTCGGACATTTTCAAAAAAATGGCCCCAAATTTTTTGATTGTATTTTGTTGTGGAATTGTTAGAAGGACGTTTAAGAGAATGGTGCAGGTCTCATTTTCTTTGAAATCCCCAATTTGTTTGAAAATTGCAAAACAAAAGAAACTACAAAATTAAAGAAGAGATTTTTGACTCAGACAAAGTCTGCTGTACCAGAGCCCGCTAGTATACGTAAAAACCTCGGCACTCCTGCCTCAGTTTTGTTATATCTAAAAGTTACGCTACTGATTGCAGGCGCGCTGCTCACCGACCATTCCTGGATCGGCTGCTGCGTGCAAATATACGGAAATCCGCATTACAAACTGAAGGTTTCGACTTAGAGGCTTTGAATTCAAGTATTTAAGTCTCTCAATTTCTTCATTAGTATCAGCAGCAATGTTCTTCACGATCTCTGATACAAAATGTTCACAAATTATGTCAATGATAGTTATTAAATGAACTGAGCTCTTGTCACACGCAAGGAAACTGCTTCTTTGCAAAGCTGGCTTAATAGATTTTTGAAGGTATCTTTTCACACCAAACCTAGGAAATTGTGGTACAGCTTTCACAATAAATTGCTCTTTCACCGATAACCTTCAGAGTTACTTAAATATGAGACTGATTTTTTTAACACGAAAAAGAACTATCGACACTAATTATCTTCACATAGTAAATAAATATACACATATTATTAATATTTCTGAACGTTAATAAAATATATAACCCTCATCTTGACTACCTAACAATTCATTTTATTTTCAATATTCGATACAAATTTAAAAAAACTCACAAATAACTCAACAATTTCTGATTACGTTCAATGAGAACACACTAGTTCAAGTACTGGGAATGATCGTCTGAGACAGTTTTGGATATTTCTCGTAATGTAACACATTGGAATCAACATATGATATATTTTCTCACAAATATCACTAGGGAATGTTATCTGAAATGTCAACACGAAATGTTGTCTGGTTGTTGATTTTCATTTGTCTGATATATTGCTCTCTCATTGTTGTGGAATTTGGAAGCGACCTACGCAAAGGGTCAGAAATAATTTCTTCATTGTAATATATTTCTATAATGTAATAATTTCTATATTGTCGGTCTTAGGAGTCGTTCAAAAATTATGTAACGCTGAAGAAGGGAATGGGGCAGCGTGACGCTGCGTTACATACGAGTAGGGGTGTGTACGCGTAGGCTTCCGCGGCTCGAGTCGATAACTTCTTTGCTGTCCGGGTGACGCCGCGTAGTGGGCTGAGGCCGACGTTTCGCCTGACATGTCGCAGGCTTCATCAGGGCATTGACATCGCGATGTTCTGAGTAGGGGTGTCTTAGTTTAGTGTTAAGTCATGCTATTTCTTTTTAAAATTTTTCCACATTTGCTGAAAAAATCTTTTTATTCAGTACTAAAACATATTAACAAATTAAATTAAGCATAAAATAAGTTTAAAAAGTGATGATGTATAAATTGTTATAATAAATGTAAGTTTTTTTTCATCAATGATGTATTATAGTATTTTCTAGAAACCAATTAAATTAGTGCAGTAGACTTGGGGCCCATGCGTCATTCACAACGGGCGCAGCGTGTGCACGGCTTGTCAGAAATTTTCTTGCCTACACGTCCTTCATTCAAAAATTGTCCTCAGACTTATTGTTACATGCAGTCCGCTTCGCCAACTATTTCTAACTTTAATTTTCATAATTTTTAATACATAACACAAATACAATTAACACAACTCAGTTTCTGCTTTATAATTGATTTTAACTTATTGTAATTTGGGGGTATTGCCGCAAGTGTTACGTAATTATTAGGGGGTATCAAGCGCGCGTCGCGGGTGCGTTACAGGGGGAAAGGGGGTATTCAAAAAACTCCAAATTTGCGTTACGTAATTTATGAACGGTTTCTTATAAAAAATCTGTTAATTTGAAAAATCGAAAATCTCGAAGTATTCACTTCACAATTTCTTTTAAGCAAACTGCACAGAGATATATAATTTAATATTGTTTAGTATTTACATCAACGCGAGTTTCCAATGCCTCATATCACTGTGAGCAAAATTGGCCGAAGTGCGGGCCGGAGTTCTCGCGAATGGTCGGCGACCAGCGCTCCAGCGGCCACAATTTGAAACTTCGTCCGTTCGCTAACTGCCATAAGAATCTGCCAAGTGCCGCGGCTGTTAGGCATACTAGCGGGCTATGGTATAACCGATCAAGTTGAAATCAGAGCACAGATGGAAATAAACAGTATTTTACAAAGAACTGGTATTATTCGCCATCACATTGCGATTTGACAACAGGGTACGGGGTTCAACAAGGGCTCGCACCAGCAAAGATGCTGGTGGTTTTCATGACAAAAAGTGCTGTTTCAATTTGGAGAAACGGTTTACGATAATCAGTTTGCTCTTTGAGTTAAAAGTTAAATAGCTTAATGTTAAATAGCCTGCCTTTAACTGGTCACAGTTCATTGTTATGGTAGTTCTCAAAATTATGTAATGCATCATTGTTTCGTCAGATGATCATCCAAGAATCCTACAATTTACTTGTTTGTAAAAGAAGAACGTTTCTTACTTCCTTTTCTCTTTTACGTTTGAACTGTAAAACGATGTCTTTACGAGTTGTGAATTAAAATTCAGAGTTAACACTGAATATATTTGTGAACACCAACGTAATTTTTTTTCATATATTTTTTCGTATTGATGTCTGCTTGCTTTTAGATGCCAAAGCATAGTTGTGTGGCACTCTACCGTGGTTTTTATGCATCGAGTAAAGAAGATTGTTTCTTTCTCTAAATTTCCGAATGGTGGTGAGAGAAAGTCTCAATAAATAAATATAAAACCTCGATCGAAATAGTCACCAACGCAGCAGTCATCACTGCATAAAACATTTTAATAACTTTTTTAAAACAGGGAAGGAAGAAAAGAAAGAATGTTTTTAAATTAAAATATATAGTATGTCTGTCTTCCTTGACGTTATTTTTCTCCTTTTTTCCATTTCATAAACTCCAATTCTTATTTTCAGTCTACAAAAGAAGTACAAAATAATTTCTCAATATAAGACAATATAAGACAAAATAATAGACAAATATAAGACAAAATAATTTCGCAATATAAAACAATTTCGCAATATAAGATTTATCTAATTGCTGGCAGTTTACAATTATTTATTGTTACATTTAGGACATTGTGCATAGGAAAATTCATAAATATTACGGAAAGAACGTTGAAAGCACTGAAAATTCGTGACCGGAGTAGGACCCCTGTCCTGCAGGCTTGCAGTGTTTCCAAATCGAATGTCATGGCCTTTAGTAAAGGATGGCCGTGGCCACGCGAATGCGAAATTATGACATCGCTGCGCTGGAAACAGTGCGTTGCTTGCTTCTGGATAATTTGTTGCGAATACTATATCTGTCAAATATATTCCTGTTTGTTTCATTGGTCAAAATTGAATGTATTACATGTCAAACATTTAATTTTTACAAATTTATTACATTTATTATTATTATTATTATTATTATTATTATTATTATTATTATTATTATTATTATTATTATTATTATTATTATTATTATTAAAATTGATTACAAATGTAAAATATGTAAATGTCAGTTGTGTTTTCCAGTTCATGTAAACACAATGCAAGGCCCGCTAAAACAGATCTTTTTCAGAAGCAATACGTCATTGAATGTATGCCTCGGATGGTGAAGATGTGCCTGAATTTCTCAAAATTTAACTTATTAAATAGGAACGAAAAATATTAAACGTAACGTGTATAAAGAGGGCTCGCGTAATGTATATAAACTCGCTTCTATCGTCGCTTGTTTTCTTGAACATACCACTCATGTAATTATACTCCCCTTTATACACTCGTTTCGTTAATTACTATAAGTACACTTTTATGTTTGAGAGCAATGACAGCCCTTGTACATAAATCAATGACCGACTATCACCGTAGAATTGGCTTCGCAGTGCCACCCGACAGCGACAACCAATATCTCTCGTAAATGGGATTAAAGATCAAGAAACACGACGATACTTATACTTTCCACACTTTTAAGATAATATTCTCAGTGCTCACGCGCACTTTCGCAACGTACAATGATGATAGAGGTTGACCCCAACAAATCGCGTGCAACTAGCCGCTTTTTCACTAGTCACTCCTCGCGTTGTCAGCATGCAATTCTGAAAATGTGGAAGAAAAACATTTTGTATTTTTTGTATTATAAAACCTTGTTTGAAAATTCATTAAATACACTTTTGGAAAATGAATTTCAAGAAAATTGATAGAATAATAAAAAGTTTTGAAAAATATAAGGAAAATATGTCAAATACGTAATTTAGTATAAAATATGTAAACATAGTGCACGAAAAAATGGGATATTGCTTTAGGCTTGCCCTGATTCGTAAAGGTCGCAATTTCGAAAACTATACATTAAAAGACAAAATATATGTAAAACAAGAATCTGGAATCTGTCTAACAAGATGAAATGTTGTTTTATCACTTCTTTTCATTGTTAATCGCACCTTTTTGAACGTGCTTCCCGCGCTATCGAGATTTACTCAAGGCCACATCGCTACGCTTGTCGCTCGTCACTTGTTAAGAACAGCCGGACAAACAGATGGAGTAGTAGAGCTCGCTTTCATCTGTCAGCAATCAGCTGTTTCAGTTTTGCCGGTGAATGTGTGTTGTATGTGACAATGGTTTTCCTCTTGGAAATGTTTTGGCCATGGACCAGATTACCGACAGATAAGGTATGATGAAGGTGTTTAATATAATAAGTGCCCATGATTTTAGTAGTAAATCTGATCTTGTATGTCAGTATGTACATAGGTCAATGGCCTATTGCACTTACCTTCTTAGTGTTTTAAGTTTATTAACGATTAAATTAATAGACTGAAACACGCGCATAAATGCTAATAAAATATAAATTCCAAAATTAAAATTGTGCATTCTATTTTCAACACGCGATACATGTTTTCTAAAAAAATTAACTTACCTATAACTAATTTAGGTTGATAGAGAAGTTCGAAGTGGCACTTTTTATGACATCTGACTTGTTTTGATATTTTGTAGAACCACATTTTATGTGGCATTCATCTGAGAAAATATATTAAAATACATTGAAGTTTCCATTTTACAACATTCAAAGAGGTATTAACCAATTGACCCTGTAGTTTACATTTTAAGAGTTCTTTAAAATAAGTAATTTTTTTATGACCAGCTGTTTTAGTTGCATATCTAACATCAAAATACAAGTTGCATATTAAAACATTGTTTAAATTTTTTGTGTTAACTGCTCGTTCACGCCCAAACATTACTGGTTTCAGGCGACTTTTCTTTCGCTTTAGTACTACTAAAGATATTAATAACTGTTACAATTCGGGTGACTTTTCTTTTTTTGTGTTTTTTTTTTCTTTCTGAAATCATAAAGCTAATTGACGGTTGAAATCATAAGCCCTAGCATTATGAAATTAATTTTTTTTCACACTTAAACGTCTCTGAAACCGTATCATTTGGCTCTAAAAGAGTGTGTTCTTTCAAGGACAATGATCCTCCTTGCAATGAAATTAATGAGACGCATTTTCTCATTTGTAAAAAAAAGTTTGGGCTTTCTGTCATTGACGCCTCGAACTCGTGCACATTCAGATTCCTAGAATATTCTGCAATGATTTAGCGCGTATAATTATCAACACGTGAGGAAGTTGCAATGCACCTCAGCGTATCCCTGGCGGATATCCGCATGTCTCGTGATAATATTCTTCTCGGTATGTACCGCTGGAGACGTTGGCCACATCACTCAAGATTCGACTGATAAACGAAGTCGCTTGCTGTTCTGAGAAAACGAATCGATGAGCGCGGCGCGTCTTTCTCGATCAGCTGTCTCGTAAGTGACCGTGACCCGCTGTATTGACATCCTTCAGAAGTTATGAATGGGCCGGCAGCGACTTTCCTAAAGCGACGCATCGCGAAGAAAAGAGATCAAGACAAGAACATTGCGGTTCCAGATGTGGGGCTAATCTGTGAATAATTTTCATGTGTCACGTCTGTTCGGAATTCATTCGTCAAATAATTATAAAATGGTTAAAATAATCTTGTATAATAAGAGATGGTTTATAAAAGTGGATAATAATCGTAAATACAAATCACTGCAGCATTAAATATTTTTGAAAATAGAGTATTAAAAAAAATGTGTAGTTCACCACCCCAACAACAACAACAACAACAACAACAAAATCAAAATAATATTAGAGCACTGGAAACAACATAAGAAAATTTTTTTTGCAGTTATTGTAACATCTATGGTTCTAAGTTTGATGAATATTTTCTTTAGATTAATAAAAACTATTAGTTAAGATTAACTAATAGAAATGATGTATTTAATTTTACAAAATTGTGCTTTTGTCATTGATCGAATTTTCTTTCTTGAAAGAGGGCACCTCTTTTGTTTATTACTGAAATTGCTAAATGCAGACAAGCTAATTAGTGTATTTATAAATTGCATGAAAAATTGAATGATGTAATTTAATTAGAACCACTTTCCAGGTTGGTAATGGTTTAAAATGAGAATTCTCACTAATGTATTTATCATCATGAAACAATAAATCTAAATAAAAATATATGGGGGAGGGAGAGGAAGTATATTTACGTATGTTTTCTTGTGTTCTATGTAAGAACGTTAAGGCGTTGATGCCCTAAGACTTTGCCTTAGGCACTGCTCTAAACCAGTGAATGATTTCACCACTTGATACTGCTTTCATGGCTGATTCATCAATAAAATAGTGATCAAAATCTTTTTAATTATTACAACAATATTACACACTGATCTGTGATTTGAATAGTCACTGAGCAGTGTTTGTTAAATTTTTGAAAGATATAGTACAAACAGTTTCTTAATGAGAATCATATCATGATATGAATGGCTTTTTAATTTTATTTTATCACACACACACACACACATTAATGTATGTTTACATGTAGAAAAAACAAGTATTTTATTTTAAAAAAAGAAATAATTTTGTAAAATATTGAGTATTTATTTTATTATTATTATTTAGATACTAAATAAACATGTTAATTCAAAATAATGAATAATTTAAATACCATATTTTTTTATGGAAATAACTTTTGTGAGACATTGTTTTGTTAACACACACTTTTATGTGACATGTTCAAGGACTTTCTAATGTTTTGTGATTCTGAATAATTGTTTCAACATCTTTGTAACTGTCCTGGGAAGTATTTCTAGGTTCCACAATTGAGTCATCTATTTTCGAAATGATACCTACTAAACACTTAATATTAAAGCTTTGTGATTTCCTAAACTTTTCAGGAGTGACTTCATCCAAGGCGGAATTTCCATTCTGAATATTTACTACTTCTGATTTGTTGTGAACTATACAAGAAAGACCTCTTTTACATTCATGTGAGGAAAATGTATCATGACTGAAATATTTTTTCATTCTTTTGGTACTTTGATTTCCATCTAATGTGTAATTTGAGGAATTTTCTTTTTCTTTACTTTTATATGATTTGCATGTCTTCAATTTGTGAACTCTTTTGAAAACAGGAGTTGTTTGCCAAAATGGTTTATCACTTTCATCAACATTCACATCATCACTGTTGTTAATAGGAGAAAGTAATATTTCGCTTTCAACTGAAGACTGTTGGCATTCAAAACCTTCTTGTTCTAATTTTACTTCTAATTGATCACATCTCCTTTCCCACTCAAACATTTGTTTGAGAGCTTCTTCATGATTTATTGTATTATTTAAATCTGGAGAATGCTTCAAAAATATTATCATACCTTCATTTTCCTTTTTAAGACAAGTTACTCTCTGTTGATGTTCTCGATTCTCTTCCATTATCTTTCTTCTATTGTCACATATAATAGCGTGTTTTGATTTGACATCTGTCAATACATTTTTGTATTTTTTCTCAGTGTGCAATATGTCTCTTCTGTCATCCAAAATTGTGTTCATTAAATATTTTAAAGCATGTTTAGCCTCTGGCAATGACTGAATACTATCCCATCTTGTTTGGCTCATGTTCTCTTGATCAGTATCATGGATTTTTTGTTGTAATTCTGTAATTTGAGCATTTCTTACTGACACGATGTCTGTTAATTGTTTGAGATCCTCTTCAGCTGCATGTTTTTGACCATCTGAAATGGTTGTACTTGACAGATAATTTGACAGTGTAGTGATGTGTTCATTAATCTCAATGTTTCCTTCAACAAGGTCGTGTAGTGATTTCTCAGCATCCTTCTTGTGACACGTTATGTCCAACTCTTGGGGAAGCCAAGTATGAAGTTTTGATGTAGTATCTCTGTTCTTAAGCTTTTCTTGAGCTGATTTTGCTACATCCAATGCATTTTTTAGTCTTTTGCTAACAGCAAAGGCCTCTTCTAGTTTTCTCTTCCAAGCCTTCTGTTCTTTTTCATGTTGCATTTCCTTAACATTTACTTCTTTTTGAGCTTTGTCATTTAGCTTCACTAGTTTTGTCAATTCTCTTTCAGATTGAAATTTCATATTTTGAAATTGGTTATTAGTGTTCCTCCTTTGCTTTACTAAAACATTATTTTTCTCTTTCATAAGCAATAATTCATTGTTGAGAACTCTTATCTTTTGTTCTTCCTTTTCTTTCCTTTTAATAACAGCATTTAGTTCAGATATCTTCTTCAGAAGAAAAAGAACTCTTCCTTGCAATTCTCTTATCTTATCTTTATGAAATGCAAGTTGATGTTCCTTATTGGGGGATGTTGCAGAGCATTTAATTTTGTGTAAAGAACATTTAAGTTCCTCTTTCTGTTTTTTCAGTGCTTGAACTTGAGACACCAAATTTTTCATGATACATTTGTGATCCTTACTCAAATCATAACTCTGATTTAATTTTGATTTCAATTCGTCATTTAATTTCTGCTTAGAAGTTAATACTTTGTTTCTCATCACAAATTCCTTACATATCTCAATACATTGCTTTATTGTTTCTTCCAATTGATTATCATTCATAATACTTAAATTTTTACAGTGCAATGAAGATGCATTTGCCACAATGTCACTTTGTGAATCTGTCTTTTGATCAAAAGATTTCTGATTGACAATTTGTTCTGTGTTCAAATAATCCTCTGCTTGTAACTCATTGAGTTTTTCTTGTATATCTTGAAAACATTTAAATTTCTCTCTGAGATTTGCATGATCTGTGTTTGAATCAATAATTTGGGTAATGTTTTTAATAAGTAAATCATAAGCTGAATTTATTTCTTTTAATTCAGTTTTCAAGCATTTGTTAGAAACATGTGAATAATGTATATGTTCTTCTAAAATACAATTCCAGAAATATATTGCATTAAGTAATTCTGCTAATTTTATATTTTTATTAGCAAAACAATTTTTGTCTGCTTGGAGCTGCAAATGTGGACATTGAATGGCATTTTTACTATTTTGTATTATTGACTGGACCTCATGAATTTGTTGTCGCAGTTTAGTAACATGAGCAACTGTGGAATCTTGGTTAACAACAGGTTTGTTTCTTATTCTTCTGGCCCTGTCTGCATAGCGTAATGTACTAAGAGTTTCATCCAAATTGTAGTCTGCAGGGCTGACACAAGCAATCATTAGAGTCATTGAATTCCCTCCAAGGGAATCTTGCAAGAGTCTTGTCAGTTTGCTATCCCTGTAAGAAATGTGTCCTTTTTGACATTCCTCCCCCAGGGCAGATATGACGTTTCCAAGAGCAAAAAGACTTCTGTTAATATTAATCCCTTCTTTAAATGTTTCTCCAGATGTTTTTGTTTTCTTTGATCGCTCCGAACCGGCAAGATCCACCAAGTGGAACTTGGATGTCCTACAATCAGTCTGGTCGGCCTTGCTTTGCTGATGAACAGTAATTGTAAAGATGGCATGACTGCGACTTGATAGCGTATTCATTGCCGTTGTGCCAGTAGTTCTTCCCAAAGACCCGCGAATTAAACACTGGATTGTTTCTTCTGGATTATATACAGATACTTCTGTGAGACCAGGTACTATTACACCTTTAGCGTGTTCCCTGATATCCACTGTGGATTTGTGGGGGTCTAGCAAATCAAAGACCTGTTCCTGATACAACTCCATGAAAGACACTGTGATCTTGAACTCGCGATCTCCTGCGTCAGTGACTTTCCCGAATAGGTCGTCCACCGCGCGAGGAATCACCCCACGGCTGTCGCCCTCGCTGTACGAAGTCCCCATGGAGAAGGTTTTGCCGGAGCCTGTTTGCCCGTACGCCAGAATGGTCACGTTGTATCCTTGGAACACGTGGCTCACCAGCTCTTTGACGGCGGTGTCGTACACGCTCTCGTTGTCCACGTCGGGTCCGAAGACGTAGTTGAAAGAAAAGGCCTTTTCGGCACCCCGCACCACCACCTGCGGTAGGGTTGCCAACAATGTTAATGTAAAAGGAAGGATACTTGCCCAAAAATAAATAAATAAACACAAAAAAATAAAAAAAAAACACGTATCAACACATTTCTTAATAAATTTCGGTTGATCCCGGGTTTAGGGTGGCACGGTTCCTTAGGTTCCTTTTATGATTCATTATTTCTCGCGATTCCTATGTTTATAGTTGCGCGGTTTACTATAACAACTGAATTATTTATGTTCAATGTTAATTGAGAAGAAGTCACCTGATAATTTGTTGGCGTGGAATTGTGTGTATTTTCGTATTTCATTGCAAGTCTTCTTCAAATAGGTTTGTGTGTCTACTGAGATGGAAGGTATGAATTTTCTTAAAAGTGAGTGTTCCCTTTAAAATAAATTCTCTTAAAAGTGAGGGAGGTATATAATACAGCGTGAGCGCCGGAGCGACAGCGGAGGCGCGAACCAGGTCTCGAGAGCGAGGGCCGGAAGGCCCTCGCGAACGTAGCACGTTGGATCCGTCGGGTAGCGACGTGCGGTAGCACGTCGCGAACCACTTGGTGAAAAAAAATGCGTTGGTTAAAGAATTGTGTAGGTTATAAAATAAAATTTGTAGCGTGAAAAATAGGAATAATCAGTTCACTTAATGAGAGTACGTTGCTACGGAGATTTATACGTACAGGGGGCTTTGGAGCAGGGGAGTTTATTTTAAATAATTATATTTATTGCTGTAACATCATGAACTTAACTACACGCGACTACTACGTATAAACAAGGATTCAGTTCATGGAGTCGATTCTCTTCTAATGAACCGAATCAGTTAATCAAAGGAACCGTGCCACCCTAAGGCCTCATTCACAATGTAAACTTAAACGTAACGTAAGCCGTAAACTTATGCAGTAAACTTTTCACGTAAAAACGAGCATTCACAATGGCAAACGTAAGGCCTCATTCACAATGCAAACTTAAACGTAGCCGCAAAACCTAGAAATGGGTTATAAAGCGAGATCATTCACAATGCCTTGACGTAAACGTAGACGTAAGACGTAAACTTAAGAGCTCGCAAGCTCCAAGCTTCTACGTTTAAGTTTACGTTGAAATTCTACCGAAGACCAATCAGAGAGCAGCATGAAAAAAACAAATGCACAACGAAATTCGCGAGAAGGAAGGTCGACTCCAGATCGATTCTTGTTTATGCGTGTGTATTGGTGTGTATAGTCGAAAGGTAGAGCAGAGAAGTTTGTGGAGTTTTGGTACGAGTTGCGAAGTGTTGGTTCGAAATGGCAAACAAAATTGTGACCTTCGATAATGCAAATGCAAAAGGCGAAATCGATAGGAGAGTCGAAAAAAATGCTAGAAACGAATCGATCAATATGTTGAATTCTGATTGGTTCAGGCAAAACCTACGTTCCAGCTTACGTTTGCCATTGTGAATGATCGTTTCTACGTGAAAAGTTTACTGCATAAGTTTACGGCTTACGTTACGTTCAAGTTTGCATTGTGAATGAGGTCTAAACTCGGTATTTACCTAAATTTCTTATTACTTAATTACATTTCTTATTACTTAATAAATATTTAATGTAGACTAACATCAGCTCATTTCTTCGTTCACAAAATGCAGATGATGGTCTGAGCGACTCCTTTTTGATTTTAGTCGCTAGACACTATCATGCATGTGTGTGTCAACGTTCAGAAAAATAATATTAATGTTTTCTATTCGAAATTAAGCAATAAACGATGCAACGTAGCAGATGTTAGTCATATGATAAAATAAATGACAACAGATGTTAAAAATGTACTAAAAGGAGGGCATTTAAAATACAAAATAGTACTAGAGGACAATTGACGTGAATGAAGGACTGTCCCCCAAATGGAGGACGGTCGGCAACCCTCACCTGCGGCGCGCCGGACACGCACTCGAGGCCCAGCTGGCAGCCCCGCTGCACCTCTGCGTCCACCAGCGGACGCACTCGCAGCGCCACCTGCACAGACACGCACTCGGCCATCTCTCCACACTCCCTCGTGCGACGCCAAGACTCGAGCGAACTGACTGCTATCGCCTCTCGATTCCCACACGTCGATATTGTTGGAAGTAGCAACAACAAAAGAGCAGCGGCGTAACTAACAACTTCCCGCGACTATACCGCAAACATCTGCAGAAGGCTCTGAAGCATCGTGTTAATTTTCATTGAGTAAAATTATGAAATAAATTTGCGTGTATTTAATTGTGGTTGTTCAATTTTTTTTAAGAAGCTTGAAAATATTAGGACCAAATCAAAACTTGTATCTTATGTGCAGTAGACCCTCATTGCTTGGTCAGCATGCCTATAAACACCGGGAGAGGCGGTGGCTTGCCAATTTGAGCTTAAGGATCTCCGAACGAGGAGAAAAAAATAATTAATTTTTTTTATATTAGATGTTTTATTTTTAAAAAATCGCTAACGATTAAATTTTCGAATTTCAATTTTTATCTTCTTTCCTTAAGAGGTTTAAAAATGAATAAAAAATACTGTAGCACATACTAACACGCATTGAGACATTTATTGAAACATTTTTCGTTATATTAAAGTACATAAAGTATTTATTACGAAATGAATCAATCATAACTGAAAAAGAATAGTAAGGTTGGGAGAAACAATAAAGAGGGAGACTTAATCATATGTTGCTTGGTAGTCAGTCTGATATTAACTGTTGTAGGAGAGAGTTTTCAAATTTGTTACGAATGCAACAAAGGAACTTCATAAAGGAGCTGCATTCGGTATTTTTAACATTACACATTTTTAAAAGAACCAAAATTTATTTTGGAAACAAAATTCAAATATCGTTTTGCAGTCGGCAACATATTTGCTATTATGAAGTCAAGCAGGGTTGAAACGATGGGCGGGAAGGCCGGCAGTAAGACCGTGCGTGGAGGATAAAGTTGTGCCATAAAGTGCCAATTTATGAACAATATTTTGTAATGGAAAAGGTCGTTTGTAATGCTGGTATACAAAAAGTATGGTATTAAAAAACAATAAAATATTTCCCCATTTCGGCAATGTGTTCCGTCTCGATCGGGTTTTTCGTCCAGCTCCTCTATGATTTTTTTAAGCTTCTGAGCTTTTAACTCAAGATTTTCCCCTCCTATTTAAGATTATATTAATTTAATTATTTCATATGAATTATTTGTATTATTTACTATTAATTTAAGATTTCTTTCCTTTCTAACGTACACCTTGACGCACCAAACGTGACATACGAATTTCGTATTGCTTTTGTACAAATAAATATTACCAGGAACGTCGGCGCGAACTGGGCAAACCTTATACTATAATATTCCGACAAACTCAATTATTGCGGTATAAAAAAAACCTTGTTTCAAAGTGAATGAAGGGCATGTAAAAGGAGTTGCGTGAACCAAGGATTTGACCGACAAACTATTTTCGTGTCATGGTTTGCGTGCCGAAGCAAATATACTTTTTGCAGCTTTGTATTTTTATTGCAGAGAACAAATTCACTTAATTTAATGGGAATGTGTGATTATGACAGGGCCGATAACAACTGAAGAGTGGTGAAGGGAATCGCGCAGTCCCTATGCCCGAAAACTGCGAAGGGGAGTCCACGCTCCACTTACTAACATGAGAGAACATTCAGGAAACCAAATTTAAAAAGGACCATCAGCTTCCGGAGCGGTTGAAATTTGAACACCATATAAATTAATGGGTTAAATAACCCAAATTATGTATTCTTAAAAACGACAAAACAAAATTCCATTTAAGCGCAATGTCGAATCACAGTGTAATGAATGGCTCCAGGGAGAGAAAGACATGGCTTCTCCAGCGCCGTAGAGATCTTGTAAGTTAAGCGCAGAAGGAAGCCTCTCATTCGGATTTCGTTTTTTTTTTTTTTCTTTTTTTTTTCTTTTTTTCCCTGTATCGGCTTTAGTGCATTGCGCGCGAAGAATTTGCTTATGGAGAATGACGACTACGACGATGGTTGCGACTACGGACAATGACCGCCTGCTGAGACCTTTCACGTCTTGCTGGCATGGCGCTAGCTCAGCGCGATCATTTGTGCATTCTGCTCAGCAAATGAGCAAAGAATTGTAGTAGAATATGTTCTTTACAAATATCCGAATATATCGTCACCTTTCATTAAAAAAATATGAAGTTCACAAATGGAAATTTTACTGAGGAGAATAAAATTCTAATTGTAGCTGAAGCAAGGAATTATTATTATTATTATTATTATTATTATTATTATTATTATTATTATTATTATTATTATTATTGTTATTGAATGAAGTTAGAGTTACTATGATTTATTTATGTAATAAATATTTAGTTACTACAATTTATTTAGTATTTAATAAATATTAGACAAATTTTCTAATCTCCATTTCTAAACGTTTTTGAACATCCGAGATCAACACCTAAATATGCCTGCGAGGGTGAGCATGTTGGCAGAGTAGGCTTTCGATTCACATTCATCCTCTGGGATTCGAGACATAACCTAAAATCTGAGAAAATGAGACGAGATTTAGGTAGTGTTTAATGAAAGGCGAAGATGTGATCTTCTATGAATCGTTCCTGAGTGTGTGTGTGTGTGTGTGGTTGTCGGCAGGCGGCGGCGCGGGACGCGGACGGGCGCCTGGATGGTGGCGCCGAGGTCGAGTCGGACCTGTGGGACTCGCGGTTTATGCTCCGCGGGGACCACGACGCCGACGCCCTGCACAACGCCAGGTAATGGTCCCGCCACACCTCACCCCCATCCTACGCAGCCATGTCCCGCCATGCCTCAAACCCATCCCACACAGCCATGCCCCACTCCACCTCAGCCATGCCCCACGACACGTAGTTAGGACAAGGGGGGGTGCGCCCCAGGTGGTACCATTTTAGGGGCGACACCAATTAGAAAATGTTATAGTTGTAATTACATAATTTTAATGATTTATTTAAAAATTATGTATGTGACATTTATTTACAATATATTAAAATGTATGTGATATACATATATTTTTTAATATAAAAATAGATGTGTGCATATATTCCTGATTTTTATTAAATAATGTCTAAACTATTCAGTAATAGATATTTTTATATTTAATTTGTGAGTATGTGTGTGTGTGTGTGTGGGGGGGGGGTCCATTAGTTTTGCCCCGGGTGACACCAACTGAAGCTACGCCACTGCCTCATCCTATCCGCCCCAGCTACGCCCCGCTTCGCCTTCGCACTATAACCGGGAGGTCCTAGTGTTCGAGACCCGACGGTCGCGAATTTCTCACAACATACTTCGCGCCACGAAATTGCATGCTTCGAGGTCGTGCGAAGTGAGTGCGGTCTTGCCGATCAAGCTGTAGTTTCCTTTATGAACCTTACGCAATACTGTCTGTCGTACGCTCAAGTCAAATTTATCTTGAGGGCCACATGCTCTACCGCTCAACACGTCCCGTTTGACATCGAAAGCACTGTTTGAAAGAACTTGAGGTTAACCTGGATTGACCGCTGGTCGTCCACTTGACCTGAAACAATAATATGAATTAAATTTTTATACTTCTATTTAAACTTAGTAGCATTTGTAGGTCACGAGTTGGAAGAAGAGTTGTCATCCAATTGTCATCTAATCGGGAGCTCCAATACCAAAGTCGAAACGAAGCCCCCGAATGGAAGAAAACGTCCCACTCTCCACCAGGCTTTGAGTGCCACTATGTTTAAATGGGAGTATAGGAAGTGGAATGTAACATAAATTTGTCGGTTTTGGTAAGTATTCGGAAATTAAAGAAATAAATTAATAGTTCAAGAAAAACGAGTATTTAACAATAGAATTTTCATCTCATAAATCTCTAACATCTAATAAAAGGAAACTAGGGTTATTTATACATGTAATAAGATAAATACAGAATTATATACTATTTTAAAAAGCAGTCGTATACTTTATTAAATAATCTTTTCACTCTTGTCAGCGGAGGAGAATCGGAACTGCCATTACAAAAATTGTGTTCTGTAAAGCGTAAAACAGTGGGTTCAGTAGCTCTGTCACGCACCCATTTCTTGCAATAGTCTTCGTCCTGCAACGCTTACGTGTGTCCTAACGCCACGCACGTTTATTTATTTAACTGCTTCTACCTTTCGACGCCACTTCTAGTGACACCTCTCCCAACTCCAACTGCGGAGACCCATAATGGACACAAATACGCTCATCTGTCATAGGGAGCGACCGATTTCCTACTCGCGCCAACACAGCAAGGCAAGGCAGGGGCCAAAGGGCCACGAGGCTTCAATTTTCGAAACGCGAACTGCAGCTAAATTGCTAGGGCGAATTCCATCCTTGTCAGGAGGAGAATTCTAGCGGCCGGGTGCTCTGATCGGTAGTTTCCCGTGTATATTTTCGATCAAGACCAGGCGAATGGCGGAGCAGTTCCCTAACAAACGACCATGAGCCGCGCGCGATTTTTCGTCCCTCTTTCTTGTTCTATCCTATCCCCTTACTCAATGTACTTACACTTACATGCACTACACAGTGGCGTCTCCTCACTCTGGACCTAGGGCGTTGGCAGTGAAGGAAAGTGTTAACCTCCACTCTACTCTTTTCGCTTACATATTTAGAGTAAAATTGAATTATGTAAAAACATTCTTATTTATTTTAAATTATAATGTTGGAAGAATGAGGGAACGTTAGCCGCAAAATAAATTCAATGAGGATGTTGTATTTTCTATTGCAGAGATTGGAATAATACATTTTAAAGTCTTTAAAAAGACGTGCTCGGCGCTTTTCCCATTCTTCGGTTCTCGTTTTTAAAATTAAATTCTGAAACATTGTCAGGTTAGGTCCCGTCGCGCGCATGCGCTGCCGCATCACGATCCGACCTAAAGACGTTGGAGGCATTCGCCAACGGCCTGAGCTGCGCTCGCGCACTGCCTGCGTGGCATGGACGCGCTAGTGCCGATCTATGACGCCGATCGGACGGAAGACCAAATAAATAAAAAAATCTAAATATATTCAAAGAATTTTTTTTTTGTTTCCTTGGGCGTTGAGACACGACTTGCACACCCAAAGAAAACGCCACTGCCACTACACTACCACTTACGTCGGGAGCCTAAAGTCTGTTCAGCCTTAGAATGATCTGATCACGGCATAAGAAATTATACCATGCTCCTGATGTAAACAAATACACAGGTTCAATATACCCTCGTATAGGTTGCTTAGATAGAAGATTAGGGCGTGTGCGTGTTACGTTTTGCTTCTGGAAATACTTCTTGTCAAAATTATAAATTTCCTTGATTATATGCAAATTTGAAAATAGAAGATGGTGTTTAGGGATATAAAATCGATTGTATACTGCGGTTTTTACAGAGCTGCTCCACAATTCCACAGCTGCTTACAATTCCACTCAAGGCCCGTCACCACGGTGGCATTATGACACGTTTTTCTGCGTCTTTCTCAGTCGTGCCACTAGGTGTCGCATGCTCGCAACCGTATCAAGCAGTGCTGCAGATAAAGCGACTGCCGTGCTATAATGCCACCGTGGTGACGGGCCTTGAGTGGAATTAGAGGCAGCTCTGTAAAAGCCGCAGTATAGAATCTAGAAAACTGTTACTGGAAACTCTGAATGGGGCACTTTTCTGAAACGCCGTTTCTCGCGACGAAAGTGAAGGCGAAGACGTCGAGTAATAGCGGCGAGTAAGAATCCCGTCGTCTGGTGGTGACTGCTTTATCGGTGGTTGACTCAAAACAAAAGCTCCAAGCGTTCATTGGGCTCTGTAGCTGTAGAGCGGTCGGTTTTATTCGCATAATGCAGTAAGATCGTCGTGTTATCTTTTACCAGTTTTAATAGTCGCGCGTACTTATCATTTGATAATGACAGATGCTGAGGCAGCACTCGTCTTTCACAAAGCATAAGAGACCTAAACCATTAACACCTGTTTAAAAACTTTTGTTTTAAGTGTGATTTCTCTCCTGGTGACAGATTGTCGAACATGCTTTGGGTGTTGAACAGCTCGAACGTGCTTGCAAAGCAATAGGAATGATGATTATGAAACGGAATGTGTGTGTCACTGTCGGAAAGCGGAGCTGTATTCTTATCGCAGACGGGGCTGGTGTTGCCGCTGATGCTTTTGACAATTGGTGAACACATGTGTCATTGAAAGAGGAACCCGGTGCAATCGGCTATTGAAATGAGAAGTCTCCGATGTCTACTGTATTCGTTTGTTTACGACAGTATCATTCTAAGGCTGAACAAGATTAGAGCTTGTCTCGGCTGAGCGGCGCCCCGTTATGGGGAGATGTCAGGAGAGTCAATTCTCCCGCAAGCCGATGTGAAGGTGCGAGCATCAAACGGGGGAGGAACTTTCCCCACCTCCAGGCACAGAACATTCACTGTTCTAAACGAACTAAAGTCCGTAGCAGTTGGCGTGCTCGGAAACGTCAACCAATCGTCATCCCCGCACGGCTACCCCGCCTCGCCCGCTCCGTCTCGACTTCCCCCCTCCTCTCGTCCGGTCCGCCTCGTCTTCCCCGCCTCACCTCGGCCGCTCCGCCCTCTCTTCCCCGTCACGCCTTGTCACATGTCAGGAGCTTTGAGCTTGCCCCGTTGGGGGAGATACTTGAAGAAGGAAAATTCCCGCAAGCCGACGTGTAGGGGTCGGCGCCGGATCTCTCCATCCGGAGGGAGAAGAACAGCGCTACCTCCCGTAATAAAACATTCACTACACTAACGGGTCTAATGGCCGTAGGAGTTGACGTGTCCGAAAACGTCAATCAATCGATCAATCGCCGGTCCATTGTGGATGGAAAAAAATATGAATGTTGGAAGAGGAAGTTTCTCGTACACCCTCCGAGAAAAGCTTCGCCCTCAAGGTTATTGTACTACCCACTTCATAAATTCGAGATTCATAAGGAATACTTTGATGTCATTTTTTATTCACAAGGGCATTTATTACCATGAATTGTGTACAACTTTTCTGTATCTTTTTATCTTCGAGAACCATCATTTTTACTTTTTCACATACTTCTGATTTAGCGTAGAGAAAGTATTGTAATGCTGCTGGAAAAAAAAACGGTGAATTTTCGACAGAAAAACTTGTTTTCTGGTACTCTGATTCCGAACAAACGGATTATTCTTCTTTGTTTCTATATGTAGTTTCCTCTAACAAATTGTGTTTTCAATACCGATGTTTTGTGGATCCTTGATACCGAAAAATTCGTTTACGGCAAAACGGCTGTCCGTCGTTCTACGAACAATGATAGCGGCTAAACCGTAGGCATGATTTTCGCATAAATTGATATTCCATGATCCATCTGTCTGATGTTGCAGAATCAATTGAATTTGAAAATGAAATTTTGATTTTTAGGTCACTTTAAGCCTCAAAGCCATGTTAACAATGTTATCAAAAGGATCCAAAGTTTTTCAATTTATACTGCCTATTTCACAAATTATAAAGCCTATTTGGACGCCTAAAATAGGGCTTTTTAGATACTAAATATCCGATGTCCGATCGTTGTTATACAAAAGTTAAAGGTGTGGTTACTCTGTTTTTTAATTCAAAGATGTGGCAATAACTATTGGTTGATTGATTAGTGATTCCGGGTGCGTCACCTGCTAAATGTAGTGCAAGTTTTATCGCGGGAGAATACGGTGTCCTTCCCCCAATGAATGGCGAGATCTGGATCCGACTTGCGGAGGTATTTCCCAACGAAGTACTCGTATCTCCAACCTTCGGGGCACCGCCCTAGCCAGGACAAGCTCTAATCTCCCGACTGATCTCCCGGCATCGGTGGTAGTGTAATGCATGTTAGTGTGAGAGGGAGGAGAGTACAAGGAAGAGAAAAGAAAGATCGCGCACGGTCCGCGGCCCGTTTGTTAGGGTACTGTCCCGGCATTCGTCTGGTGTTGACCGGAGAAACCACGGAAAACTACCGATCAGGGCAGTCGGCCGCTTTAATTCACATCCAGACATCGACTGAATTCGACCTGATACAGCTGACAAGTTAGTGTCAAAAATCCTGCCACCGTCGGGACTCGAACCGTAAGACCTCCCGGTTTGAGACACTGCAGTTACATTAGTTGATGCCGTGTGCCACCTTTACCAGTCGTCGAAAATAAATTAGTGGTGAGAATGAAAGGCGAAAAAAGTGAATAAAATTGACTCACTACTAGGACTAAGTATGCATTTATTTTTAAAATGTAATTGTTTACTTTCAAAACCTAATTCCACTCGATAATTGTGATAGTCCGATGCCAATGCTGCATTTGAAGGAACGCTGAACTCTAAAATTGGATTTCTCGAAATGCCGCCTCTATCTGAAATTCACTTCAATTCTCACAAAACGTCGTTCAACATACTTTTTAAAAAAGAAACTTCCAAAAGTAGTTCCAAATGAAGGACGAAGTTTATCATTCGACATGAGTGTGAATAAAAGTTTTGAAAAAATGGTTTATTAAAATAATGTTTTATTATATTTGGCACTATTATAGTTTTAAATTTTTACAAATGTACAAGATTTCAGGCATTGCCCAAAAGTTAGATTTTCATGAATGGGAATAATGAAATTCAAAAAGAGGGCAAAATTTGTATTTTAGTGTTAATACAATGTGTTAAAGCTTTATAAAACTATGAAATTCCTTAATATAATGTTTTTATAATCAATAGGATCTTGATCTTGATTATATCTATCAGCCCGGTAAAGATTCGACCATCGACTGCTTGATCACCACTGACCCCCTTTCAAATCTCATCGACTCTCAGGGGGCTACACCGACCCCGTTGAGAATCAGTGCTCTAGACACGAGTGGGCCGGGGCTGGGCTTTGCAGATGGGGCCCGCGCGGTTGGTTCAAGCCGTCGTGCGTCCCCATCTCGGTGATCTTGGTGCTGATCGTGCTGGTGGTGCTGCTGCCGCTGATGGACGGGCCCGGGCGGGCGGCCGCCCCCGCCGGCGCCGCCCCCTCCACCCCCGCCCCCGCGCCTCCCGCGCCATGCGGCGCCTCCTGCAGGTGAGCACGAAGAAAAGCAGAGCTCTAAAGCAAAACCCTTTTAATGCCTACTCCTCAAATAACTGTCTGCAAGTCGTTCCCTCTTCTGCAGCTTCAGGGGAAGTATCTGGGCTATTCCCAGGCATTTATTTATCTGTTACATGGGAAAGGGGATGCATTTTATCTAGAGTAAAATTTAAGTAATTTTATATACCTCTCACTCCACCCCCACCCTCTCCCTGTCATGCTCTTCCTTCACCCACCTCTGTTCATTGGAACTACTTTCTATTTTGACCTTCAATTCCTTGGGGGTAAATGAGTCTTCAAAATGTTTTGATTCGAATTTTAATACGCTTAGAGAAACTTTAGATCCACTGTGGTGGATTTCCTATAGTGTTTTTTGAGATATTCAAGAAAACTGAAATTTTGCTCCTTTAAATTCTATTTTAAGGGTAGGTAGCGAAGGGTGTACTTTTAACTAAATCTCACATGCATAGTAACTTGTATTATTTTGATAGAAAGTCCAGTGCATACAATTTGCCAAAAAAGCTTGTATTCATGCCTTCATTCATGATTCTACGAAGCATACTCAAAGACAGGGAAAGGTATTCCAGAACTAGGAAACATGCACAGACTACATTTCTTCAACATATATCACATAGTTTTCATTGCTTTTTTTATGTTTCATACACAGATAAATAAATACACCTATTTCAAAATTGTTTTATCCCAAATTGAGCCTTATTGAGGAAGATTTTTATTTTCATACAAGGAACATCCCAAGAATCAAATGCTCTGAATTACTTCAAAGCATTTTAAGACAAATAACTTACTTTGCATTGCTTTCATTATATTTGAGACCTGACCTTCATTTTGAAACACAGGTAAATGACGTTTCAAATTAATATTTTAATACATCCTGAATCTATTCCTACCATTCTGAGAAGGATGGCAGATAAGTTAACACATTTGGTCCAATTTGAGGGCTTATTATTTACTATATTACATTGTTTTCTACATTCCTTAAACTTTACCTCACTGCCTAGTATCTTAGTTTCAGTCTCTTACTTATTTTATTTTCTCAGTGCATCATTTTTCATCATTCTTCGCTACTGCTCCTCTGGGGAGCATAGGACCTCAGGAGACTTCCATTAACTCAATAAGCTGCTATTCCTTTAATTTCCGACCATGATTTTTCAGTCTTCTCCTTCTCCTTGTAGACCATCCTCCGTGTGCCCCTTGGTCGTGCTGCAACTCATTGTCCCTGCAAATTCATTTCTAATGCTTGCCTTTCTATTGTACTTGTAGGTTTTCTCAGTGTGTGTACTATTCATTGCCATTTCCTCTTTCTAATCTGGAGTTCTATAGGTACTTCTCTGATTTTCTTCCTCAGTTCTTCATTTCTCATTTTCATGGGCCGATAGACCTAAAATAATTTTTGGAGACACCTGTTTATAAATGTTTGTAATTTGGTTTGTATGGTGTTAGTCCATCACCAAGTTTCTGAATCCATAAAGTAAGACCACCTTGACATTACTATTGAATTTTTCAACTTTTTTTTCTATGAGATACAGTTATTTCTCCATTTGGGGTATAACTTCAGGAACACGAAATTTCCTTTGCCAATTGTACTAATAATGTCACTTTCCGATTCTCCCATTGTGCTAACCACACTCTCAAGATAAGTAAAGGGGTCAACACTATTTTAGATCAGCAACTCTTAGATCTTTGGATGTTTGAGGAACATCATTTTTCAAGCACTTATTTATCATTCAACCTTTTAAAATGTATTGAACTGCCTTTCACTTACTAGTTTCCTATTTTCAGGATCAGTCTGGTGGAGAGTATTCCTGAAGGACTACAATATCCATCTGGCTCTGCATCTCACCCATCCACTCACCAAACATGGTTGGACCTCATTCAGGCCGCTGAGTATTCCATTGAGATTGCCTCCTTCTACTGGACCCTGCAGCAAGGGGAGGTGTACCCAGACCCCTCTTCCAAGCAGGTACAAACCAAACATTACTTGTTTCAAAATGTGAAGCACTGTTTGAAGATGTGAGGAAAAGTAATGTTTGTTATTGTGAAGTCTTAAGACAAAAAACTTTCAAATATTTTTGATGGTGTGAGTATTCCATGAGAATAAAATGCTAGTTACATCATTTTAATCTATAAATATTTATTTATGTTGGAGCAAAGCTTCCAACTAGAGTATGACAAGTAAGACATGAACCATGGACACTATACACAAGGGGTCCCAATCTGCATTCTACAATTTTTTTAAAAAGTTATAAGATAATTATTATTTTTCATTAAGAAAACACAGAAAAATATGCAACAAAAACAATTGGTTTAACATTCTACCAACAAATAAAAAAATAAAATTATATTTGTGTTTTTTAAGTGAGCTGTTAATTTATACATATTAATAGAAATTGGATTACCCCCCCCCCCAAATTCTAAAGAATTGGATACAAATTTAAATAAACAGTGGGCTGAAATTTAATACAAATTTTAATCAAATGCAATTTCTGCGCATTAAACTACTTCATTTAATTTTGGTGGACATGGCAACACAGACCTCATTCACTTAATGTGCACCATCACATCTTGTGCATTGTGCTGTATTGAGGGTTGGTCAGTTATATTTGCTTGTAAATGGAAAAGCAACATAATTTTACTTCAATAAGTTGTTAGTGTTATTAGTTAAGATATAGAAAATTGATGTTACTTACAATGAATCATGTATATCAAAACACATTACAAAATCAAAAATTTAATTTATTGAAAGAAATATAAAATATTTATGACGAAAAAAGGCAAAGTATGCTAGATATGCATCACAGAACCATGTTTATATACTAATTGGAAATTGAGTGGTTCATTCATATGAACACACTTTCTGGTTTTAGGGGAAACATACACATTTGCGTTGAAATTCAATCCCTAATAATAAAATATTTTATTTTCATAAATAGCTTCAATCTCCGATTTCTCCCTTTTTTAATGGAAAGGGGGCCAAAATGTAGTTAGTCCCCTTTCTTATTTTACACTGTGCCTTTACATTGGTTAAACCATTATGTTAGATTTACATTGATTAAACCATTTCCCTTTAAAAGACATTTGAGAGGAAGTGAAAGTTAAGCTGGAAATTTATACTAGTATTTTTGATACTTATTCTTGAAAATTTGGTCTCCATATTCATTGCTGTTGTAGGGTGAACAAGTGTTCCAGAGTCTGCTAGAAGCAGGCACCAAACGCAATGTTTCTGTGTTCATTGCTCAGAATAAGCCATCTCCAAAGCAGCCAAATATTGACACTGACTTTCTTGCATCCAAAGGCGCTGCTCAGGTAATGCAATTATAGAACAGAAAATAGTACTTGTTTGCTGAAATACTGTTAAAAATTCTTCTCATTTTTATTTTTTATTTATTATACATTGTTTGATTGACAATTTGGTTTTTTCTTCACCAGTAGTACTTGTTTGAATTCCTGTGTATTATTTTCATATTGCTCAGATGTAGGTGATGCATTTGAAATTTCTATTTTGCATATGAAATACAATGGGGCAATGTCACTCTCTCGTGATAAAATTGCAAAGCACAGTTATGTGATGATTCAGGTAGAAAGAGATAAAAAAATTAATTTTCTCTAATCATCATTCATTTTTTTCCAATTTTGTTTTGTGTCAGTGTTGCAGCAAATGTTCTTTATAAGAATACTGTGTTCTGTAATAATATAATATAATAATGATATGTACTGAACATTTTCTCCCATTTTTTATGACAGACTTCATACATCCTTTTAGATTACTTTTACAGTTCCTTGCCTTTGAATTTTCACCAAGTCATGTTTTCTTTTGAAGTATTACATATTAGAAAGTTTGTAATCAAAAGTATCTTGTGTTATCTCAACTACAGAAAATTTCATTAGGCAGTCTTCATGTCACATGCAAATCTTATGAACTAATTTTTAAGAAATGGACAGGAATATGGATGGAGAAACTTCAGCATGTTCAGTAAATTCCATGTAATATTTTAGTTTACTCGAATTTAGGCCTCAAGCAGAAGGGATTGACTTTTAAGAGTGAATGAAATCTTTTTATATTTAAGCAAGAAATGTATTTTGCATTTATACTCATATATAGATATTTCATTGTTTTAATGATTGTTAAAGGGACGTAAATAAATAAATAAAACATTTGTCATATATCTAAATTATATTAGCAGTAAAATAAAATGTTCAGCTGTGGATTGAAATTGTCTAATAGATTAGAGAAGTCTAAGTAATGTTGCCAAAAAAAATTAAATACATGATTTTAATAGAGATGTAATGGATAAAATATATTTATGTGTAAATATCATTGTCTACTGAGAAAGTTTTTATGTATTCACTTTTCCAATGATCCTGTAATATTTTAATGTATGTTGTTGTTTTTAATTGTAATAATTTTCAGGTCCGAAGTGTAGACTTCCAAAGATTAATGGGAGGTGGTGTCCTGCATACAAAACTGTGGATCATAGACCGTACTCATGTCTATGTGGGTAGCGCTAACATGGACTGGCGTTCTCTTGCTCAGGTATGTTATTGGAAAGACTATAAGTCAAGTATTATTGTACATCTTCATAGTGTTGGATGGAATTGCATACATAGGAATAGTCATGTGACTTCATTTTATTTTTCATGGCAAAAGAACAGTTTTTCTAGCATAAGTCAGACTAGACTATAGAGATTCATTACTTGACCAATATTACATTAAAATTACCAGTTAATTTCATAACAATCTGAAATCTGCATTGCAACATTAACTTAAAACAAGGAAGAGGTACAACCATGGTTTTCTTTGTACAGTGTTACAATTTAAGTTCATAACATGATTGGATATTGAATTAAATATTTTTTAAAAATATCAGCAGTGCTTAAATTTTACCATATCACATACTTTTGTGGTAGCTCAGTTACACTTCCACCTTTCTGGATGCAGAAGAAATCTTATTGTTTGAAAATGAGTTCATTTAGGCCACATAATTTACCTCCTTTAACTAACAAATTTTTCAAATCGGTTCAAATTCTGAATAAGGATGATTCCTTTCTACATGATTGAAAGAGTGAACACACAAGTTTCAAATACTCATTATTATGTTTGACCAGTTCTTATTAGTAATGTTGCCATTATCAGCACTTCTAATTTACCCTAATTGGACAATATTTTTGTAAACAAAAACACGAAACACTTGAATGAATAGCCAATTGTGAAGACAGGATTCTTAATAGTTAATGTACTGAGTGAAAGTTTCCGGGCTGGTAGGCCACGGTCCAGTTTGCATTCAAGAGCCAAACGTTCCGTCCATGTCTGTGGTGGACATCTTCAGTGGCGGCAGCGTCATCGGGGTAGTCTCTGGGTTGGCGGCTGGCTAGCGACTGACCCAGAGACTACCCCGACGATGCTGCTGCCACTGAAGATGTCCACTGCAGACATGGACGAAACGTTTGGCTCTTCAATGCCAACTGGACCACAACCTACCAGCCCGGAAACTTTCACTCATATTGACTCCGGCTGTGAAAGCCTACGATGCTATGTAGTTAATGTACTGTTTATGCACACAAAATTAATTCAGAAATTCATAGTTATCATTTTTGTGCTTAATAATTATTTAAGAGGACATTATTTTTTGTATCATATCATGAATATGTATCGCTTTTAACTTATCTTACAATCTACATTACAGTTTTTGCAGAACTTGCATTAATTTTTTGTGGTAAACTTGTGCAGGTGAAGGAATTAGGAGCTGTACTCTACAATTGTACCTGTGTTGCAAATGATATTGGCAAAATTTTTGATGTGAGTATCAAGTTTGAGACTATGACAAGGTGATTTGTTTATTAAATTCTTCCTTTTCCATTCTCATCATACATAAGAAAATTTGTTTTTAGATGGGCATATGGTGTGTACTTAAAATGCATAGTTCAGCATTCATTCACATGTCATTCACACTCTTTTGGAAAATATAATTTCGTGAACAAACATTATGAAACCTACAATTAGATTTCACTACAAGATATGTGCTAGTAACTGGGCCATACCTCTACTGTTTTCCCTAAGATGAAGAAAGCATTTTATGATGTGAACTTGGCATTACAGGTGACAAGGTGGCACATTCCAAAACAAAAGCCTGTTGCACTCTCCTGTTGCCTTACACAAGAGTAAGATTCATTGTGAGTTTTTGCATTTATTTTGAGTTTGTGTTCAAATACAACAACTGCATCAATCTCTTCCTCTAACTGTGGGTAACTACATTTTTCAGTATATTTGAACCGTTGTTACTTGAATCACTTTGAGAGATGTGGTAAAGGGACTTTTAAATTAGTAGTCAGTAAGACAAATTCAACCCTTGTTTTAAGGGTATTGCTCAGATTACTCATTAGATCATACCATCGCTGAGTGGGCTAATTGGACCATATCCTTCAGGTAGTTGGGTCACAAAGATAAACAGATAATGAGTCCATATACTCTAGAAATTACTGAAGTATTATGACAAAATTCAGGGAAACTCCATGGAACTAGGTAACTGGGTCCATACAACACTAAAGTAAAAAATTACGCCAAAATATGTATATTTTATAATTTGAATTGAGAAACTAAATTACACATTTTTTTGTGATCAGTTTATCTCTTGATCATTCAGTTGATCATGATTGATCTCTTGATCAATTGTCATGAATCAAAGTGACAAAAGTAATGGAAACAGGAGGGAGGATAATTTACTATAATTTTGCGTGTCTAATGTGTAATTATACAAATATTTATATAATTAATAACAGATTTGACCAGTAGTGAATTTCAACTAAGTTTAGCCCAGATTTATTATTGACATTCTGTAGTGGTAGGTAAAGGTGTAGGATATTCCATTAAAATGTATCAAAACATTTTCGACAAGTTCGTTAAAATATTTTATTATTTTCATATCAAAGTTTCTGAGACTGTGATTTGGTCTCAAATTATTGTTATGCTCTACATTTCTAAAGAAATATGAATTTAATTTGAGATTTTAATAAAGAACATAATTAATCAGAACTTCATGACTCAAAATATTTTTTAAAAATCAAGGGCCATTAAGAAGAAAGTACAGAAATTTAATCTGCACTGTGGTCAAGCAAGTCATTAAATATATTCAACGGTTCATACTCAATTCATTAAATTAATCTAGACTAAACTCCACATGTTTTTTTAATATTACATCTCTTCTAAATGCACTTTAATTGAATTCACTGTTACTCTAACATTCTAATATTGCCCACAGAATGTTGTTTTTTATGTTTTAAATATTTGGGATGTCTCGGATTTTATATGAAAAATAGAACACTGGCTTACCATTAACCACACAGGCTATATTTGTATCATAAAAGTTAACTACACAACGGCTTACTGACATCTGGAACAGGAAGCGACTTTTTTTTTATTCCTTTAAATTACACACTAGTACCAACATAGCAAATATAAATATTTTACTACCAAAACAGAAAACGTGGTGACTGTCCTTTCAGAAAGCTTCTGATAGCCACTATACATTTTTATTGATCTTATTCTTGGTGCCACTGTATTTTGGAGCCCTCTTTTCTCCTAAGCTTGTCTATTCCGGGTTGGGTGTCAGTAATTCTTCAACTGTTTCGATTTTCCCATGTAGTTATATATATTTTAAATTAAATACCTATACATGTACATACATATTGAAAATGAAATAATTATATCTTGTATCAATGTTTTTTTTTCATTAACCAATTAAAGAACATTTTTTGACATAATTAATTTATACAAGATAGGAGGAAATCATGCTCTCGAATTAATATTAAAAATTATTTTACCAGTATTTGCTCATGGATTTTCTAGGAATCTTAGAAAATTCTTTGTAAATAACGCACGTTATCCTATTATGTTAACAAGAATAATTATTTCATTTTCATACTGTTTTAGAGAATACACTGTTAATTTAAAACATTACAAGTCAGAAGTTGTTTTGTAATTCTTTCATATTTATCATGGGTTTGAAAGTTGGTCCTCACTGTAATTACAATGTCACAATATTTTTAATTTTAACATTCACTCAGGAAATTTAGAAAGAAACTATGTTTGTTTTAACTATTTAAGATACTACTTGTTTATTATTTTCTTGTATTTCAGGTATATTGGGCTCTAGGTCAGCCCAATGCAGAAATTCCAGGAATGTGGCCAGACACACTATCAACTCCTTATGGAATCCAAACTCCTATGAATGTGTCACTTAATGGCACAGACTCGTTAGTATATGTTTCAGTAAGTATATTTTACATTTTGTTCTTATTGTCAGATACGAAATACTTTTCAAAATTCTGTAGAAAGGAGTAACACTGGTCACAAGGAGTGATTTCAGACTCTATATACTTGGCAAATAGTAACCAAAAGCTTTTTTTCATTGTTACAAATAATTATGTCCTATTCTTCACACAATTTCCTGAAAACATTAAACCCATCTTCTTGCTTTATATTTCTTGGATATGGTGATAAACAATGTGTGAATTTCTTGCTATTTCTATTTTGCAAATATGTATAACTCCATATTTAAGGGAAGTTAATTGTCATACTTGTCTCTCTTATAATTATGATGCATTGGTTATCTGCAAATTGATTAAATTGTTTTCCCTGCTGATAGGCTGTGGTCCACTTAAAGTCCTACATCCAGATAGTTCATCTGCAATTGCAGCAGATGGTGGGGTAGTGGTTGGAGACCCTTCCTGGTGTGCTGCTGGCTGACTTCTGATTCTGCAGGACTCCTTGATGTGTTGACCAGCAAGTGAATGACGCTGGCATCTGTTATTGATTGCCTCCTACCTAGTGACATTTCACTGACTGTCATTGGGCATGCATCATGCAGGTCTTATCCTTAGGAGCTTATTTACTTGCTGCCGGGCAAAATTAAATTATTTTGAAAGGCCTCGTTTTGGTGTGAGTTCCTACTGCCAAGTGAGGTGAATTTTCAGACCTTCCTCCTTCCTATTGAAGTGCTTGTACATTTCTATGCTTGGCTTTGTGCTGCAAGCGTACATGGTAGTTAGAGATACTGGATTATGGTCTGAAGATTTACCTTGTTGGCAGTGTGTTTTAAGCAACTCCAAAACCAGGCCTTTGAAAATTATAGCTTTTCCCCTGGGCACAAGTGATGTAAGCCCCTGAGGACAAGACCTGTATGAAGCCAGAACAACAAACATCAATGAAATGTCACTAGCATGAGCTGATCGGCAGCAGATGTTGGCATTGTTCACCTGTCAGCCAATACATTGAGGAAGTCTGCAGAACCTGTAGTTGGACAGCAGCATACCAGGAAAGGTCTCCAATCTTTTCCCCAATGCTGCTGATGAGATCTGCCACACCCATGACTTATCAAGTAAAAAATTTAATCAATAACACTAGTCAGCCGACCTGGATGGCCGAGGTGGCTAAGAGCGAGTACCGACTCAGCGCTTCGGTCCGAAGGGTCGTGGGTTCAAGTCCTGCCTTGGGCATGGCTGTTTGTCCCTTGACTTTGTGTGTGTGTTGTTGTGGAGGGCCTCGCGTTCTGCTGACCCCAGATCAGAGGAGCCCGCAAGTGTTTGTCTAGTGTATGGTCGAGTATGCATCCCTTCGGGACGTAAAGGGCAACCGGCTGTCGGCTGGATAAAAAGCCCTAGGTAAAAAAAAAAACACTGGTCATAAAAATTTTCATTATTTTAAGTTAAAATTATTCCAGCAATAGATCCTCGCATGAGTTTTGATAAAAAAAACTATAGGCAGAAACGACAGTATGTGTTGTGACTTTGGACAGTGGGGTGTAAATACAGGACATATCTCAGACAACCAGTTGGGAGCAATTTTCCTGATGGCCTACATACAGTTGAGAAAGAAGTATGATCTATTGCTCGACACACTTGAAAACTTCCCACAGATTTGGGATCTCAAAATAAACTATCAAAGATGGAGAGAAGAACAAATGTCTGAAAGAAGATTCACAAGAGGAACGTTTCAAGAGGTTCAAAGGATACTTTTCCTTTTGCTTTGAGTCAACCTTCAAAAGCATTGAGGGAAATAAATCACAAAAATCATCAAATAATCTGTGTGGTTTTTGAAGGATAAGACTTGTTCCTTTTGACCCTGATAGTACATCCTCACGGTGTGAATCAAACCTGGAAGAAATTTTACAGAGATAATGAAGTTTGGACGTGTCTAATAATGATATGCAAAATGCTAATATCATTTCCAACAATGCAGGTTTCTACCAGTCTGATTTGAGAACTGTTTTAATATGCTGTAGATGTAACAATAAAGAGTTTGAAGAAGTCAAAACATTTTTTCCAAAAATGTCAGGTAGATCATTGTTATTCTGAAGTTGTTAAACTGCAAGATTGGAGGATTGTTCAATGCCACTAAAGAGGAGATCAAGCTTCAAATAAATTTGGAAGGGCTACTACAACAGAAAACCAATACCTCAAAAGAAAAGGAAGAAATTTGACAATCTTACATGAACATCTGTTTGGCACATCCACATTCTTAGAATTCTCTTTCATGAGAAATCCACACTTCCCACTAGCAGTCCCAACACATGCAATAATAAAAGTGATTCTTTCAGGGCATGCATAGCTTGCTAAAAATGAGATGGCTCAAATATTCAGATAAATCTGCAAATGCAATGAAGAAAGCAAAATACATTCTTCTGGTCGCATCAGCTACTATCAACTTTAACATATATAAGTGATTTGCATATTTGAATTAAAATAAAATGATAGTCAGTCTAAAAAAATGGTGTATGACACACATGGGAAAAGTTTTTCTCGTAGGATTGTGCAACTTCGCCTATTGACTTCATGTTGCAACATTTTCAACTAGTGAAATAAAATGTCACTTTTACCTCTCATACTGTCAATAACTATTACTAATGACCATTTTTAATGAATATAAATTATAAATTAACAAATTTCCTCTTTTAACAGAGCTCTCCGCCTTCATTTTGTCCTAATGGCCGCTCAACAGACCTGTCTGCTATCTTAAGCGTCATTGATGAAGCTGAAAAATTCATTTACATCTCTGTGATGGATTACATACCAATGACAATTTATACAGCCAAATCTAGGTAAGATTATTTTGAAACTGAAGATGTTGGTTTCTTCATAGGTGTTGAAGTCTTCATTTGACAAAGGCTGTATTATATTGTTGTAAACGCTGTTTACAATTTTGATTAAATCTCTATTACTATTGTATTTAATATTATATGTTTTCTTGCTATCTTTTAATCAAGAAATTGCATCAATTTCACACCATGTGGATTCTGAATTGGACCAATCACATCTTGTCAGTCAATCATATTTCTTGAATTTTTGGAATCAACAAGCAAAATTGCATTCTCTGCAAATCATTCTTCAATTTCTGACACTTCCTGTCCATTTGAATACATTGGGTGCAGTAAGATACTTCATCTGCATTTTAAATGTCTGGTTCACACAAAAGATGTTTCAAAATCACAGAGTATGAATTTTCTTGGTTTCTGAACTACAAAAAAGAATGCTGCAAGAGGATTATAAATCAATGCCAAACTCAAATAGACCAATAAGTTTTTGTTTATTTAATTCTCATACAATATTTTCTCAAAAAACAGCAACTTTTGACAATTTTACTTAATTCATCAAAACTTCCCAAATTCCAAGATCTAATTTAATAATTATATTATAGAGTAATTGCCTTGAAAAAAGGAATTGAAATCCCATAATATAATATGAATAATCTTAATAGTAAAGATAATTAATATTTAGTAACATTTTTTTAAGACTTTGGACCGATATTGATGATGCCCTGAGAGCTGCTGCAATTAATCGAAACATTCATGTCCGATTGCTTATAAGTCTCTGGAATCACACTCGACCTGCAATTCCACATTTCTTAAACTCACTGAGAGCACTATCTGGAGCTTACAAAAATGTTCTAGTAGAAGTGGTAAGTAAACTCTTAGTTCCTAGTAATCTTTAAGTATTTAAATTCCATTAACATTTTTTGCTAAAGGCAAACTGAAAATAAATGCCATTTTTAAAAAATTTCATTTCCTTACCATAAAAAATGGTTAATACACTTTATCATTGATTTTTAGAATACACAAGCAAAAAACATTGTAATAGCATTGTAACAACATTTTGATAACATTGTAATTCATTACAGATGCTACATGATGTAGGTAGTATTTATATTCAAACAATATAATTCTTTAAATGCAGCTAATTCAGTATTTTGATAGATACATTTTTGACTGCTTAATATGTTGAGGAATACTTATTTAAACCTTTTTTGTAAATGTAAAAACATTATTGAAGGCAATATAACAAAATTGGTTGTTATAACTCTCAAAATGACAACATATAACAACAATTATTAAACATGTTTGTTCAGCTGTTTGGGTTTGAGTTAGTGAAAATAAATATTAATCAGATTCAAATTCAATTTTTTCTAGAAAATGTTTGTTGTGCCAAGCACACCAGAACAAAAGAAGATACCTTTTGCGAGAGTCAACCACAATAAATACATGGTTACAGATAAAACTGCATATATTGGTGAGTAAATATGTATAAACTGAACCAGGGAAGTCTGGGAAGGATTAAAAGAACTATTAATTGAATTTAAAGGTACATAAATCTTGATCCCATTTTTCTTTGCTGAAATTAAGCATGACTAAACATGACAGTTGCAGAAGAAGAATGCCAAGCACAAAATATTTTACAGAAACATAAGAAATGAGGCACACGGCATGTTTTAGCTTTAGTAATAATATGTACGTATGACTGTATGTAACATAGGCAATTGTGTAAGGCATTTTGGACATTTTTAATTTTTGTTTTTAATTTCAAAACATACTATTTTAATCAGAACTTAATCTTTCTGAGTGTCAACATTGCTTATAGATTACTTCTTTGTATACCTATTACAAATTGTAGTGTGAAATGATCTTTTTCCATTTTGGAAAGAAAAAAAAATGATGAGGTTGAACATGAAACAAGATAGACTTAGTGCATTGTCTGATATGGCATACCATTACCATATTAATGTAAATCTTCAAATGTTTAAGAAATTAGTAAAAAATAATTTATTATATATGAGAAAACATTTTCTATTAATGTTTCTTTTTGATGGTAGTTCCCATGCATTCCTTGCTCCCTCATCTCCCTGTGCAACACCATTGAAGATAATGCTCTTGTACGTATAGGTAATAGGTATATTACATGAAATGCAGTTTATTATACGTTAATGAATAATAGAATCTACATAAGTGGATCAATAAAATGTCAGTCACATAATCACAATAAAATTAATTATGGGCTTTATCACAGGAACTGGATAAAAATAAGATTGGAAATTCAGTTTTTGTCATTAGTCAAAAACTAAACCTCAGTTAACTGAAATATAACCCTGTCAGTTACTAATGAAAATAGAATTCATAGGAACAACTATGTAGGGTCAAGAATATAGTCCATATTAACATCATCTGTGGCAGGCTAATAGCTCATAATTCTGCTCATTCTTCTTCATGGAAACCTAGTTGTGTTTTTTTAAAGAACATTTCCTCTATTCATCTCATTCATTCAAAGAATATTTTCTTCTATTCAAACATCACATCATAACCTTCAAGAATTGTTTAGTTGTATCATAAAATATTCATTTACTTATTACTTTACTAGAAATGATAGACTAATACTTGTGTATTTTTTCTCTTTAGGTACTTCTAATTGGTCTGGAGATTATTTCATAAACACAGCTGGTGTTGGTCTTGTTGTGTCAGAAACTAATAATGATACTGATGACAACTCTCTGCGAGCGCAACTGCAGTCTGTATTTGAACGAGACTGGAATTCAAGTTATGCTCAACCTGTGCCCTCTGTTCAATGAATTCCACCATTTTGTGCTTTGTGAATTAAATTGACTTATGAAGGATATGTGACATTACAGGAATTCATTGCTGTCAGTATCCAAAACTATTTTGAAGAACTACAGAATGTGCAAGTTTTGTGAGTGAAAAATCAAGTCTTTAAGTCTTCAGTAGTGCTCTGCAAGAGATTTTATAAACGTTTTGCCTTCAGAATTTCTTTGTTCAGGTGTTGGTTTTGAAGATTAACAGATTGTTTAAAGGGAATTGAAAGCACACATTTCTTGAGAATTTGTTTTCTCAAAATAACTGAAAACACTTCAACATCGACTTAAAAAGAAAACTTTCTCAGAAATCGTTTTAATTCCATTTACTCTGATAAGTTCCATTCAATGTGATAAATACGTGATTCTTTCAGTGCAACATCAATTTATATTTATGATTATTGAATTGAATATTGCTGGCTGTAAGAGGAGGAAACCAAGAAATCAGCACATCAATAAGCAATTAGGAACTATAACTGGAGTTTTCAACTTGAAAGAGTGCATCTAATTTTCTCCAATTGGATCAGTCCTTCCAACTTTTATATCAGTAATTACTAGTGATTTAATTTTTTTTCTCCAGTATGAAAATTGTAAAAAATGCAGAGTTAATCTTCAGATTTAAATGCATAAATGAACTGTACATACTTTTATACTGTTGCATTTCTAGAAATATTGAAAGAAACTAAAAGTAGTCTCTACTGGAAGAATTAAATTTTGGCACTTCTATCCCATAATTTTGTTGGTAAAAACATTTTCATTATTTTCTCATAAATATTCCAGAATTTTCTTAAAAAACCCATACATCATACATTTAACTGTACAACAGATATTTTTCAGTTTTAAACTCTTCTTTTCATTCTAAAATAAAATGTCTGATGAATTATCTATTGGTTTCTGGAAATAGATATCAAAACTATCAGCCTATTATATGACCTATGGAATCTGTACTTTTTTGACACTGTAGATTATCTTTTTTAATCATCATTAAGTTATACTTTACCATTATTTTTACAATAATCCTGCAAATACTAGAAATAATAGTAAAATTAAAATTTTTAAAAAAAGGTTAACTTTAATGGAACAGCAATTTTAGTGAATCCATCTAATAACTGTGTATAACACTGCATTGAAATCAAATGTAAAATATTATATTTGAAACACGAATAACTAAGATTCAGAAATTTTCCAAGACAATTGATACTTGTTAACTTGAAATATATGCAATAAAATTATGGGATTTTACTAATCTTCACTTTAAGATATTTCTTGTGCACTTTCTTATAACTTGTCTCAGAGGGATAAATTAGTTCTTGAAAGATTGTTAATTCTCAGAGTTGTTGGACATGTTCATGACAGGTACAAAGAAAGTAGTATTCTCTGCTAAGCTGAATTACTTCTTTCTTGCATTAATATCTTAAATTTTTCATTTTTATAGCAACAGAATTTTGTCTATTCATTATCACAGCGTAGAGTGATAATTAAATAGCTGTACAAGCTATTTTAATGAATTTCTCCCCTTCTCTTTAAAAAGGAATAATATTGAAAATTTCTTGTTTTTGAAGACATCACCAATGACCATTTTTTGAATCTTTTAAAATTTGTGCAAATTTAACTACCATTTTCTGGAAAAGAGGGCTTTAAAAACAAATTATTGAATAAGAAATCAATGTATAAATATGTATTTGAAAGTGATATTTGAACAAAATTGAAATCTTCAAATAAAAATTTCCAGTGCTTACTTAAGGTCGCTTTTACACTACACACTCATAAGCAACTTCTACTTTACTACAAATAGTAATACAACATACTCAACCATCTTCAATAAGCATTTTTGTTATTGCAATACTATTTCCTAAGCCATTGCCTTCAGGAGTCTTGAGTTAAATTTGAAGTGAAAATTTACAATTTGAGCATTAAAAATTTCTTCTCAAATTCATTCTTGTTAACATGTTGACCGCTAACCACATATTATCTCATAATACATATCTGGACACTCATAACTCAGCAGAGTATTATAACATGGAGCTGTAATTCTCTTAATATCAAAATACCTAATATTCTTTCAGCTCCAATGGAGCTGTAATTTTCAATTGAAGCAGTTACTTACATATATGTATAAATACAACCAATAGATGCATTTGAAACTTTTTCATAATTTTATTATTACCAAGGAAAACACAGCTTTGGGGTCAAGACATCATTTCTATATTTTGCAAATATTCCTGATCCTGATAGCACAGATGAGGTATCAGCACACAGTTCAGATCATGCATGCATAAGATAATTTCAAATCTAGCAATTAGATAAATTGCTGTAAGCAATCGACATGTAACTCTGAAAGTTCCCTTTACTCCAAGTGGTCTTAAGAACTTAAGGGTTTTCATTACCAGGAAATAGACTGATGGAATTAATAGATATAATACTATGCATTTCATCCACTTATTCCACAATTTATCCTTAAAAGTTTTCAAAATGTTTAAATAGTTTTCACTTGTCCATTTTAAATACTTAACAGATCTTTAGTGGTTGTATTTGGTAGCTTTAAATACTTTATTTTCAGAGTTACTATGATAAAAGTGATAATTCACTTTCATCTTCAACCAAGTTATTTTTGTTATTTCATTTATAGGGCTTATAATTGAGTAGTTACCCTGAATGGGGGATCCAACTGAAAAAATTACAGAAATTGTTATTATAGTGAAAAGTGATCAATGGCTGGGTACAAACTTAGTTCAGCTCAAAATTGATGGGAAATTTTTTTTTATTTGAAAGTTGGGCTTCCAGTGAAGAGTGATCTAACCAGACTCTCCAGATCCAACCCCCAACCAAGAGGGTGGATGCTACCCTGCTTTTTTTGTGCTTTATGCTCATCAGCATTTACATAGAGGTTGGAAAAGAAGGATAACTTTTGAGGAATGGAAGGTTAATAGAAACAAAGAATGCCAGACATTCCTACAAAAACAGGAGTGGTCATTTATTACCAGGAAAATGTGCATCTTTAAACGGAGTTGAATGGTGATCTAATCATTTTCTGTATAACACATATTATTTTAAGGAATTTCCAAATATGATGAATAAATAGGAAGTGTTGCTATTTTAGTAAAATACAAATCACTATTGTTTGGTACTGTGTTAGTTTACTAATACCAGCATAAATGAAGCAGGATTTCATGTCACTGGATACTGTTTTCCAAATACAAATCCATATCAGTTCATAGGTACTAGAGGATAAACTTAATTCAGTTCTTGGCAAAATTACATTTTAATTTTTTTTCTCTTTTCTTTCCTGGAAAAAAAAATAAAAAAAATTTGCTTGTTAGATCTCTCTTCAGGGCAACTACTCAATTAATCACGTCTGTAGATTGTCGTTGTTTTACAAGAAGTGGGGTAGAGTATCTTCACGTTTCAAAATATCTATTAACCTTCAAGAATCTTGGAAAATACTTTTATTATTATTGTACTAGAATACATGAAATATCTGAATTAATTTTAGGGTTGGAATTTTTATGCAAAATATTAAACAAAAGTAACAATAGAAATGAGCAGGTGAATAACCTTTTGACACAATGCCCTCCTAAGTGAATGTTAAATTAAGAATAGATAGAATTCCTTTATGTTTCTCTTACATTTAGTGGAAAATTCATTGAAAATCTGTGATGGTACAGCAGAACCCAATATGTCAAAAAAACATATTTTCCGTTTGTAAGGCAACATATACAAATGTCAAAAACATAATGGCAAACCTGATATGGTCCTGAAGCTCCTACAAAAATGTAGGTCTATAAAATAAATTTCCAATGTTTCTTATATTGCAATTGGATCATACTTAAATATTTACATTAGCTGGAAATATTTGGCAGTTCTGCCAGAAGGGAAAAGGCAGGTTTTTGGGATACATTTTAATTAATTCTGCCATGTTATTGCAAATAAAATCTTAATTTTGAAAAGAGTCTCTGTAAAAATCAACTTTTTAGACATCAGGTTTTGCCTTAGTATCACAGAACTAACATGCAGAGTCCGAGAATCAATGTATCAAGGCATGAAGAGGGTCAAAGGTTAATTCTTTTTGCCAATAAATGTGGTGGAGAATTTCATAACAAAGTTACACTTGTAATAGTACCCTTGTTATATTTGGTAGGCAACTCTTCTGGTATTTTGTAGGTACTCAAAATCTCTTCGACTACATCAAAACGTGCACCTATCAAATAGCAGAGTACTTTGAGATGCCTACAAATTAGGGGGAAATATATATCTATCTGTAAAATTGCCACAAGTTTTTTGTGTATTATCTTTCGTAGGTAATACAGAAAATTAAGTTGTCCCCAATATAAAATGAAAATATAATCATTGCAGTCAGTTCTTGACAATAAAAAAATAATCCACAGGACATCATTAGTAATACATGTGCTTCCCTCTGTTTTATATTGGCGCCTCTGTGGAACTGGCTTTTAAAATGATAAGTCATAGAAAGGTGTCAACAAAAAAAGGCATACAGTTACAATATGAGAAGTACTGGGAGTGCTCAAACAAAGACTGTTGAAAGGGAGATTATAGTGGAGTTATTAAGTTCTTGCAAAGCATTCTATTTAATGAAAAATTGTATTTGGATATTTTATTTGCCTGAGAAATGAATACATTCAAGGGTCTTATAAATAAAAATGTTTAATGCCCAAATCATTTTGTTTGAAAATACATGGTAATAATACAAAACTGCATTCTACAAATCTGGGAATCATGAGAAAATTTATTACTCACTTTTCAATTTTTTCATTCTTTCTGTTATTAAATATTGTTCAAATACTTTTTTCTTTGTTCAAGTTAGCTTTGTACTTTTACATGTTTTATAAGTTTTATACTTAAAAATAAAACTTGATGTTTTTTACTGTATTTCTGGTCATTCAAATGCAATTTGTTATTGTTTTGTTTTACCATCTCCTTGAATCTTTACCAAAACAAAACTAGTGATTCCAAAACATTAACAAACTTCTTGAGAAAAGATACACCTTTAGGTACTTTTATAGATACTACGAAGCTTTCACATCCATTTTCATATAATGAGCAGAAGCAATTGCAGGCTACAACAAATGCACAGGCATAATATAAATTAAAAACAAACAAAACCTAAATAAAACTACATTTCAAATTATTTCTCAAAAGAGAAAGTATAAAAGCATACAGAAGAAAACAACACACACAACTTAAATATGATATACAACCATCTACACCACAATAAGCATACATTTATAGCACCAATGTAAATCACAGAAAACAAATACTATAAATATAATGTTCAAAGAAGACCAATTCACCAGAAAAGTTTGAGGTCGATCTTCAAAAAATTTTGAAAAAACTTCACAAGATGTACATTACAACACTCAATTTCCCTTCACTTAAAGTTGTGAGCAGGAATCCAAAACACATTTACTCATACCTTATAAAGTCCCAATTTGACAAAATCTGTTCACCTTGACCCATTACAAAACTTTACAAAAGAGTACATGAATCAATTCAAATAAATGTTTGATGCCTATAATTATTATTCAAGCCATTGTTATAAATTTATTTAATATTAATTTTTGAAGGTTATATTTGGGTAAGTCTAAAACAAAATTTTATAAATAGGAACTAATGTTCTACACTGTTACTGAAACAAAGGCAATTAGTGAGCATAGAGATGAGATCCTTCAAGAGGTAAAGATTTCTAATTTTTGCTCAAACCAGTAGTAGAAAAGTACTACATAGAGATTTGCTTTGGAGGAAACTTGCATTGGAAAATGGGTTTACAATACTAATTTGATACTAAATAATGCTTACAGAAGATATACTGGTAGAAATAATCAAACTTGAACCCTTACCTTTCCTTCAAGCCTTTATCTGAATTCACAGATACTAATACAAGTTACTGAATAATGGAAAGTTCCTAAAAACAAACAAAGGTCTCAGTCAGAGCTGCGGTCACAATGTTTTTTTAACATTATATGCCAATCATATGATCAAATAATGAAAAAGGGAATAAAGCTCTAAAAGCAAAAGATCCAAAATCATTCTCTCAGCAGTCCATATACTAATACAGTCCAAAATGACAAACAAACTAAATAAGAAATAACTAAATTACAACATGAGAATCTTCACAAACAAAACAAAAACCTAAGATCATCAAGGAAAATATAAGAAAAGTTAAAATTGCCATTAACACGTCTCCAAGTTTGCTGTTTAGGCAATATCATTGGAAGTAGATCGAAGGATCCAGAAATTAAAATCTGGAGATACCGCGAAATAAATGGAAAGTCAAACAATATTTTTGAAGAGATATATCCCAAGAAACCAAGTTAAGAATACATAATGTGCCTTAGAAACCAATACTCACTATAGTCTATACGGATCAGAAGTATGAACAATGAAGAGCAGACATCATCAAAGACCAGAAGCGACACAGACGAAATTCTTATATGACACCTTGAAAGACTAGCAAAGAAGTAACATCATCAGGAAAATACCAAGGCAAAAAATATAGAAGAGATAAAAGAGGGTCAGAAGAAACCACATCACCTGAATGAAGGAAGACAGACTTCCCAAGGCAGTGCTACAATATAAACCAATGAGACAAAGAGATTTGGAGATTTAAAAAAAACACCCATCAACAACAGGAACACATGGAGGATTAACCTCCAGAATTACTGATATAGGTAATTAAAAGGAACTTGCAATAAGCCTATTATTATTACAATTTATACAATACATAGATTACACAAAATAAGTTGGATTAGGGAAATTAATAACAAACATCTGATAAGTGTATCTGGCTTTGGTTTATTAAAAAATAAATACAAAATACCATGGAATATTCATTGAAATAAACATACACTCTATAACAATAATTCTTTAAAAACAATCAATAACAATAACAGGAATTTATCAATCACTTGGATCTCCATTTTATCACTTTTACACAATAAAATTGTGCTTACAAAAGTTAGGAACAAAAAAAAAAAAAAAAAAAATCAAAACATTCTTTTTTGGACTATATAAAACACACAGGCAAGAAAAAATGCAAATGCAAAGAGAAGTAGTAACTTGTCGGTAAATTCTCGTCGTCCATATTTTGAGAGCAATTTACCCGACTGAGAAATAACACTACCCATTGTATTCATTTCTTCTTGGGCACTGTCAACAGCATTGGATGAAGTGACTGCAAAAATAAGGTTAGTTAATTTGATTTATTAGGTATATTTGAATGATGGTTCTGTAAATAAAAACATAATTAACAATTGATTGATTTCTCTTAATATTAAGCACTAAGGGCATAGACAAAGCGTTACATTCATTCCCACAACATAGTACATACATTTTGTGTGTACTATTGTTGGATCTCCATCCTCTCTCTCTTTTCCAATCTAGCTCACTAAATTAATTAGTTAATCCACAAAGTTCCCAATTATCTTTTAATAATTTTCCAAAAATATATCTGAGAAGAATTAAACAAACATAAATAGCATATTTTTATGTAATTTTCAAAACATTATTTTTCAGTACCAAGATGTTTGTCCTCTACACAGGGCACTCACTCAGACCTACTTTGTATGACTAAGTGTATACTCTATAGTCATGAAATTGTTTTTGTGGATAAACATGACTAATTTTTTTGTAATTTAATATGCAAGGGAAGCATTGAAAATGAAAGTTATTGTAAATTTACAGGCTTTTGTTTGATCTTGCAAGTAGCTGAATTCACACTGCTTTACACGAACTCTTCAAGCATAGACGTGTCCCTTGCCTACATAACTACCATCTTGAAATACCCTCCTATATCTGGATACTATAGAAAGCTGATAGGCTTTGATAGGCAAATTACTTTCATTGCTTGGCTTGCAAAAGATCTTGAGTATCATTACCGTTTGCTACTTATTTTGACATATTTGCCAAGAGCCCTTATAACAATTCTAGTGAACAACATTCAGTACCACTTTTTAGTTATTACATAACAAACTAATTTTCCTACCTGCTAATCATGAAAGCAACTTTAGAAGTTCAGATTGTGGTACTTTTGAATTTTTTCTCCGAGGGTCTGTTCTGCATGGATGTAGTAGTATGAGTCCCCCCCCCCCCTCAATGACATCAAAACTGGTATCAATGGCAAAACACGTATTGCTTCATTGAAACTGAACATTCAACATATCACCATTGCTGTCAGATCTGTAATTGAAACTATCATTTTCTTCAGTTCCTTTATACTGTTCATTAGACAATATTTAACACGATATTCTTGACAATATTTAACAGGATAACCCTACTGGCATGAAAAGAAAGTTTTTGCAAATTATGACAGGAAAAAAATATTAAAAAAAGAAAAAAAGGAATGAGCGAATCACTTTTCAGTACTGACTGAGAAGATTTTATATTGCAACATCCCAATAAAAGGAAATACATGGACTAGGTAAGATTATCAAATTATACCATTATTACATCCCAGCACTCTATTCAGAGACCATCAATTTCAAACAGATAAAAATGACATTAGATTGTAGATAAGAGAGAGTTTTAAAAGAGGTAATTTCATCTTTCAATATTATTAAACAAAATATTGAAATCCTATTCAACTGTGAAGTGAAAATAATAAAAACAAAGTAATGCAAACTTGTAAGATGCAGCATTACATTCAAAACACAGCAAAATTAATTCTCTGCTAAAATTACTTATTATATTTTCCACAATATTCAAAATTTCACAGTATTTAATACACAGTCATGAATTATTTGTTTGAAGAACATTTAGACTTCGAAAACAATGAAATAAAACACTACTCTCTAAATAGGATGCAGTGAGATGGATCAAATTAATCATCTTTTTCATAAATATATGCTATAATCTACAAAAAGAAAAATTCATTAAGTATTAGTTTTGATCATTATTCTTGAAATATGTACCCTATAAAAAATTAAATTGTTACAAATTATCTTACTTTTTCATTCAACAATTATGTAAATGCAGTTTTTCATTTCAAGTTTTTCAAGTATTATATGTATAATTATTTCTGGTACAATCAACCAGTTCCAGCATCAAAATGGTAAGCTGCACTTATCTGAGGTCAGTGATTGGTAATTTCCACAGAAATGTCTAAGTATGTCACTTTGATATTTACAAATGTTAATTTGATACTTAATACTATAAAAGAAATGCAGAGTAAAGGAACTATGGAAAAATAGAAAACATTTGTAATGCAAGTGAAATACTCATGACTAAAGAATTGGAAATTCTCTTACCTAACGTCCCTAAAGTGTCTGCACTTCTCTGTGTTGTTTCTGAGAGATGTCTACTAATGGAGAGTAACTGTTCTGTAACATCACTAGACATCTTGACTAATCCTTCCTTGTCTTTTCTTTGCCTATAGTTACACAAATAAAAATAAGGAACAAAAACAAAAAGTTATTCAGAAACTTATAAAGTACTAGTTATAACATTAACAATTCATGATGGGGTTGTAATAATTAATCTTTCTTTTTTTTTTATAGTACTTTCCTAACAGAATAAGTTGTAGTTAATTATTCTTTATTTGAATGACAAATTTGTGATATTTTGTCTGCCTCGAGAAATACTTACATTCATACAAAAAAGTTTAATTTCACATTTACTTGCAATGGGCATTAAACAGGTTAAGAAGATTTTGCACATATTAACAACAAACATTTACACATGGAAAGAAAAAGACTCAAAATATTGGTATTATTGATTGAGGTATTTTGTTCCTTTTTAGCATATTATTATTAATTCATAGTCTTTACATGGACCAGATATGGTCTTTCTTTGCACATGAACCAGAAAGTGTCAATTACAAAGAGTTGATAGTGTAGTATCTTAACTTCAGTTTACCTCAAAATTAACCACGAAGTCATGCAGACCGAACTAAGAGAGAGGTGTTATTGTTTCTGAAATTAGTATTTATTGTGATTCTATGGAATGCAAAAATTAATGTACTAAAATGCCTTAACAGTACATTTAATATCAGTGAATTAGCAACACAAAACATATTTTTAATTTTTAAATTTATGAAATATTGATGTTTTGTAATGATGTTGCAGGACTAATGAAAACTCTCGACTTCAAAATCCACATAAGTGGAATTTTTACAAAAGACCATCTTGCTGACATATTTTCTTTCCTTCAATGTGCAAAAATACAAGCTGAGGTATAATGGACCCTAGATTAATGCATTCTACAAAGTGAACACTTTTGAAATAATGTGCCAAAAATCACCTCTATAGGCTTCCTTAATGTGAAGTTAGACTATTCAAGGAGAATACATGATTTTACTAGACCTTGAATTCTCTTTTAAATTATGTTTATAAATATTAAATACAAATTTGAATTCCAGTTAAACTATTCCTGAGAAAGAAAAAAAAAAATGTAAACAAATTTGGATTCAACTTTGAAATTAGTTTCAGAATCACAACTTTTTTGCTCTAGAAATAGAAAAACGTTTTTAGTCGCACAATATTGATTGTGAAATGCTAATACTTAAAAATGAGGAATAACATAAATATTATTAAAGTAGAATATTCTTGCAACAGGATTTCACTAATATGTATACAAGTGACAATAAAATTCTGTTGACAAAAACCAACTAACTCATTTTTGTTTTGTTTTTTATACCTGTGACGTAAATTTGCTTCATCCATGTTAATGTCGAAAAGTTCTTGTTTGTTGGACTTCTCTATGTTCAAAATACATGCCACATTAGCTTTCCTAAAGGCACTGAGAGTGCTGCAATTAAAAATATTTCAGGTACCACATAGTCATGTTATAACAAATACCTAACAAATATAATATTAAATGTTATATCAACATACTTAGTAATTCATAAAAATAAATTAAAGAAGTTGCCTAAGAGACATTACTGCAAAAATGCACTTTAAGGCCCATGGGTTAAAAGTATTATTCACCACATTTTTCAAGTATAATAAATTAAAAAAAAACACTTAACCTCTAGAAATTATCAGCCTTCACTAGAATTCAAATAAAGTTTACATCATCCAAATAAAGTAATTTTAAAATGATTTAAAAGAAAATGAAAATAAAAATTAATTGTTTATTACTTCATAATTTGTAAAACATTCATCTTAAAAATGCAAATGGAATGAATACAGACAACTCAATATACAACCTAAACAATTTTCCTTTTACCAATAAACAAATCCTGAAGAACACGTAACTAAGAAATCAATCCAATAAAAAAAAAGCTAATCCAAAATTACACACAAGGGGTGCTTTTAATCTAAAAAAGAATCTACATTAAAAGTAATATATTAAGAAATATTCAGACATGCAAATTTCTCAACAAATACAAAATCCTATCATATGTACCAAATTTTTATTTTTTCATTAACTATTCATGAAGAAACAAAAGAATTTTAACTGAGCCTTACTAAACAACAGATTGAAAATTTTACCTTGTAAGCTGCTGCCTATAGTTTTCAACCTCTGCTAATAATTGTGATTTTGTATTTTCTGTGTCTTGTTCTTTTGCAAGTATTTCAAGACGATCAATATGTTTACGTAATGCTGCTATTTTACACCGACCTTCGCTATTCATTTCATTTAATACTTCTCGGGGACCCGCACAGGTCTGAATGTCCTGATGACAGATTAAAAGAAAATATGTTAAAAATGTAAATTTTTAATATATGACAATTCACGAATGTGTTCTATTACATGCCTGTATTAGAGCTTTCACCACTAAATTGAGATTAACGATTTCTTTTCTTTCCATTTCAATAAAACAATTGTCACTTCCATTTTTATTGGGTTTTCCTAACATAACCGACATACTGATGTCTAATGGGTGACAGAAACTCGTATTTCCACCACTCTCACAATAACCACTTCGCACACTCGTTTTCTTGTCAAGTCCAGTCAACCTACACTCAAATTTAAATATAGTGACTTCTGACATTAATCAACGGGACCTGGTTATCCAATCGAGTGCTTGGTTATTATTTAACTTTTTATATTAAAGCTTCTGATTAGTCGGCTGATTATCAAAAGTTATTATAAGTAAGTTGGAGACTATACTGCTTAATCGAATATCGATACTCTCTGATATCGACAGTATACTCTCGATAGTAGTATATCGACAGTAGTATCGATAGTATACTCTCTGATATCGACATAAAGCGAGGAGCTTTTGTTTCTCAGAATTGCCAATAGTGCGAAAGGAAATGTTGGTTCATACACACTGGTTTCAAAGTTAATTTAACTACTTGTCAACGGAGTTTTTTTTAACTTACGATTGAATTTTTTAAATATATGTGTATGTAATACAAATACCTACAGTACTTTTGCAAGGTGCGACGGAGTAAAGGCCGCTCCACAATAGCCCGGGAACAGGAACGCGAACGCGAACGGGAACGTAAACAAAGTTAAAAGATGGAGATCTCAGGCAGGCGTTCACAACACGACGGCAACGCGAAGCTTGACGGGAACGGGAACTGGAAGGATGGTCAACATTTATCTCAGCCCGGGAACGCGAAGCCCCTCGACCAATGAAAGTGCAGCAAATGGCGGCGAAGCTTTCCAGCTGATCGAGCGCGCGAACTGCGCGAGACAGTCGACACTGGTCTGACGCGGAATTGAGTGTAGGGCGATATTGAGGTTAGAGCGTGGATTTGTGAGGTTAGGGCTTGATGCGGGTTTTGTTAGTCATTGTTGAGTTGTTTTCGTTGTTTTTAGTATTTAGAGTATATTTGTGTTTCTATTCATATTAATACTTAGAATTAAAATTTCCGATTTTTTAAAAAAATGTTTCGTTAAAATACACTGGAGCTGTTTGTTTTTTGACAAAACTTTAGTTTCTCGTAGTTGTATTTTCAGTAAGTGCGTAGTAGTTTTGGCATTCTTTGTAATTAGTTATTTTTTCTAATTAATATTCTTTCGTTAATTTTTATTCAAAGCAGCTCACGCAAAAAATCAGACAGATGGCAATACAAAGAGTAACACAGTAGCATAGCTAGAAGTGCTTTGGTTACGGCAACTGTTTCTAGAAGTTCTCTTTCCTGCCGCTACTGATTCATAGCGCCGTTGCCTCTTCCCGTTGGCGTTTATTGTGAAGCGCACGTACCTCCTGTTCCCGTTCCCGTCCTCGCCTTCCCGTTCCCGTTCCCGTTCGCGGGCTATTGTGGAGCGGCCTTAAAGGCCGCTCCACAATAGCCCGGGAACAGGAACGCGAACGCGAACGGGAACGTAAACAAAGTTAAAAGATGGAGATCTCAGGCAGGCGTTCACAACACGACGGCAACGCGAAGCTTGACGGGAACGGGAACGGGAAGGATGGTCAACATTTATCTCAGCCCGGGAACGCGAAGCCCCTCGACCAATGAAAGTGCAGCAAATGGCGGCGAAGCTTCCCAGCTGATCGAGCGCGCGAACTGCGCGAGACAGTCGACACTGGTCTGAAGCGGAATTGAGTGTAGGGCGATATTGAGGTTAGAGCGTGGATTTGTGAGGTTAGGGCTTGATGCGGGTTTTGTTAGTCATTGTTGAGTTGTTTTCGTTGTTTTTAGTATTTAGAGTATATTTGTTTTTCTATTCATATTAATACCTAGAATTAAAATTTCCGATTTTTTTAAAAAAATGTTTCGTTAAAATACACTGGAGCTGTTTGTTTTTTGACTAAACTTTAGTTTCTCGTAGTTGTATTTTCAGTAAGTGCGTAGTAGTTTTGGCATTCTTTGTAATTAGTTATTTTTTCTAATTAATATTCTTTCGTTAATTTTTATTCAAAGCAGCTCACGCAAAAAATCAGACAGATGGCAATACAAAGAGTAACACAGTAGCATAGCTAGAAGTGCTTTGGTTACGGCAACTGTTTCTAGAAGTTCTCTTTTCTGCCGCTACTGATTCATAGCGCCGTTGCCTCTTCCCGTTGGCGTTTATTGTGAAGCGCACGTACCTCCTGTTCCCGTTCCCGTCCTCGCCTTCCCGTTCCCGTTCCCGTTCGCGGGCTATTGTGGAGCGGCCTTAAGGCCCGCAACAGATTACACCGAGAGATGCGTTGCCAGACATGTGCGATGAAAAATGTGGAAAGAGGCCGGCGAGGCTGCGTAGTATACTCGTATACTCGTATTAGTATACTCTCTGGCTGCGTCCACACACTACAAATAGGTTATTCGATGTCTTGAAATACCTTTATGCGCTACAAGCCGAGAGTGGGCAGGAGTCGCTACCTGACCGCCGAAGAGGACGGACGCGCCGGGGAAGAGCTCCTGCTACCTGGGGATCCGGTCTTCGCGGGAAGCCCAGCCCTTCTAAGGGCTCAGAGCAAAAAGTGTAGCGAGGCTAGGCCGTAGCTACTTAACAGCCCTTTTAAGGGCTAAAGAGCAAGAAGCGAGGCGAGGCGAGTGAAGATATCGGCGCAGGCTCCGTCGCCCAGCGGCGACTTCCACACCCCTTCGGAGGGTGGAAGTAGCGGCCGCGGGCGCTCGCAGCGACGCCACCCGGGGACGCCGAAGCGCATGTGCATCGGTACCCCGTCCACGGAGCGCATATGCGCTACATTAAACGCCATTCCTGTTCGCAGGAATGCTGACGGGAGCGGACCCTCTGCTTCAAGACCAACCGCCGCAGCTGCGGCCTCATCGACGGGCGCCGCCCCGGCCGCTGCCGCGGAGTCGCTAACACCGACGCCGGCGCCGACGCAGACCCCAGACCCGGCGGCCAACGCCGCAGGTGCAGAAGAAGAGGACGACGCGGACGGCTTGACGCTCGTTCGCCGACAACGACGCCCTCCCCCCATCCTCGTATATGGAAGCGGGGACGTGTTTTCCCTCCTGGAGGCGCTGCGGGAGGTGTGCGGCGAACCCATCGCTGCTGAAGCGACCGGGGAAGCCGTGCGCCTCCGCGCTGCGACGATGGAGGATTATACGGCCTCCGTCTCCCTGCTGCGAGAAAGGACGATCGAGTACCATACGTACTCAGTCGGCAATGCGCGGAAGCTGCGGGTCATCATCCGCGGCGTTCCGCTAAACACGGACGAGGCGACGCTAACCGCCGCCCTCCGGCGGTCTCCACTTAATTTTCAGGTGGAGAAAGCAGAGCGGCTGACGAGCCGCAAGCCAGGCCGCCGGGGACGGCTACTGCCGCTCGTCCTCCTGACGCTGCCGGACGAGCCACAGCAGCGAGAGATCCTCGGCCTCCATGGAGCTGCGAGGGCTGCGCATCGCGGTGGAGCGGTATCGGCCACCGCGAGGACCACTTCAGTGCCGAAATTGCCTTGACTTCGGTCATGTGCAGCGGCACTGCGCACGCCACGCGCGCTGTGGCAAGTGCGGCGCGGCGCACGACACGGCGGCCTGCCCCCTCGGGGACAACCCGCCCGTGGAGGCGCGACGCTGCGCGAACTGCAACGGCGAACACCACGGCGCTCGGTATAGGGGTTGCCCCGAATACCAGCGCCTATGTTACTGGGGCGACGAGGCGCAGAGGCGGTGCGAGCAGCGCCGCAACCAGGACCGTGCCCGCCGGGCCCACATCGAGCGCCGCCGCGCATCCAGCGCGGAGACGGCGACGACGCGCTCGCCCTCTCAGGACGGAGCTGCGCCGCGCCGCCGCAGCCCTTCACCGCAGCAGCAGGCGCTCCCACAGCGCACGCCGCGCCACCCACGGCGCCGCCGCGGCCCCCGCCGCCAGCTGCGCACGTACGCGGCCACGGCGGCCGACGCCGACGCTCCAGCCACCCCTTCCACCATCCGCCCCCGCAATCCACCGTCCGCGTCGCTTTCGTCGACGTCTCTGCAGCTGACTGGGGCGGAGCGAGAGAACGTGAGGCGGATGGATTTCCTTCCGTCCCACTCGGTGGAAGATCGCATTCAGTTCGCGAACCGGGCCGCGGAAGATCTCGCCGCAAATGGCGTTGATCTGATGCGCGCCACCACCACCATCACCCGCTCCATTACCGACCGCCCCTCGAGCGAGTGGCCGAAGCTGATCTTGCAGGCGGTCATGCGCCTGCTGCTCCTCTACGCGGAGGAGGATGCCCGTCGGCTGGGCTCGTTGGTCGGGGAAGCGGCCGGCTCCAACCCCGTCCACGCCGCTCCGTGATGGCTTCTAATGCCTCACAAAATTCTATTTCAGCTGCTCCGGATCGCTTCACGCTCGCCTTTTGGAACTGCAACGGCATAGTTAGCAGGAACAAACAGGCGGAGCTAGCCGCATTCGCCGCAAAGTACAAAATCTCTATAATAATGCTTGGCGAGACACATTTGCAGCCAAAGCATCGCCTTTCTTTGCCTGGCTTTATTTGTTACAGGTCCGACAGACTAGCACGGCTCCCGCACGTAAACCCGGGCGGCGGAACGGCAGTTTTAGTGAAACGCGACATCGCGCACCACGAATCTGCTCTACCTCCCTTACAGTTCCTGGAGGCCACGGCGATCACGGTTCGGACGGGAAAGGGCCCGCTGCGCATCATCTCGGCCTACCTCCCGCCGGCGGGCAGCGCTTCACTAGAGCAGAGCGATCTAGACGCCCTCCTAGAACCGCACGCCCGCGTTCCTACCTTCCTCGCGGGTGATTTCAATGCGAAACACCCGTCTTGGAACTCCCACATCTCCACTCCTCGCGGCCGCAAGTTGAAAAACTACGCGGAAACGCACGGCTACGAGGTGATAGGTCCGACACAACCCACCCATTTCCCTGCCAACGCGAGATGGCCCGATGTGCTCGACATTGCCGTCACTCGCGACATTGGTGCTCCCATCCATCTTCTCACAGCATGTGAGCTCACATCCGACCACCTCCCAGTCTTGGCTGAGATGGGGCGCGGCGGCACATTTTCGTCTCTTGCACTGCCTCCCGCCCGCAAACGTACTAATTGGCCTCTCTTTCAGAAAGAACTGGAGAAACGCCTCCCGGTCGCGGAAACCATCACGGACCCGCAGCAGATCGAGTAAGGAACTAATATACTTGCGGATTCTATTACAGATAGCCTGAATGCGGCCGCCTTCGCCGGGCGAAACGAGCAACGAGCCCCGGAACTTCCTCCGCGGATCATCGCGCTAATACAGCGCAAAAGCAGGGCCCGCAGGGAATGGCAGCGCACGCGGCACCCGGCCGACAAGCTTATTCTGAACCAGCTGAGGCGGCGTGTAGACGACGCCTTAACTGAGTACAGAAATACAAAGTGGGGAAACCTGCTGAAAAAGCTGTCGCCGGAGGACCGCTCGTTATGGCAATTAACGAGGGCATTAACGAGGTCTTCTGTTTCAGTGCCGCCACTGCGCAACGCGAACGGCGACAACGTGGAGGCGACCGAGGACAAAGCGGAGCTTTTCGCTGACGCATTCGAGTCGCAATTCCGGCCTGTAGAGGAGCAGCCGCCTGCGGAGCACGCAGAAAGCGTGCATTGCAGCGTCGCAGCGGCCTTACACGCCCCCGCAGACGAGCCGGAGCTCACGGACGCCGCGGAAGTAGCGGAAACCATCGCCGCCCTACGGAGCGGAAAAGTGCCAGGACCGGGCGGCATCACAAACGATGTCCTCAAAAAGCTCCCGCAATGTGCCATAACTTACATTGTGTGTTTGTTTAATGCAATTTTCGTATTCCAGCTCTTCCCGGCGCAATGGAAGCATGCTTATGTGCTTAACTTTCCTAAACCAGGAAAGGATAAGAGATTGCCGCAGTCGTATAGGCCCATTAGCCTCTTAAACACGCTCGGCAAACTCTTTGAGAAAATTCTCCTTAAGAGAATTTTAAACTTCACAGAAAAGCACGCACTAATAAATAATGAGCAATTTGGTTTCAGGGCGCACCACATCACCACTCATCAGCTAGTGCGCATAGTAGACAGAATTCGGCGCAACTTTAACGAGCGGCGGCTTACAGGCGGCGTTTTCCTTGATGTCGCCAGCGCCTTTGACAAGGTCTGGCACGACGGCCTCCTCGCCAAACTCATCTCCGCCAATTTTCCTTCCTACATAGTTCACCTGATCCACTCCTACCTTGCAAACAGATCGTTTCAAGTGACGATTCTGAACGCAAAATCTACCACTCGCCGCATACGGGCGGGGGTGCCCCAGGGGAGTATCCTCTCTCCGGTGCTCTACTGCCTGTATGTGCGTGACATACCTACCTCTACCCAGACAGAACTCGCCATGTACGCGGACGATGCGGCTGTAATAGCCACGTCTAAAAGAGCCGATCTGCTCGTTAAATATTTGGATCAACATTTACTTCTGATCCAGGAGTGGCTAAGGCGCGTCAAAGTTAACGTGGAAAAGAGCACGGCGGTGCTCTTCACACGTAGATATAAATGCGCTACGCCGCGGCCACTCGCGCTATGCAATTCCAAAAAGTGAATGGAGCGCAAGCACTAAGTATCTCGGCATTACGCTTGACCGTGCTTTAACTGTCCGCGAACACGCGGACGCGGTCTCGCAAAAGGCATGGCAACGCCTGGCCATGCTGCGAGGCTTATTACATAAGCGAAGCAACCTGTCCACAGCGAACAGCCTGCTAATTTATAAAGCCATGATTAGGCCCATTATGGACTACGCCTGCCCGAGTTGGGGAATTGCGGCGCAAGCGCACATAAACAAACTGCAAACGGTTCAAAATGCGTGCCTTCGTAAAATTCTTTGCGCTCCAATTTACATTAGAATCTCTGAGCTTCACTCAACATTAAATATTCCTTTCATAAAAGACCGTTTTAAAACTTTAGCTTCAAATTTTTTCTCAAATTTAAATACGTCAAATAATGACATCATTTCTAATTTAGCACTGTACGAGCCGAACCCCACGGCCACGTACAAGCGCCCGAGAGATCTGCTGGAATAAAACAGGCCAACGCCAATACTGACAAGAAAATTGCAGTAAACAACGACAAAAGCGCGCCGAATGGCTAATGTCTTTCCTGACCTTGTTTTTTCTCTTTTTTACAGATCAGCCATTGATGTCCGAAAGGATAGGTATGGCTACACAGCAGGGAAGTGTGGCGGCACTGCACTTAGCGGCCACACGGAACTGTACTGCATAGCAATTCTCGCCGAGAGTGGGACAGCAGTTAGCTGAGAAATGAGACCACCTGCGAGTCCCATTTCTTGTTTTATTAAATGCTCTTGTGTAACTTTAACCCGTGAAATCTTGTTTTGTTGCCATAATCGTAAACCATCTGTTTAACTAGCCCGAATTGCCTAAAGAGAAATACATTACTGCATTGAATATAAATCATTATTTAATGTAAAACACTCAAACGTATGTGATTTTTAAGGGAAGAGTGCAATCTGTGCATATTTTCTTGAGCTCCGTAATCCCCCCCCCTGTTTTATTGTATTTATTGGTTGAATTATGAATGAATTGTGAACAATCAACTAATTCAGAATAAAATCCACAATTAATAAATTCATTCATAAATAATAAATAAGAAATATGAAAATAATTAATTAATTAAATTATTTCAAAATAGCCCTTCAAGTTTCTTGCTTCAAAATTGTATTTTTATATTGCTCATTATGAACGGGTTTCATTCAAGTAAGAATATCTTTCACGCAAGTTTTTTCTTGTTCATTCGCGTTTAAAGAGAATATTCAAGTAAACAATTAAAAAACTGGTTGTTTATCATATCTTTTACTGCTAAATATTACCTCGCCCAGTTCTACGCACTGTTTAGTGTTTTCCTGCTGTAGCGGAGGCCTGAATGTCATATAAAAATGGAGAAGAAATGTGTCCGTGAAAACTCGCTCGCTGACCGACTCGAGCGAGGAACTCTTTCGCTCCTCAGAAACAAACGGGAATATTCTTTCTAGTGTGTGAGGCTAGTGTGTAAGATCCGCAACAGACTACACCAAGAAATGTGCGACGAGAAATGCGGAAAGAGGCCGGCGAGGTCGCGTCCACACACTAGAAAGAAGTCATCCGATGTCTCGAAATGCCACAATCGAGGGTTTCGATACCACTGTATACTTTTTGGTTTAGTTCGTGATACTGTGCGTCCTGTATAGCGGGTTTTACGAAAACGAGATCAGCTGAACTCCAATTGTCTCATTTGATGCTTATTTGAACAACTCACCATGAACGATGCTGCGATAAATAAAATGGAATCGTCAGATGATGCAGAGTCCGAAGAAGAGGAAATAGTAATGCTTCATTTAATGTGTAAACAACGACTCCGAAGCATATGGGTGAGGAACCACATTCGTGAAGAAAAAGGCGAATTCCAAAGTCTGGTACCGGATTTAGATGACGAGTCATTCCGAAAATATTCGCGGGTTACCAGAGTTCAATTTATGGACATTCGCCAGATTGTGGAATCGACTATTATAAAAAACACCAGTTTTCGGAGGTCCATTGGAGCTGATGAACGGCTAACCGTTACCCTAAGGCACATAATTATATTCTTAACATGGTCGAATATAAATACACTTTTTTAATATATTTTGTTTTAACGATATTTTCAGAATAAAGTGACTATTAAAATAAATCCACTTGATTTAATTTTGACCTTCAAGACTAACACAATTTTCTCTCTTTCAGATATTCAGCGACTGGGGTGTCATTTAGGACACTGTCATATAGCATTAGAATAGGAGGAAGTACCATAGTCCAGATTGTTAATGAGGTCTGTGATGCACTGTGGACTTATTTACAACTACTGTACTTACTAAAGCCAGATCAACAGTTGTAGCTTCGCAATAGCGGACATTTGGAGCAGCTTTGGCAGTTTAATAACTGCATTGGGGCAGTTGATGGGAAACATGGGGTTATAAGAAAATCCATGAAAAGTGGATCCCAATTCTTTAATTATTAAAAAAACAATTTTCCATAATTCTATTTGCAGTTGCTGATGCAGACTATAAGTTTTCTGTCGTGGACATTGGCTCCTGTGGTAAATTTAGTGATGAACATGGTTTTAATGAAAGCACATTTGGAAAGGCCTTGAGAAGTTATAAACTTGATATTCCAGAACATGCATATTAGAAGATGGTAAGGACAGTCTCCCTTATGTGTTTGTAGATGAGGCATTTCCCCTTCTACAAAAATTAATGAGACCATATCTTAAGATCCAGTTGGAGAGCACCGAAAAAAACATTTTTAACTATAGGCTCTCTAAAGCCAGGAGATTAGTAGAAAGTGCTTTTGGTATATTAACAGAAAGATGGAGGGTGTTCTTAAAACCTTTCAAATACGATGTGAAAACGGCGGACAAAATTGTGAAAGCAACAGTAGTTTTACACAACTACCTTAGAACTCAAAAGAACAGTAATAGTGTAGAACAAGATCTGAATAATTTCAGAGAAGAGGAACATTTCAAAGAACCAAATGATCAGCTCATGCCATTAAAACATTGTGGTTATAATGCTACAAAAAAGCATTTGAAATTAGGGAGAAATATATGAATTTTTTTTGTTATCAAGGAATACTTATTCCATGGCAAATGGATGCAATTAGGAAAGGTCATTTGTAAATGATTTTTTGTATTTTATCTTTACTTAACTTTTGAATTGTGTAATATTTTGCTTAAATATTGCTTGCATTGCTGTTGTACATGCTCAGTTTTATTGGCAATATTTTTCCTAAAAGAATTCTTAAAACTGATTCATTAAGCATAAATCTTTCTCAAAAATACACTAATAACCTTTTCTCAAATACTTCATGATTTTATAATTCAAGAGCTGAAACATAGCTCTAGAATGTATGACTTTGGTGTTTTCCACTTGTCCCCCTCTGAGCTGATTTTAAACAAATGAGATTCTTGATATCAATCAGGCGCGGCTCGTCATTAAAGGCTGTCAAGCTGTAAGGCCTCCCCTACAAAAATCGCCGCCCAAAAGAATTTAAAAAACATTCATAAATGTATTTATTTATTAATAATGGATTTGAGAGTTATATTATGTAACAGTCATATCAACATTTTTATGATAGTGCTACAAACCTCGTTCGTTACGCATTTGAAGCTGTTGACAGGGAAGAGAAAAGCGTTAGGCCCCCACTTCATTCCGCCATAAGGCCCTGTGTAAAACGAGGAGGCGTGACGTCACTTCACGGGCGGACGAAGGCTGCAGCCTGGCAGCCTTCAGGGGTCGGACCTGGGCGCGGTGAAGCTTGGGTGGGGCGTAGGGTCTGAAGAACGGCGAGCTCACCAGATAGCAGTACCATAGAGTAAAGAATTGTATACGGCAATACTATGCAACTCAGTGAGAATCACTGAACATTAACTAGTTGTTCAAATACGCGATAGGAGCGCTACTCCCTTATCAGAATGTATATACAAATTATTTAAAAGCCAAGTCCTAATGAAAAACGTAGATGAAACTGTCAAAGAACAGGTCCCCCTGCTGTCCCCATAAATGAAAATCTAGTACTGCCCTCGAATTAACTTCATGAACTGGCGGGAAAAACGACAACCCCTGCTTTCTGAAGTGCCGTTAGGTACGAACCACAGAGCATTTTGTGTAGTTTAGTGGTTGTCTGTTGTCTTGTTAGCGGTGAAGGTGAATTGTGCGTAAGTTACAGTGTGATATTGTGTAGCTGCGTTTGCTTCATTTGTGGTGTTGGGTAGTTTTGTGGGTTTTATTGGTGCTGGTGTGATTTGTTATAAAGATGGATTCAGTGAACAATATACGTGGCAACAATATGGATCTTCATTCGAGGATACAGGTGAAAACCCTTGGTCCGCATAGGCCAAATCTTTTCATAATTCAAGAACAAAAGGAATACAAATCTCGCGGTGGATATATTCGTAAATTCAACCCGACAATGAATAATGCTGCGGAGTGGCTTTGTGAATGTGATGTAAAAAATGCGTTCTTTTGCTTCACGTGCCTTTTGACCAAGAACGATGATATGTGGACTGAGACAGGAGTCACAGATTTGAAAAAATTTAATGCGAAAGTGAAAAAGCACAACTCTTGTGATAAACACTTACATGGTTTCATTGAATTTACGATGTTAGGAGAAGCGGACATTAGATGCCAGTTAGATTCTGCTTACCGTTTACGAGTAAAACAATTCAACGAGAATTTTTCAAAGAATCCATATATTCTGGGAGAGTTAACACTCAGGATACAAAAGATTATTACACTTTTACTACTGTATAAAGTTTTGTGAAAAGTTTGAACTGGCCTTAAGAGGACATGAAACGGAAAATTCTTGCAATCCTGGAATTTTTCGTGGGCTGGTTAGTCTCATGGTTGAACTGGATATTGTCTTGAATCAGCATATACTAGAGAAAACCGATAATCGTGTATTCTTAGGTCTCTCGAAAACTATTCAAAATGAATTGCTGGATTCCATCTACGCGGTTTGCTTGAACCTTATTAGTCATGAATTACAGGAGACAAATTATTTAGCAATTGAAGCTGATGAAACCATTGATATTACCACTTTATCACAACTGGTTTTTATTTTGAGATATGAGATAATGGGGAAAATAAAGGAAAGATTCGTGAGCTTCGTTTATCCTCAAAGCCACAACGCAGAAGGCATAAGTGATGCCATCTTCACAGAGAAAATGAAGATACATGAGACTGCTGAAAAACTTGTTGCTTTAAGTTATGACGGTGCTCCCGTCATGAGTGGTCATAACAGTGGGATGCAAGTGAAAATAAGAGAAAAATATCAGAAAGCTCTCTTTATTTACTGATGCGCCCAGCAATTAAATTTGATTGTTGAACGTTGCGTTTACAGAAATAAGCAAGTGAACATTTTTTTAATAACTTGGAAGAAATCTCAACATTTTTTTCTCAGTCTCCTAAACGAACTGCAGTCCTTGACGAAGTCGTGAAGAAACGCATGCCCAATTGTTCCCAGTCCATCAGGTGGAATTTCAAGTTGCGGTGCGTTATCACTGTATACAAATACAGAGAAGAAATTTTAGTGTGTTTAAACACAATTATTAAATGTGATAGTAGCGACGACAAGACAATTAATAAGACCATGGGGCTTAAATGTTTCTTGCAGGACGACGATCCTTTTCTGGCTACAGTTTTTTAGCAAAGTCATGCCTCATTGCGATATTTTATTTAATGAACTTCAGCAGAAGAATGTAGATTCAGTGAAAACGCTGAAGTATGTTTCTGAGTTTGTTTCTTCCGTACAATAAATTAGAGTTTCTTTGAACACTGGACTCTAGGGAGAAGAAGAACCATCAGCAAAACGCGTGCGTTTTACAGAGCCAAGAAAAGTGTGTGCGAGAGAAGTTTGCGACATCATAATGACGCAAATCAAGGACCGTTTTCTTTTTAGCGATCATCTTTCTATGGCAAAGTTGTTTGCCACAGTTTTTTACCAGTTGCCAGTTGTTTGTCATTATTTCCACAACACAGCAAAGCATTTTCAGGAAAAGAATTTAAAACTGCTGTTGATTTGTATCATTTAAACTCTATCGATTGACGCCACGAATTGGAAGTACTGTGCAGTCGAGCAGATTTTGTAGGGGCATCGGGAGCGTTAATTTTGCTAAACGTTATTTATGAGAACAGTTTAACAAAAGCCTTTCCAGAAAGTGTCAAGCTCCTTAAGATAATAGTGACCACTGGTGAAGCAGAACGTTGCTTTTCTACTCTCAAAAGGGTGAAGACCTTCATTCGAAACACAATGAAAAATTTTCAGGAAAAGAATTTAAAACTGCTGTTGATTTGTATCATTTAAACTCTATCGATTGACGCCACGAATTGGAAGTACTGTGCAGTCGAGCAGATTTTGTAGGGGCATCGGGAGCGTTAATTTTGCTAAACGTTATTTATGAGAACAGTTTAACAAAAGCCTTTCCAGAAAGTGTCAAGCTCCTTAAGATAATAGTGACCACTGGTGAAGCAGAACGTTGCTTTTCTACTCTCAAAAGGGTGAAGACCTTCATTCGAAACACAATGAAAGGTGATCGACTATGTGAGTTGGCAATGTGTTCCATTGAAAATGAGTCAATGTCGTCACCAAACTTCAATGAACTCGTTATAGACTTCTTTGCAGAACAGAAATAGAGGAGAGCTGACTTCGTTCACAAAAAATGAGCTAAGCCAAATATTATAAGATGTTATCTTGAAGCTTGAATTTCATATTGTGGAACTATAACTTTTTATATTGTATATCTATTTTATCTGTATATTCCATTCCACCAAAACAAAACAAAAAAATATAAATAGTTTCCTTGTAAATATTCAAAGCTGTTAGCAACATTTACACTCATTTAAATATTAAAAATATACTTACCATGTATTATTTTATCACACACAAATTAGTGCTTGTCTCACAAAATTGTCCGAATGTCCGAACGTCCCTCAAAAAACACGTGAATAGCAATTTAATTGCGGGCGGTCTCTTCCTTGCAGCTTTGCTGCTGCACGACGTGCGGTGTGTCGTAAGCGGTGATTCTCGGAATATGAGAATAAGCGCAGTACGAGACGAGGCGGAATATCACAAACACATATTTTCAGTCAAAACAGAAACTGTTTCATTGTTTTTGGATTTTTCCGAGTTCCCGGGTGTCTGACAAAACCAGTGAACCTTTCACACCGCCGCGGCGGTGAGAGGCCGGAGGTTGTTTAGATTTCTTTCAACTTCTTCGAGCATTTGAAATTAGTAATATAGTATCTCAAAATATTTGAGATTTTTATGGTACTCAGTTAAAATATAAGTTTTATAAATGAATAGAATATTTATAATAATATTTTTAAATAAATATTATATGAACGGAAGATTTCATTTAACAAATTTTGAAATCTATTTGACCTTGAGTGTCACTATTACAACTAATTTTGAAACAAAACGGATTAAAGAAAATAAAAGTATATTGAAAATATAAATATATGAAATATAAAATAAATAAAACTACAATCGATTATTTTTCTTTTCTGTGGCTACTTTACACCTTCCACGATCCGTTAGTCACGTCATACGCCAGCAATATCACAGAGTCACAGTCTTGGCAACGCAAGTACATTACCCTTTCCATTTTAGCTGAAATTGAAATTATGGATATTCTTTTATGAAGCGGAAGAGGGAAAATAGAATCGGGCACCGATTCAACACTGTGCATTCTGATTATCTGGTAGCAGGTGACAAAAACCGTTTCCGTTTGGGCGGAGCGAGACTGATGAACATGAGCAGTGTCGCCTCGCTGTTATGTCGCTCCAATCGCGTCCACGAGGCAGAGAAGTAAATCAAATTGATGGCATTTCGCAATTTGTTCCCGAACACATCCTCTTTCCTCCGCAGGCCTACAAAGCTCCACATGCGCGCTCGCCTCGCGGCTGGTGGCACTGGAGCGGCATCGGGTGGAATGGCTGGCAACGTGATTCGGAACTTCATTTTGCTGGTAAGATGTTCGATTGACGAGATCAGACGTCCCGAGTTAGCGGGGACCTTTTTCGAATGTTTATCAAGTCTTATTTTGAAGGGAAAACGGGGTACCAAAATCTAATTTTTTTGTGGCAATGCCTTGTTGGATAAATCAATGTCAACAGGATTAAATTTATAATATGTACCGCCTTCATTTTGTATCAGTGGATGAAAAAAATTAAAGATAATTGACAATTTTTACTTTCTCGTATACATACGTATATACGCAGTAATAAACGTGGTATAGAGGAAGTTATACAATGCTGCGGAAAATCGATTTCGAGATTTCAACGGAAATACATGTTTTGATACCCTGATACCCCAAAAGTTTTTTTTAACAACCGTCCGTCCGTCCGTATTTGTCGTAAAAAATTTAGATGGCCTTAAAGAAAGAACTAAATATGGAGAACAAATTCAAGTAATTGAAGAAAAAATCGCTATTTTCAATTTTGTAGTTGTAGAAAGGCGCAGAAAAAATTAAAACTTTTTCAATTTTCGAAAATTCAGAGTTAACAGTGAAAAACGGACCTATGCCATCTTTGTATTTTACTCTATTCTTTTAAAAATTTTAAAGAAAAAATTTGGACTATTATTGAGAAAATTTTGAAAATGTCCCTGGGGCTTCATATGAAGTACCCCCAAATTTTAAAGATTTTTTTTCAAAATCGGATGAATGAATCAATGGTTTTAACCAATACCTTCTCAACAGAAGGCTTGAGCTGGGGGAGTTTGTTGATGTCACTCCGTAGGGGTCGAAATGGGTCCGAGTGTGTTGAGAATCAGACTGATTTAGAGCATGTTATTCAATTTATTTCTTTGCCTGTCTCTCGTCTAGATGTCAAATTAAGTTTTATCCTGGTAAAGCATATTATTTGTAAACAATAACGGTATTGTGAGGGTAAAAAAGCACACGAGGGTTCAAAAGTGCTGTGTTCCATTTTGTAATGGTAATTATAACACACGCACACACAACCAACAATGCACACGTGTTCATTTTCCCATGAGATCCTGAATTGAAGAAGAGATGGCTACGTGCTATTCCACAAAAGGATCATGTAGAAACGGGAAATTCAAAGGTAAGTTCGAGTACTTTTGTTAATAGCGGTATGTAGCAAAATCTGTGATATTTAAACTGCTTACATAACCACTAACTTACTATCATAACTTTGCGCCAATGGGGTCTGTTTTTTATGAATATTCAATTTTTCTTTTTATGCCTGCCACAAATACGTCAAATAATGTAATAATACCCTCTGAGAAGTGGATGAAAAAAAGAAAACAAAAAGTATTTAGTGCACTATTTTCCAGATCCTAATTGGCTTCTGAAGCACTACCTTGCAATTTTTTGGGTGTCCAAAATATTGTTAGTCAAAGTAAAATGTTATTTCTCGTAAACATCCAGAAACCAAGAAGAAAAGGAAAGAATCAAATGCGTTGCAATGTATTGTTGAAGAAAGATGAATCAAATTGTCTCGACTACTAAATGGAGCACACTTATAAAAGTTGGTTGGTTGGTTAGTGATTCCGGGCGCGTCAACAGCTTAGGTCATTAATCCCGTAAGTGTAGTGCATGTTTTCCCCCCTCGGGAGATGGCGGTTTATCTTCCCCCGCTGGATGCCGAGATTCGGCGCTGACCTACCGTCAACTAGCGGGGTTTCCCCCTCACCAGGACTCTCCCACCAGCGGGGCACCGCCCCAGCCGGGACAAGCACTAAGCTCCCGACCGGTCTCCCAGAATATGTGGTAGTGTAGTCATGTTAGTGTAAATGTGTGTGTATGTAAGGGGAGAGAATAGGACAAGAAAGACGAAGGAAAGTTCGCGCAAGGTCCGTGGCCCGTTTGTTAAGGTACTGCTCCAGCATTCGGCTAGTGTTGATCGGAGAAAACACGGAAAATTACCGATCAGAGCAGCCGTCCGCTAGAATTATTCTCCAGACAGCGACTGAATTCCACCTAGCTGAAAAGTAAGCTGCCGCCCGTCAGGATTCGAAACTAGGACCTCCCGGTCAGAGGCGCAGCAGTGACATCAGTTGATGCACTGAACTACCGCTCCCGGTACTTATAAAAGAATCATAGTAATTTCTGTGTTGTTGGGTGTGTCTATCCAACATCACTCTTTCGTCTAAATTGTTTGTGAACAGCTATCAAGAAAATACAAATAAAAAAATGATTTACCTTGTGAAATATTTCCATGATGCCTCTCGTTTCCTATTCAGTAAACCTACAGAATAAATTCGAAATTATCTCGATACGTGTGTGATATAATTACGAGACACTTGCCCAGAGACTTAACTTGTATCAGGTTTATGAGATTCAAATAACTACTCAACGCTGTTAAGTCTTTAATTATTGTGAAAAATTAGTGAATTTACAATTTAAACAGTTTATTCCCATATGTAGCTGTCATTGGTCGAAGCCCATGTAAATCGTGAAAGCTTATGAGGTACCGACTACAGGTTATGATTGATACTTAATTTTTACTTTGTGTCATATATTTTGCTTTTTTTCTTTCAATTTATTGGTTTTGATGATAGGTACATATATTAGTTGTTAACAACTTTACATATGTATTAATTTCTTATAAACTGACTTAAAATTAACTTACAACTATTGCAATGAGAGAGGAATTCCTAGTGGGTCCTCTAATCAGGTTCCAATTCGGCGAATTTGATGAGAAATGAATGATAGGGGTATTTATTTGTAATTCTGATTTGATGGATGGGAATTTTACCGAGTCTGAAGGGCACCAGGGAGGAGATTTGATTTAAGCAGGAGTTAAAGTTAGTGGAAAGATAAGCTATAAGCTGTGATAACGGTTCGAGGTTAAATTCCTTATGAAGTTGGAGGTTGGAAACATACCATGCTAAGAAACTGATTCTGTATTACTTAAATTCTGTTAATGTTGGTTTTGGAGGGGTTGATCCATATTGGGTAGGCGTACAGTAGTAGAGGTCTTATGACTGTTTTGAATATTAATATGAAGGAATTGAATGGTACCGAGCTATTTCTGTGAATTAATTGTTTTAGCTGCAGTAATTTTATTTTGGCTTAAATTAGTTTGTTATCTATGTGTTGCTTCCAGTTTAGTTTGGTGTCTAGTTGAAGTCCGAGATATTTAACCGGTTTGTTGGGGGGTAGATATTCTATTGTGTTATTTTTCAGTGCCATAGGAATGGATGGAGTGTAAGGTCTTAATGTGATTATTTTGGCGGAAGTTTACTTCGATTTAAGTGTATCTTGAGTTTGGAAGCCCAGCTATCCAACATGTGAAGGTATAATTGCATTCTGTTTCTAATTAGATTCGTGGATGTGTCTGAAGAGAATATGGCCGTATCATCCGCAAATTGAGCTGTTTGAATATGATTTAGTTTAGGAAGATCAGCGACATACAAGTTGAATAAGGTCGGAGAAAGTGGGGAACCTTGAGGGAGTCCAGCGTTTATTGATCTCGGACTTGAAAGGTGGTTGTTAACATTTACCGAAAATGTTCTATTGTCAAGAAAACTATTTATTATTGAGAGTATGTAGTGTGGAGTACCAATTTTGATTAGTTTGTAGTTCAGGGCTTCATGTTCGTTCAAATGCTTTTGTAATGTCTATGAAAATCGCTGTGGTGTGGTGTTTTCTTTGAAAGGCTGTGTATATATGCTCAGTAATATGGAGTAACTGATGTTGAATGGATATTTTGCTGTTAATCTATGGCTCGTACTTTCAATAATCGATTTATTAAAAAACCCTAGCAAATAATTGTTGCCGAGCGTGTGCGGTGAAGGGTGGGAGTCCGGCCTCACTCAGTCGGACCCTAGCTGATGACGTCATTACAGTTGTGAGGAAGGCCTGGTATCTTGCTGGTAATGTTTTAACTCATTTTGCCGAAATATGACGTCGTTTCTACACCGAAGTTTCTTCACAGCTTCTCTGCATCAGTAACGACCACAAGGTTGTGCTTACAAGGTATTGGAACAAGCCCTCCTTTCTACCAGCAACATTCGTAATTTTACGAATTATTAATTACGTTAGATTCATAACTCGTTTCGTTTGAATGACACTCGTAATTATTTTCCGAATAATTTAGTTATTGATTTGAGCGCCAGGAAATAATTACGACTGTAACCCTAATGTTTCCTACGTCATTTTAATATTTCTCATCCAAAATTATGTCATGCTATCTCAGTTAATTGGGTTCGAAGTTCATAATTGTTGTTACTTACTCTGCAACCAATTACTCAATTTGCCATCGATACGGAGTGGCGAGGAATCTGAAAATCTTATCAAAATATCTATTACTGGATTGCACGTAACAAATAATGATAATCAGCTTTCTTTGAAAGTAACAAATTGGAATTTATTATAATGTGAAATATTATGATTTTGATAAAAGTTAAACAAGAATTGTTACATCGTTAATCAAAATTAAATTATCTTTTGTCATGACCAGCTCTCTCTATCTTGTAATAATTATAAATAAATCTTGTTATATTCGCGGATCTTCGCGTGCTCTTCACTTCTCCATTCGATGGCGCCCTGTAGAATCTTCTCCGTCGTCTCAGCAGAATCTTCCTTCTTCATAAAGTCCTCCGCATAATGTTCGGGGTCAAGTTCAAATTCTCCCAGTGATACTATTATTACCCGTTACTTCCCTTACTCGCGTCTCGGGTGGACGCCTATGCACGTACTGACTATTACTTTGTAGAATTCCTTGTCTCTTCCCACAAGAACGTTTTATCCTAATACAAAAAACAATAGACTTAATTATAATACAAGTTATTGCATCGGATTTGGTTGTCAATCAACAGCCTTTCCTCGACCTGGTAAAATGTCAGGAGCTGAGGCGACCCGCTCATCACCGCGTTGCTAGAGAGAGTGTCACTTTTCTTCATAAAACCCAAAGCATCAGAACTCTTTATCATCCTTTTTTATCTAAAAAAAGCAATACTATTTCCGCCTCCGCCCGGCCTCTTCATCCGCCACATCCTCTTCACCTAGCGAAAATTACCTTTAACGCCGTTTGTTTCCTTGTCACGTAGTGACCCCCCCTCCGCGATCGTCTATTGACATCCCTATATTAAATTTCATATAAATGACATTTTCAAAAACAAAAATGGTTCGTCATTTTGGTATATCCCAAAAGTAATGCGTTACATTTTTTAAAACAAATTTATTAATCAGATAGGTACAGCAACTTAATATGACCCTTGTGCATCAATATATTTTTGCCAGCGTGATTTCGTTGCCTCGTACGCACCCAGCAGTCCTCGGCGCAGAAGTCCTTCGTCGTGCTTGTTTCGATGTTGTCCAAAGTCTTGAGATACATTATCCATCACAAAAAGAAGTCCGCCGGAGCAAGGCCAGGACTAAGGGGCGATAGTGGAAGCGCTGCCACACCGATGTGGGTCGGGCCGTTGATAAATGAGTCCAAAAATCACAATGAAACATCTCAAAAGTTTCCAGCGGCGTCCCGTTCAGCTTCACGCAAAACTTGATCGCGTGTCTTTCATCCAAAGATTTCTCCGTCGTAAATACGACACAACTACACAGGAGCTCACCAACTTTCACGTTATAACCTCCCCAGACCACGGAGACAACTGAACTAGGAACCATTGAAAAGCTAAACCTCCCCTTACCCTATCCAAACTAATCTGACCGTTCTGCAACTTATAGAGTCATCAAACAAATTGCGATACATTATTTTTGGGGACAAACCTTGTATTAAGTATAATGGGTCAAAACACCGATAACTTACGCAATAAGTTGCAATGATATACATGCAGCGACTAAGTAAAAAAATACAAACAACTTTTTAAACATGAATCTATGCTTCTGAGGCTAAAAAAGGAAAGAAATTATTAATTGCCTATATTATGAGGAATACGCCGGTGCGTTTTTCATTTGAAACGAGTCACTTGTATAAAACAAAATTGTAAACGCAGTTATTAATAACACAGGTACACAAAAAAAGTTTTCAGCTCCTAAGACTTGACATGTTTCTCTATGTACGTCGACGCGAATGTGAAGCCAGAATTGCGTCATAATCCCCCTCTTGTTTATTAATTGCGAAAAACCGTAAGGTGGTGGTACAATTCCGACTTCGGATTCAGCGCGTTGACACACACAAAGAAACATGTGTGAAGACTTGGGTCAAGACCCAAGTCTGACAACTTTTGGCTTCTTTACAGTTTAATGCTACAATACATCAAAATCAAGTATTCGCATGTGTTTTTCGCGATTTAAAACAAATTGGAGGGTGGTGGCGCAAGTCTGGTTTCGGATTCGAATTCAGCGACGTACGTAGAGAAACGTGTCAGGTCTTTGGGTCTGACAAAAACCTCTGAAAAAACAAATATAAATTCACGATGGATTTTCCCGATTGAAAAGAAAACTGGAGGGTGGTGGTGCAATTATAGCTTCAGATTCGGATTCAACACTTCGACAAACGTAGAGGAACATGTGTTAAGTTGGGGTCTGACAATTTTTTTTATTTTGTGTGTCTGTGTAATCAAATATTGAGGTATTTATCCAATTTCGGGATGAGGCGAAGAGTTCAGAAACTGTATCAGAATGATAATATACGTTGCAAACGTCCCAAAAATTTGACAGAGTAATGCAGGCTCCAGTGAGAAGAGACCACACACACTGAACGGGTGCTGCATCTGTTGAAGCTGCATCAGCTGCATAGCGAACTCCTGCAGACAGGGCGAGGGCCGCACCAGCGCCATCTTGTGCACCAGGCGTATAATGGCGGAAATTTCGATCTGAACAGAGTGAACGGACACAACGCCATTAATGATGTCTAACAGGCTCCAAATTACCATCATCAGTAACCAGTACCACTCGACTGACTCTTCCGTGACCAAAACACGACCGCGAACGAAATAAATCAAGAGTAAAAAGCCAGCACATACGAGAAACATGACAGAAAAGCTGCATTCCAAAAGCAGTGGGGCCGCGTAGCCTTTGTTCAGGAGCCCCAACGCGTCGTGCAGTTTCATGTGTGCCATTCGGTACTCGTTCATGGCGAGGACATTTTTGAAATCGACGTGGGAAGTTCTCGCCACTGCTATGTGGGAGTTGTTCTCATATTTTAGAACCCAAGCAGGGCGATTTGTTTGTTTTTCTACTTTGTAGTATGATGCCATAATCGCTCTCAATCTCGCGAAAGAGTGTTTCATAAGACGTATCCACCCAATATACTGCACTTTGATGCATTCTCCGAACGCTCTTAAAACTACAATGGAATGAATCCATGTCATCGGCGACGTCAGGGAACAATATATTGTTATGCTGACAATTAGACAACCCTGCAACATGCGTGTGTAGATGAACTTTTTACATGTATTAATACAGTCACGTGTCTGCAGCTGAACCACTCTGTCGACAGACGCCAATTTCCTTAGCACAGCACTGAACATTTTTTGGAACTTGGTCGCGGCTACAAAGACGTTAACTAGCGCCGAGGCTAGGATAGTCACGGACACCGAGCTCTGAGTTACGAAAAACAGCACACCAGCTTTCCTCTCCCGGAAAAAGAAGAAAAAGAGGAAGTGGAAAGTGTAGCAAGCCAAGAGGAAGAAGAGAAGCCAAGTGTAAGCTTGCGAAACACGGCACGTTCGCACAACGATGACACCGGAGCTGTGGCATAAGTTAAATGGAGCCAGGCCCACCACTTTGGAGACGAGGTACAGAGGACGAATCACGGCCAATAAAGGCGGCTCAGCTTCCCTGAACAAGACGGCAGTGGCTCTGAAAGCGGCTCTCGGGGCCAGATTGGCGCGGGAGATTATTTTCATTGGGGAACTGTTGGTACGAGCTAAAAGTCTCAAAGTTAACAAGTGTCCTAAGCGTCTGTTTTAGATAAGTGCATTAAAATTGGTACAGTGGTTGAAAATATGGCTCATTGCCGTAGGACCCATTGAAAAGCTTTAAAGCGATGACTTGAGAAGATAGGTTGATGGTGCTGAGTGCCTACAACGGAAGAAAACAAAATAATTCAAAAACAAACTACGATACTGAATTTGTATACAATAACAGTTACAAATTCATTAATCATACCATGGAACTTGGTGAGCAATATACTATATTTTGC